>OX421477.1:17834280-18434280 GCA_949126895.1 Eilema caniola
CGAAGCGAGGGTGGCTAATAGTTCGAGTGTCATTATGGTTGTTTAGTCCCACGTTAAACACTCTACTTTTCACTTTGAATGCGAGGAAAAAAAGCGACTTTTGATACAAAATTATAATATTTAAAAAAAAAATTAAGAAATATGCAAATATCTTTTTCAACCTGAATATATTAATTTCATCATATCAATAACGGGATAAAGCCTCCGTGGCGTGGCGGTAGTGAACGCGGTCGCTACGCAGGAGGCGCGGGTACGATCCCCGCTCAGTGCAAATATTTGTATGCATGGATATGGGTATTTGCATTGGTCTGGGTGTTTGTATGTATAATATGTATGCATTTACAAAAAAAAAAATATCTAAGATGTTTATCCGTATTCTAGATTCCATAATACAAGGTAGTAAAGCTATGCTTACCATGGATCTAGATAGCGTTGTGTGAAATGTTGTGGAATATTTATTTATTTTTATTTATTTATAATAACAAAGTTTCTAAGTTGCACAATTAATTGGTGTAAGTAATTGGTGATTACAACGCAAGCTTATTACGAATAATCTATTCAAAATTCAAATTGCAAAGAAATTTGTCCCGCGGTTTTTTTTGTTGTTAAGTGACGTACGGTTTATATGCTTGCATATATATTTAGCCAACAGATTCAAACTTGAAAAATAATTTAAAACTAATTGGAAATGGATAATAAAATGGACTTATCCTTAATACTTACATAATAATTAATTAAATTAATATCATTATTCGTGGTTCACGAAATTAAATGGGATATTTGATTTTTTCAAATGTCATTTTGAGGTTATTTCTATACCTACACAATCACTAAAAAGGTGATAATCCTCCCATTCACAAACACCGTGATTGGCTGTTTAGGAGTTATCAAAGTAAATTAAAAAAAAATTACTTTAGTCCCTAGAGATTAATAAGGAACTTTAGTCCCGATATGCAGGGAGTAAAGTAACATTTTAAGAGCATGAGAAGTGAAAATATATTTATGATGATGCTGATGTAGCTATAAACAGGTAGATAATAAAAAAAATAGGCCAATCAATAAAGAGATGGATGTACATGAAGGGAGCTTCTTAGCACGAAATAAGGAGATGCAGAAGGCTAACTTTGGTCTTTTTCGATTCTTGATTCTAATTTTACGTACCTATTGTTCGTGCTAAGTGTCACTCGGGGCAGTCGGGGCTGAAATTTTCCCGTGAATATTCGAAAAAACTAAGAGTTAGTAGGTGCTCCTTTTTTGAAGTAAAGGCGTGCGTATAAAGAGCCCGAGAATAGTTCTTTCAGAAATCTAGGTAGAATAAAAAAAACCGTTCGCTAACAAATTACTAAAGATTTTGTCTTAAGAATTCAATTTTATTTTTGAAACATTTAATATAATTGTTAGAGAAGAACCTAAATATTTAAAAAAATGTCATTGAAAAGTAGCTACTTAAGGCAGAGCTATTGAATTCCAATACTAATGTAGAAAACAAGAGGCACTAAGCCACACGCAATCGTTAAGTAGGTTGTATGAAGTCAAGTCAATCTTATGTTGTGTACTTGTGTCACGAAGCGAAGGTTAACTCAATTATATATTCTTCTACGTATACGTAGAAGTAGTAGGTACGTTACCGACACGTGTCACACAATCAAGGTCGATTTTCGCTGCTGTTTACATCACCAAAGAATCGGTTTATTATTCGTACACGTGTACAGACTTTTTAGATACTTATGTTTTGTCATTTTTCTACTTAGAATGATAATATTTAATCTGAACTGAACAGGTGACAATATTTATATTATGGAGTGGAGACTGCGAGAAGGCCGGCGGAAGGTAAGACGCCCCCTAGCCAGATGGACTGACGACCTGAAAAAGGAGGCTGGGACAGACTGGATGCGGAAGGCGGAGGATCGGACGAGATGGCGCGCATCGGGAGAGGCCTATGTCCAGTAGTGGACTGCAGCGGGCTGATTTATTGATTGATGGATTATGTTATCAAAATTCGACGAACTCTGTAGGTATCGTAGAGGTAGAGCGCTCGACCGCCAAGTCAGGTCGCGGGTTCGATTCTCATCCAGTGAAATATTTGTATGCATTTACGTATTATCACATAATTTAATATAATTCTTATGTATTATGCATCAATAAATTTGGTTGATAATAGTAGATATTCATTTTAATACTAAGATCTAAGATCTTGGTTATTTTAATTGTATCATATTTGACAAAGATCTTATAGAAAAAAAAAACAAATATTTTCAAGACAGTGTGTGACCTTTATAAAGACAAAGGGCTATAAGGAAACTGTTGATATTAAAAAAAAAATACATACAAGCATACGCTCACGGCTATTTCTCTCCGGATTAGGTAGGCAGATACAACAGCCCGACATTTATTTGAAAATGAAGGTGTAAATAAAAATATGAATTTAAAAAAAATATTTTATTTCACACATCACATTATGAACCCCCATACCAAGTACAGGCTTACAAACACATTTTTTATATTTATGTTTAGTTCTAAAACAATGACTTGTTTCATGTCATAAACATGTTTGCATTTACAATACGTCACTAACGAAATGAAAATACAACTTAAAAACAACTAGTTCTTTTGAGATTTTATTTACAATTGTATTTACATTTCTGTCTTATATAACAAAGTTTCATTTAACTAATCAATTATGAGCTTTTCACACTTTATTCCAAAGTGTGAAGAAGTGATGATAAAGCTTCCTCTCCACTAGGTAACGTTGCGCAACACGTACAATGTTGCCGACTGTTGCGCAACATGACGCGCGCCATGTTATTTGTTTGACGATTGATCATGCGTACGCAGACCACAAATAGAATGGATGAATAGGGTAGTTGAGTATAAAATCTTAAACGACAAACTATTTGTGGGATGTAGAAAAAAAAACATACAATATTAAGGTTCCGGTCATATCCGAGGCTATTTGGAATGATAATATAATAAAAATAAAAACAAGAAAATAACACTGAAACCTGTACCTAATAATAATCAATGTATACTAGATATTTTTTATGCGTGCATTTTTTTAAATTAGGTAACAGTTATGTAGAAATAATAGTTAATTTAAACTTCGTTAGAAATAACGCACTTAACGGTAGAATAAAGGCCAACCGTTTGTAAGAAAAAAAAAACATCTATAAATTAATTAATAGGAATTAATTCACGGAACAAATGCACGTAAAAATAATCTGACTATAGCTGAACCTACCTTCCAAATGTAATAATGCAAAATGTCATCAAATATTTTCATTCAATTTAAGAATAATAAATTTTGAAATGTCACTCTTAATGTAATTTATAATGTGAGTAAAGCTCTGAGTTACTATATCAGAAAGAGAACCTTACCCAACCTAACCCCTCGGTTTGGTGAAACACAAAACTATTTGAAGACTTGTAGAAAAATAGACAGAACACAATTACCTACTTGTTTTATATATGTATTGAGACTGTCGCAACTTTTCCAACTAGTTGAACCTATACAAGTTTAAAACACATTTGCGTTCACACTGTAGCCTGTGACATATTGCAACTTGTCAAATGCATGTTCAAAACTTAGGTGTAAACGAGGGGTCATACTTGAGTGGATACTAAAACAAAATAGTTAAACGCATAATATTTAAATAGAAAAACTTTGTCGGCAACCTGACACAATAAAGGTACTACTGGACACCGGGTCAGTTGCTTACAATATGTATTGATGGATTTCTTATACATCGGTACATACGCTCACGCCTAATTTCCTCCTTACGTAGATGCTTGAAGAGCTTACTCTACTGTCATTGCTTCTGATTTCTTATATAATATCCGAAAGATTCTCTATGCTTCGCTCCGTATGCTTCTTACCATTGAAAAACTATTATTGACAAAAAATGTCACTCTATCGAACCTATATAAATAGTTACTGTAGCAACGCAAATGCAATTTCTTTTACTGCAATCCATTGAACGCCTAGTCTAGGTATCTTGCTTTCAACATTGAGAATATCTTTCCGTATTCGTATTAGTTCAATGAAATAACACATTTTTTTAAAATATTAACTAGTTTAGGTACACTTTTTTATACATAATGAGGTAAAGTAGGTGTGATAGAAAGAGAAAAGTTTACGCAGGTACAGTCGACAAAACAGATACAGTAGCTATTTTTCATATAAAGTTGTATGTAAAGGCGCAACCATATCTCCTTTGTCAACTGTACATCCCCTTACAGGACAGAAACGTGTATAACAGTGAGAGCGATACTACCCCCGGGGGCTTATGCGGGCTCTCGGCAACTGATTACCCAAGATGGAGTGATAACCGCATCAGTTACCGCGGGTGAGGTAGAGTCTGGTATATCCCTCACGCCCCGGTTGACCCAGGGTAATCGGGTGTGGGACTACTGTGTCCCAATCTGTCGTTAGGCGACCAACGATGCCCGAACTACATTGCGACTGTGCGGGCTCCTTCTAGAGCATTCCGCCTGTTATGAGTTCAGCCTGCTGATAGATAAATACACGTCTAAAGAGGAACGTGTGAAAAGCCATCCATGTTAAGGCGCCCACTCACTAACAGTTTACCGGACGACGGCCGGACGATATACATCTGTCAGATAATCACAATAACCCACATATTAACAGTTTTGGACTGACGACTAATATGATCCGATAGTGTGTGGCCGCCGGACGATTCCGGCCAGATAATGTTAGTTTGAGGTAAGAATAACAGGATGATGACATGTACTTCACTAGTTTTACTAAGATTTTATTCATTTAATGTACATAACTGTCTATATTTCTCATGTTCAATCAACGACAAAATGCATTCTTATTCTATTCTAATTCATTAATCACTGTGGCTCCTTTTTTACGTAGTCTCCATCAGCTCGTTATAAGCCACGGCCTTGGTCCGCTTAATCTCTGCTCGGAGGGCATTCCTGGCTAACAAAACACTCAATATATTACCTTTAACCTCTGAGGATCAGGAAAATAATACTTGAATTTTTGATTTATGTATCCCAGTTTACAAACGGTTTGTTAATATTTTAGTGTTCATCAATTTATGTCGTTGACTGTACATAGTGAATAAGGTCCAAAACAGCTTGCACCTATTTATAAGAATAATGTAGTGCAAACAATTTTCAACCTTATTAACATCACATAGTATAGAGTGTATGTGAAATAACATGTTGTTAATAAAATGTGATTTAGGTCGAGTCGCTTGCACTGTTTTCGTAGTCTTTGTGTAATCGTTATCAGACCATTGTCGGCAGGCCATCGTACGGTGAGAAGCTGTCGACTCCCAACTGCTAGTGGGTAGTCGCAAAACTGGCAACAGGGCATTGTCGGCAGACCAAAATCGCTTTTAGTGTGTGGGCGCTATTGGCTTAGGACTGCAGGCCGCCGGACAGGATCAGAAACTGCAGGCGGACTGCAGGCAACTGGTAGTGTGTGGGCGCCTTTAGGCATCAGAAATAGAGACTAACGTGTGAGTGACCTTTCGTCGGTTACTGCATTGTAATTTTTAAAGAGTATGAATACCCAATTAAAACCACTGTTTAGTGAAAAACAATCATTTTAACTAACGGCGCCCCTTTTTTATTACTCCATTTAAATCAATTATTTTAATAATGACTAGCGCCCTCTTCATTAAGTTTTCTAGACTTGTCCACGCCGACAAAGTATGTAATACATTGATAGGTTTGTACAAATAATACGTACATCGTTGTTACAAATTTGTTAAAGCTATACATACAAAACTTATGAACTATTTGCAACATTTAATTTAAAAAAAAACTTAACCATTAATACTTACCTTTCTAAAAACAGTCTCACAGGGTTTCTTTAAGACTTTCTTAGATCTTAAAAGTAAATTTTCAATACATTTTTAGTGATATTACAAAAATATTACTTGACACTTCAACCATATACTATATAGACACAGTATTTCTAACAAAATACATTCCGTAAAACTGATTGAAAAAAGCGTTATGTTTGAATAAGCTAATGTCAATATTGTTCTTTAAACTGTCAATGTACTCATGTTAAGAGATGTATGTATGTCAACTCGTACCAAAGTAGTTATATTCCATTAGGTTAGGTACTTAACTAAAAGTAAACAATTTTGATGTATCTTTTTAACAATAGTATGTTTTATTTAAAAACTCAGCTTATCTTTTTGTTTAGAAACTCATTTTTAAGACTAAAAATCGAAACTAAACCACTAGTTAGTAAGTCAGTGAGCCTAGTTTTTTTTTAAAATATATGTTTTAAAAGTCGCTACAAGATTAACTTAACCCACTATGGGTTATTTTTACGCCGAGTTGTAATGCTAGGTACTGTGTCTATTGCATTTGGTCTAAGATTTGACATAATCAGTCTATGTTCAACCATTCACCAATACGGTGAAGCACAGACTACTATAGGAACATAGTATTTCTAGTATTGTTGGCTGTGAAGCTCTGATCTGGTAGCATGCTAGTGTCTCCGTATACAGGGGCGGCAGGACCGCCTGACGCGTAGGGGCTTCTCGACCAGGTGCGAGAGCGGTTCATTAGTGGCGGGGAATCTGGTGGTAATACTGTTTGGACCGGCTCTGTAGGCATGCGGATCGCTGCTTTGCGGGTTTGTCTTGATTGGACTGGAAAAGATACATCTGTTTTTGAGATATAAACGTTTTAGGTATTACCTGAAAGAAAGGACATTTCATACATACAATATTATTCTTCGGGGTACATAAATATCTTGTACTTAAGTCGCAAAACAAACGAGGCCTTGGCACGCGTAGATTCTTGTGTAATAATTTATGTTTGGTATTTTGCGTAGCACCCCGTCGTCAAAATACACCCAAGAAATGTGTACTGCGCGTATTGAGCACCATTTTAGGTTCAAGATATATGGCACGAGGCATAACAATACTGAGCTACAGATAATTGGTATAAAATTGGGCATAAAATTTGCATGACCTAGAAATTAGCAATAACTTTCAAGCAGCTAAATGCTACTTGTGATGCATAACCATGTCCAGTAATGAAGTAACATTTTGAAGTTATAAGAGAGATCAGAAAGTCAATTCTCCTAACAAAAAGATGTTCAAAATTTAGTCCCAATCCAACCTCAACTTGGCAACTTTAAAAACGGTAATCTCATAACACAATTTCGCAAATTTTTCATTGATGTCGTGATCGTTTGTCACACTTGGGAGATCGGAATCAGATCGCAACTCAATCTTGAATCATTGCGAGAATCGGCAGGATACTCACTGTAGAGGTAGGCGGCGAGTACGCCCCCGGCAGTAGCGATAGTCGAAAGGTACGGCCGCAGTAGCGACAGGAGCGCGCCGAGCAGAGTGCCGCAGGCCGCGTCACACTCCCGCTGCACGTCTACGCGTAGCTCCTGCGCCGTCAGCTTAGACTGCACCAGCACCCAGCCGTGGCCGCACGTATCTGCTTCGTTACTCACGATCACTCGTATTGAACCTGGTGGCGACAATTTTGATTCCAATTTTAGGTCAGTAACCCATGTGACCTATGAAATGTGGATCTTGGTCTGCCAACAAAAATCCACATTCCTTACGGATAAAAGTACGCCATTGTTTGTTCAATATGATTGCCGATATCTGTTTAGATACCGGCAGACATCTTGAACAAGAGATGGCGAAGGATTAATATGCGTGCATATTGAGAATATATTCACAAAGTTAGTACGGAGTCCTACTTTTAGGGTCCTAAACAATCTCACCTGCTAAATAACGGATGAGTCTCTGGCGCCGGTTTTCCTTTCGAATTCGGGAGATCAAACATTCGCTCCCGGAAACGCCGATATGCCAATCAAAAACAATTAGCGGTTTTTGCAAGCGCAAACTTTGGACGCAACTGACAAATCTCTATGACTGGAATGATGATAATTTTCAACAACATTTACCATTATCAGTAGTGGCGTCTAACTTCAGTCCCGCGGAAGGCATAAAGCGTACGAGTTTGAGTGCGTGCGGGTGACCGCTGACCGTGAACACGGCGGGCGGGGCGAGCAGCGACACTTGAGTGTTCGACACTCGCACCTGCGGCAACAGGAGCACTTTCGTGCACGCTCGGTACACCGTCCACTCCGCACATAGTTCTACTTCTGATGCCTCGATAATTAAACTTGCGGGTATTATCTTGCAGCCCATTTGACCTGAAATAAAAAAAAAAGTTAAGCTAAATGTTGTGCACGATGATCTTGGTTACATCCGAGGTTTGGGCGCCTGAGGTCCGCTTCCTATTTTATGTTCAGGTTTTATTTTGCTGCGCAGGGTCAACCGGGGTGCGACTGTGCGAGGTAAATGCCTCATGGGCCAACTTACATCCACATGATGCGCTTTTAGTCGGTTCCAGTCAAAGATAGCCCGCCCCGCCGGCGGCCTATCCATGGGGATATACGCACGACAAAGGCTTATTTTAATTAATTATGGGACGACTGCTGTCTGACTTCACTTTACCTAACCTAACCCTGAAAGGAAAATGTAAGTGATAAACTATAGGAACATATAATACGTTCACATAATTTATTACTCACATTTTCCTCTTTACAATGATGCGACCGATATGCTAAAGCAGTCCTTTTCTCGATTCGATTAAAATAAGATGAAAATAAATAAATATGTCATAGCTTTCTTACCGTTGACAATATCCAATACAGGCTCAGCGATATGCGGAGCCTTTGTTCTACAGGTGAAAGGTAACTCTATAACGGCACCCTCCAGCGCGTATCGTTGTTCGTCGGTGCAAATCAGAGGGCCCGACGTCAAACCGCCTGCGGTGAATGATAGCGGGACTAGCGCTGACGGCCATTCACCGGGTAGGAACTCCATCTGAAAAGAATTGGGAGAGCTGTTAGAAGGGAAATAATAAATACTGATAACTATTTTTGATGTTTAGATACATATATATACAGGGTGTAATCGTTAAGTGTGTCCAGGCGATTATTCCGTAACTATTACAGATATTAAAAAACTTTAAACTGATATCGAAAGTACGTTACCTAATGAGTAAAATGATATCAATAACTTTTTAAAAATCAAACGAGACGTATCTAACATTTAGACATTAAACACTCCCATACATTTAGTATGAGATTAGTAGAAAGGTTTCAGTTTCCTTATTTGAAGTGATCTAGTACCCATTTTACCTTAATCATATTTTATGATTACGTATAATATGACAACGATGATTTTCAAGTAGATACACGTGTAAATTAATTATCTTACCACTGCAAATTAGTAATAAACCGTGTTTCAATATCGCATTAAGTAATTTGAGCTAACTGAAAAGCAACACACTACAAAAAAAAAGATACGATGATGTTCGTTGTAAATTCAAATCTTTTATCGGGTTGTTGTACCCGCCAATTTATCGTTGTTTTTTTTTTTAATTGGCGTTAGTAATCGTGATTGTTTCATTTGTTGATTGCAAAAAGTGCATATTCCAAAAGAGAAAAGAGAGATATGCTAAAAATTTACTACAAATATGATTGTAAAAAAACGAGCGGCCATTATCGCCAACAGAAGAGAGTACCCAGATAGAGAAGTCCCTTCTGGTGTACGTACCTACCTAAAACCTTTCTACTAATCTTATACTAAATGTATGGGAGTGTTTAATGTCTAAATGTTAGATACTACTCGTTTGATTTTTTTAAAGTTATTGATGTCATTTTACTCATTAGGTAACGTACTTTCGATATCAGTTTAAAGTTTTTTGATATCTGCAATAGTTACGGAATAATCGCCTGGACACACTTAACGATTACACCCTGTATATATATACAAGACCTGAAAGCTCGGTGCTTATCGTCGATATACAGGACATGTCTTAAATCAATCTTTATGAAAGAGAGTGGACCGATCAAAGCGTATAATAGACTGTCGCCCGCGGCTCCGCCCGCGTGGATGTCGATTATCGCGAATCGGGGTATGAAAAATAGATGTTGGCCGATTCACAGACCTACTCGATATGCCCACAAAATTTCATGAGAATCGGTCGAGCCGTTTCACGCCTGTCAATGCCTGAAAATGTAGGCAGAAGTGGATTAGATTCCTAATATTAAAAGTTATTACTAATTTCAAATAATTAAACATAAGTGCTCTAACCACATACTATAAGTATAAACGCCAATGTGTACATTGTATGAGATGTATGAATAATATCAATGTATACCATACTTACTTACTTCCAGCGGGGGACGCCGTAGACCGGACGGGTGATCTGCCCTTTTGTGGGGGCCATTTCACCCAATTCCCCTATACAATGTATACCATTGTAGGAGATCTTTTTTACGGCACGTTGAAGTGCTGCTTACTGTGTCTATTGACTTTGTATATAGTCCAAGCAAAATGTCCCATCAAAACCAAGTCCAAGTTTGCTTCAACTGCAATTCTCGGGGCTAGAGTGTTAAGCTATATGTAAGAAAAAGCCATACCTTGTCCAAGGGTATCTGGTACAGCGTGTACACGGTGTGCTGCCGGTCTAGCCGTAGCACGTGCGTGGCCGGCGCGTCTCGCAGTAACAAGGCCAGGGAGGCGCCGCTGCCGCCGAATACGGCCACGCCGGCCGGTGCACGCCATCCTACTCCATCTAGGCATACAGCCCAGCCGCCCGACACTACAAAAAAAAAAAGGAGATTAGCGAAGTTCCAAATCTATGAACCGTTTAAAAATAGAATAAAATCAATTTTGACAATTTGAGTATTTGACTATCAAGTCTAACAAAACGTATTGTTACCTACTAGCAATGCGCCCCGGCTTCGCACGAGTGGTAAAAACGTTCCTGTGCAAATCCAATACAGCCTATGCTACTCAGGGTGAATGTAGCCTTCAAATGAAGAAATAATTTTTGAAATCGGCACAGTAGTTTTTGAGTTAATTCATTATTAACATACAAAAATACAAATCTTTCCTCTTTAATAGTAAGTGCAGATGTAGAAGGCAAAGCTTTCTGGCACCGCTGCACAAAAAAATACTCGATCGCAGATAGGTATGGGATTATCAAGTGAAGTCAGTTTCTTTTCAAAACAGTAATTGCTATGGAAATTTGTATGAAATAGTATGACTGTTAATGGTAGGATGACGGAGATATAGTTTCCATTTCCACCTTATAATGTTTATAATGACGAATAGAAAAAGTATGAAAATATATACTATAATTTTATTAAATTTATAACTCACCAGTGACCCTATCCGCTCGCAGATCTGACCCGGTCACCCAGACCTCATCCTTGACAGTAACGCCGCTCACTGACCCTTGGAAAGTCATGAACGTGCCAGCAGCATCCAATCCAGATATAAGTAGGTCCGTTCCTAAAGCACTGTACGAGAATTAGGATTATTACTTACTGGATTTTTTTTAGCGTTTTACTTGGTTGCATCCAAGCAACTTACCACTGGAGAACAAGATTTATTTACTTCTTCTAAACACCCAACCCCGAGAAGAATGTCCCAATACCCCAATAATAGCCTTAATTACCAGCTGTACCTATTTGCAGGTACAACTGGTGTTTATTGGCTTACCTTAGATGGCAGTGGGTTCACACTGGTTATATTATTATCATATAATATTCGCTTCACGGAAAATGTCAAGTTTAGTCGCTTTGCAGCTACGAATAATGTATCCTATAGAAGAGTAACTCGGCTCAAAAAATGGCACCACATAATGGGGACCGCGGAAGGCGGGGTTTAAAAAGGTTACCGCGCGGCACTGTCAGTCCGCGCTGTCACGCGTAGGTATCGTACGGTTGTGTCACTGGAATCAATCTGTCAGTGATTTTAATTGTGTTTGTTTTTTGTGTGTTTTCGCGTTAATTACATTTCAAATATGCCTTCGTGTGTTGTGAAGTGGTGCAGAAACCATACTGATATGAAAAACGCTGGAATCACCTTCCATAGGTGAGTAAATATTCATTTTAAAAACACGTACTTGGCGAAGTTGAAAAGTGGTATACAACATGAACGCAATTCCAAAATAAAATTATTTTTTATGCAGTGTTCATAGTTCATAGTATGTTAAGCGCTAAGGTAATAAAAAATATTGTTACTATGATATTATATTAGTAGGATGATATTATGCATAAAAATTAAATTATAATTTGAATGTCACAGATTCCCAACAAATGAAGTCCAGCATGAAAATGGGTGAGTGCGGTTCGTTTGGAAAGAAATGAACGTGATTGGATGCCTAGTCAGTACAGTAAAATATGCAGCATACACTTTCGAACAGATGACATGTACACACCAAATAATGGAAAGGTTAAGCGATTAAGAAAAACTGCGGTACCTATTTGCACTGTGAGATATTTTATATACCTATTTGCAATTTCTTAATTTAATGAAAAAGTTAAACTGTTCTTATTTAGTTCATTACTTAAATTATTTATTTTTAAAAAGTATTTTACTATTTTTCAGATGGTTAGTCCATATTCGACAATTGAAATTAACAATTTTAAAATAATGGTAAATAAGTGTTTTGCCAAAATAATAGAACGAAATGACGTCACGAAACCCCTTAAAGAAAGCCATCCTATAGAAAGCAATCACGACGTTATGTTGTTAAAAGCTTTAATCGAACAGTTTCTTATAATTCGTTTGCATTAATATTGTTAAAAACGAGTCTTTACTAAATTCCAACCGCCATAAATTAAATAAACTAATTATTTTCAGAGGTACATAATTGTGAAAAATAACCACGTATTTTAATTTGTATGCGTATGTAGTTCAATCAATAGAAAAATAATAGCAGCGTTTTACCTGAAAATAAAACGCATATTAATTTACTTACCTTATTCGAAGCTTATTTAATTGAGATAGGCACTTCCGTTTCCGCCTGACTATACCTTTCTTTTTCCAATATTTCTGTCTCTTTCTGACACGTCACTTCCGCCTGGCAGTGGTGGGGTATATAAGTACGAACACCATTTTAATCTTCATTGAGTCTTGTTCACCAGGCAGAAATTATTTATAAGCTTCGAATAAGGTAAGTAAATTAATATGCGTTTTATTTTCAGGTAAAACGCTGCTATTAATTCGACTGTACCGTTATTCGAAGCTTATTTAATTGAGACGTGTTTGTTATCGCCTGGTGGAAGTGACAGAGGACGCCAATGTGACTATTAATTATTATATTGAATATATTTGTTGTAAGTAATAGTAGCAATAAAAATAGAATTTACCTATGTAAGATAGGTAATAAGATAAGCTATAGGTTTAGAAAATACAGGATAAGATGCTGTGTAGAAAATATATTTATTAAGGTAACCTATTCCATGCGTACATAATGTGAGACTAAGTAATGAATCAATAAACCATATGAACATCTAATCAACTGGATTAAATAATGTGGTTACCGAAGATTGATTAACGCTGGGCATAACTTCACGTCTATAAAATTTGCTAAAAGTATTATGTGATCTCCAATTTCCTCTGGCTAATATATCCTCAATAGGATAATTATCAACCCAATTTTTTGAGGCCACAGCTGATCTAATACTCCCAGGAGAGGCCTTTATGCCAGCTTCGACTAATAAGGATTTGATCCAGCCTGCAATTAGGGTTTTTGAGGCAGGTCTTGGTTCACCTCTAATATTTATAAATAAATTACTGGATTTTGCCGAAATTCTTCGATTCGCTAAAAGGGAGATTGTTTGCTTAACCCAATAAGCTGGGTTTAAGTTTTTAGTTTCTTGATTATCAATTAACCTCCAGCCAGATTGCCTATAATCCACACAATCAGTTTTAGAACCAAAAATTGGCCAAAACACTACCGCATCATTTTGAATTGAGTAATTTTTTGAATCAATGCTTAGCAAGGTTAAATCGTGTATCCTTCTCCCAGAGCATAGAAGAAGTAAAATGGCGGTATGCCTCTGTACTTGGAAATAATTAGTTTCATCAATACGATTATTTTCTAAGTAACTAGCCAAATCGTTAATGTTCCAAATGGGGGGCTTTGCGTGAGGGACTGGCTTCTGTAACGCTATAGATTTTAGAACCTGTTTTACCAGCACGTTAGTACTTAATTGGCCTGATAATTCGGGATTGCAAACGGTTGATACTACCGATTTGTGTAACAAGATAGTATTATAAGATAATTTGTGAATTAAATGTAAATCTGATAAAAATCTTGCCAAATAACTAGCTGTTGGTGTTGAGGGGATAACTTGATGATTTCGACACCAAACTACCCATCTCTTCCATGCTGCACTATACACCTTACGAGTCGATGGACGCCATGACTTTTCGAGCAGTTGGAGTTGGCTATCATTCCAGTCTGTTAGAGACCCAGTCCACCCCCACATTTCCATACCTCTAGAGTCATGTCTAGAACGTTCGGGGGCGGTAGTCCTGTCGTTATGTCGATCAGGACTTTTTCTAAATGGTAAAGCGTGAATGGAGCTGCTAGGGCACGCGATTTGATATCGGGACGCCAGAACACTCGCTCCCATCGTGGAACTACAAGAAGGTACGTTCCCTGAGCTTGATTCAGATAACTCAACACTTTGGGAATTAGGTATGGTGGAGGAAACACCCACGCTAGGTTGTAGTTCCACCTCTGGGAGAAGGCGTCGTAAAACAGGGCTTTGTCGTCGAGCTGATCCAGAGTCGCGTAATTCGACACAACATGAGCCCGATTGGATGCAAACAGGTCGATTAGTGGAACTCCCCATCTGGAGAAAACTTTGTTCGTTGCCTCTGGAGTCAGATGCCACTCCGGCGCCACACGCAACCTGGACGGGTGATCCGCGTGGCTGTTGTATATGCCGGGTATATAGAAGGCATTCATATGTATGTGATAACTCTCTGCTATTCGGAAAACTTTGTTGGTCAGTTCTAGGAGAGAAACTGACTTGGTACCTCCTTCGTGACGAAGGTATGTAACTACAGACTTGTTGTCGCTTTGAATTAATACTGTCTGGTGACTCAGGAGCTGACAATGGTTTTGAAACACTTTTAGGATTGCCAACATCTCCTTTTGATTGCAATGGAGGTTTTTCTCCCCCTCTGACCACAGACCCGAGAGAGACAGGTTGTCCAGGCGGGCTCCCCAAGCTTTGTCCGACGCATCTGTAGTCAGGAAGTGCGAAGGAGGTGGCATATGTATGGCCGACGGGTTCTGGCAATTCTGATGCCACCACACCAAGTCGTCTAGAGCTACGAGGGGCAGGGTGTGCACGATCCTGTGGTCTGACCTCAACACTTGGTTTAGGAAGTTCAAAAGCGCCCGAAAATTTAGTCTCCCTTTGGGAACAGCAAAACTCGCAAAATTGAGAAAGCCTACGAGGCTTTGGAGTTCTTTGGGAGTTGTTCGTTGCTTCCGCAGCATGCGACTTATTTTGTCCAACAGGCCAGGTATTTTCTCGTCGGGAAGACGCTTGCGATTCAACCATGGGTCCCAGTGAATTCCTAAAAACACTAGGCTCCTCGACGGGGTGGTTATAGACTTTTGGTAATTGATCACCCACCCTAGTGTTTCTAATGTGTTGAGTACAACATTTACCTGACTCCGAAGCTTGCCCTCGTCCTGATTTGCTATCAAAAAAATCGTCGAGATAGACTATTATCCTGATGCCTTTTTGTCTGAGAGTCTGAGCTATCCAATTTGTTAGCGCAGCGAAGGTCTTGGGCGCTGTGCTGAGACCAAAAGGTAAACAAGTCATCTCGAGCAATTGTTTTCGATAGATGAGTCGTAGGAATCGCCTGTGGCTGCGAGCCACGGATAGATGAAAATAGGCCTGTGACAGATCGATTTTGCATAGCCAATCTTGTGGTTGCAGAAAATCTAGTATTCGATATACATTTATTAGTTTGAATCGATTTGTTTTGATGTACTGGTTTAGTCCTTTCAGGTTGAATATCGGACGGGCCGAACCGTCGCCTTTCGGAACGAGAAACATCGATGAGAGGAAGCTTGGTGAAGTTACAGCTGGTTCTAGAACTCCCTGCTCTATCATGTTGACTATGACAGATGTCATTGCAACAGATTCTGGAATATTTAGATTTGAGCTCATAACTCCTGGGTGAACAAGTGGCGGCTTCCGACAAAAGGGTATGCGATACCCGGTTATGATGTTTAGGATATAATCTGGTGCATTCATTTGTTCCCATCGATCCCGAAACTGAAGGAGACGGCCTGCTCGAAACGAGTCAATACTTACGTCGTTTTCCGTCATTCCGTTGGGTAGGTGACGATGCACGCTTTTGCCCAAACCTATTATTTGGTTTTGCACCTGAGCGGCCTCGAAAATTGCGACTATTCGGTGCGACCGAATTGTACTGGGCTGCTTGACCATGAATAATATGAATACCCTGCGAGGGTGGTTTACAGCAGCTGTGTCCACTTTGCGAAAGCGGAATCCTTCCAACACAATGCACATGTGCATTACTGTGTTGACAAGTCGAAGCTAGACGAGAATAACTCTGCGAGGGCTTGTGGTGAAGCCTGGATCCCTGCGAGGGACCACGAGACTTTTTCGCTTCAGCCTGCGAGGCAGAAGACGGCCAAAAACATTTCCTAATTCCACCAGCTTTCTCAACTGTAGCAGTAAACTTCTCTGCATTAAACAAGTTGGTACATGTTGGTGGAATTCTCTTCAAGCTGGCCTTCAACGTAGGGTCCTTTGCCTGTTTGGTGACACAGTCTCTACGCATCTGTATAATTTCAGCACGATGCCCACAAACCATCTGTATTAAATCTGAGGAACACTTGTTAAAATCCTCTGTGGAAAAAAGATCATTATCTTTTTGCTGCAGGGCATCATAATTAAGCGACCCACAATGCCTTGCCCACAGCAATAGGTCCGCAAGGGTTTCTTGTAACCCCTCCCGTTGTTTGAGTTCACACATGGTCAGGGCTGCAAACGCTTTATCGGCATATACAAGGTATCGTGGAGAATCGTATGCCTTAACTTCTTCGTTTATTTCGATATCTGTATAACCCGGCGAATGGTTATACATTTTTTGAGTGTCAGAATACCTAATCTGATCCCAGTCACTGTTATTTAAGTGTTGCAAATCACACAACATCTCCAAATATTTTTCGGAAGTTTTAGGCATTGCCGGCTCCTTTAGCTTGGTTTCTAATGTTAGGCTAAATCCTTGATTGATATGAGAACCGCTATTATCATTTTCAGCGTTCAAAATATTTTGTTCGTAGTTATTTTCACTGACACCCGACAACAAAGAAATAGAATCGTAATCAAAATTTGTACTCACATGATCTTTTTCCTTATAATTTAATTGCTGGCGAAGGTCACGTATTTCTTTCGTTAATTTACGCACCTTACGATTAGAAACAAGCTTACGATTGCCACTTTTTTTCACTTTGCGATGACTCCTTTTCGGGTTACCTCCGCTAGACGAGGAGCTACTTTCAGAGCTTGAGCTACTAGAACTAGAGCTGCTTGACCGAGCTCGCTGCCTACGCGGGGCTGATGGACCCGGGAGCGCATCACTAAGAACCTTATCGGCATTATTATGCGATTTTTCCATATTATATATCGAAAGTTATTAAACTTTGTTCACACACACAGAAAAACCGTTATATATAGGGTACTTGTAAAAATTTAAACATCAAATTATTAATTTATATTAAAGGTATAGTTATGGTCTGGTGGCCAAGAGTCACACGACCGTTCACGGCGGGAAACAAGACGCCAATGAAGATTAAAATGGTGTTCGTACTTATATACCCCACCACTGCCAGGCGGAAGTGACGTGTCAGAAAGAGACAGAAATATTGGAAAAAGAAAGGTATAGTCAGGCGGAAACGGAAGTGCCTATCTCAATTAAATAAGCTTCGAATAACGGTACAGTCGAATTAATAACAATCCAGTTATTATTTTTTGAAGTGAAAACTTCTTAAGTGGCGTTGGATGGGTAAAAACTGTTAAACTAGCGTCAGGATTACTTGACCTTTGAACCGTAACCGACGACTGACTTCATACAACATTAGCTAAAAATTGTTTATTTTGTTAGGTACGCCAAGAAGCTTCGTAGCTTAGCGGTAAGCGCTTCGACTGTAAGTCCTTATGGTTTCAGATAGTACCGGGTTCGAACCTGGGCTTCTGACATTTTTTGTGATTATTTTTCTTTTTGTAATTTATTACTTTATGTGATTATTTTTCTTTTTGTAATTCATTAATTTGTTCTGACAGAAAATTAGTGATAGGTTCTATGATTGGCGCTATATTATAGGTATTGTATGGTATAGTATGTTCTTTTTATCTTTTTCTCTGTATATAACGAAGAAAGAAAGAGAGAACAAGTTTTCACTTCTGCCGGCACTCCCGGAGTGCAACCCGACTTTTTTTATTGATTGAACTTTGATTGAACTTATTCAATAAAAAATAAACACAAATAAGCTGTCTTATTATTGTATAACACCATCCACGCTCATCACGTTCGTCGCTTTGCCACTATGACGTTTGGGGCGCCGAGACGGCATGACTTTGGCGCGACCAATCGCGTGCAAGTGTTCAACAATGGATGTGTGAGTGTTTTGTTTTATTGCTGTTTTTTTAGTATGCGTAAGTTACTCCAATATTTCAGCGTAAGCTCTATGGGAGTTACACTTCTATAGGATACATTATTCGTAGCTTTGCAGTTACATTGAAAGCCAATCCCACCCAAGTTGTGAAGAGGTTCGGAGGATGAGATGAGTACGATGGCAATACTTTGATAACACGCGCTGAGTGAGGTGAGTGCTCGGTAAGTGTTGACAGAACGCCGAGTACTGGGTCGAGCGCTCGGCCGAGTAAAACCGTGAGTCAGCAGCTCGGCCCTCGTTATCGGCCGAGTCAGCGGTGGGTCCACCCTCCCGCTTCACTGCACTGTATCGCCAGTCGCCCCACGGCTGTTGTTACCCTAATAATCTATTTGCGATGTCCGAAATGTGCAGAATGGTGTTCGAAATGTAGTCTTAATGACACTGAAATGACTGTAGCAATTCTAAAACACGCGTGACTAGCTAATTGCCGTCATCACGTTCTCGGTCGATTAAAATTTTAGTACTCGCCACTTGATTCGCTGCCTGAGGAGAAGGTATGGAGTGGTATGTAGGTATTAGAGTGTTACCTGTCGCTAGCCCGCCGTGAGAGCGCTGCGAGTGGGGCCAGCGCTGTGACGTTAGCGTGAGGCGCGAGTAACGCGCGCCCCACGCTGTTGCGCATGACCAGGCGCACGGCGCTCTCGTACGACTCGCCCGCTGGCTCCGCAGTACAGTATAGCGGCACTGCGATCTCTACGTGGATAGCCTGTAAGATGAACATTCGATGTGTAAAACGAGACATACAACTACGTCACGGCCAGGCCTAAGATTCAACAGTCATCACTTATCATTATCATCAAGAAGGGGAAACTGCCGTCTGGTTAGCTTCTAACCCCGAGTGGAAAGCCTGCGTCATATAGGGGCCATAAGGCAGTGTGGAAGTATACACTAACTTGATGATGATATAGTATACCTTTTTTTATTTTTTATTTATCGCGCCGGAAATCCCCACGGATACCTCCCCCGCCGGAGCCGGACATAACCTATGTCGGACTCGTACCGACTAAACCACACGCTGTCTGTAGATCGTAGTGCAAGGCCGAAGGTGAGACAGCTATAGAGCATATCCCTCCGGCTCCTTGGGTGATCTCTCTCGATCTGGCCCTCTTCGGGTGGGGGAACCACCGGGTCCCCACCTCGTCCCCGGTATAAGTGGGGGGGGCGTATAGGGTGGGGCGTAAGTAGGGGGGGGGGAGGCTTATGATTTTTTATACTTGACCCGAAGGGGTAAGCAGAGGTACTGCACCTTCGAATCATGTTCTATATAACCTTTGACAATAAAAGTCAATATTATTTAAAGACATGCACCTCAAAATTACAACAAATACTTACGGTCTCTCTATAGATATTATTCCTCTCATCTCTATGCTGAGCCACGACTACACCATGACCAGGTCTAATCGCATTCAATTCTCCTGCAGAACTCAAAGAAAATGCTCCATCCTCATACGCCTTCCAAGTGCCTCTTGGTAAGGATTTTAGTTTTATGACTGAACTAACGGCCACAGCGAGTCTGTCGCTTGAAGTCAGTTCTTTAGACAGGCCTTCAACAGAAGTGCGTACGTCCGATATACCAAGGATTTCTATTGTACTGTCCCAGGACCGAGTTTCTGCTACCTGTGGGATAAGTCAATTTAATAGTTGCAATACAGAACATATTTTTACTTCCTACCCAGAACTATACAGACAGGGTGTCACACTTATACAATGCAAAAAATATCGTCATGGCTGTCAATATTTTAAAAATGATAGATTCTGGAATGATGGTTTTTATTTTTTAGATCTCACCTTAGCCATTTGAATTTGGCTTTATATTAAAGCTGGTTGTTGACAGTGGATGTCGGTTATCGCAATCTAACATAGTCTATGTCCTTTTCTAAAGTCTAATCTATATCTGTATATCATTTCATAATCGGTTCAGTGGTTTAGCTGTGAAAGTTACTAGTCACTTTCGCATTTATGGATGTTATGAGCAGCCTGCGTTATTTGTCATAAGTTATGTGGCTTTACGCAGTGGCGCACAATTTAAAGTAGATAATAAATTAATTATATTCACCTGTCCCATATTCCGTACTCTGACGTCAATAGTGATGACTCCTGGTTTTAAAGGCACCACTCGCACTGACAAGCCTTCGGCAACTGACCTCTCCAGCATATCTGTTCATAGAAATTCCCTTAATAACGGGGACAAACGGGGTGATAGCGCGCGCAGATTGTTTTGTATTAGTCTGTTTGGTGAATTTGAACTCGTTTACCGCCATAGCACCCCATGTTTTCCTCAAAAGACACCCAAGAAACGTGTACTACACTATAGAGAACATTCTGAGCTCATTTTAGGTCTAAGATATCCCGTGAAATACAATTGTTGAAAGTCCAATGGGATACTCTGATACTCACCATCCGCGTGTGTAGTATATAGTCTCGCGGCAGCCGGGTCTCTCAACGTCCAGGTAACTCGCGGCGCAGGTTGCAGAGCGCCGAGCGACGCGGGGCTCAAGCCCCCCGCCTCCACCCACACGGGGCTCGGGGCTCCCACCAGGAGGCTCTGAGTCGCAGCCCGCACGCGGATGCCCGAGATTGGTATCACCTGCCACAAGGGATTCAATTTTATAGTGTACAGGAGAGTGATTGCATTATGTCGGCGTAAAACTTGGGATAGAATCAAGCCAGATGATGTTGAAAAACGATAAAATTTTTAAGAAATTAATTATGATGAAATTCTTAATAAATTTTCGAAGAATATTTAATTATTGTACCGGTCACAGTACGATACGATAGTCCATAAATATATAGCTTAAAGCAATCTCTGAAGAGCTTAACTTTATCGACTTAGTGATCATAGAACCATCCTAGTATGTCAGATCGTAAGTACGAATCCCGTTTGATAAAAAAAAAACAACTTACAAATACAACTTAACAGTTGCTTATTTTAAATTTGTATCATTAAGTGCTACAAAATGTTTACCTCTACTTCAGATTCAACGCTTGCCATCTCCACATTGGCAATGTCTGAAGCCACCAGTCTGATACGCGCCGTACCCGTGGACAAACCATGAACGGAACCCGAAGAAGATACCTAAAGATAAATAAATTACTTAGTACTAAAAGTACATAATGATAGCGAAATTATACTTTTTATCAGCAATAACTAATTAAGAGATCTATCACCAGGTAATAGTATCATACTCAAATAAATCAGATTTAATTCCGGACATTGTAGCGAGCTTGAATTACCAAATAAAATCGTAGTTCATTCCATGATTAAACATTTTCCACAATGGGGGTTCAAATCCCGCTCTAGATGTTGACTTTTTCCAATCGGAAGTCATAAAAAACTAAGTATTTTGGCAAAAATCAAAAATGCAGTCTCACCTCGACATGTGACAGTCCACTGACAGCTCTGTAGTACAGAGTAGCGAGGTGCGGCGGAGGCCCGCCTCTGTGACGCAGTTGTAAGCGAGCGCTCGGCGGCACGCGAGCTTTACTCGGCACTATCTCTAATGGCGGGAATACTAGCACCTGAAAAGCGAATGAACATTTAAATATCATTTAATTGCGCGCGAAGCAGCGAATATAGATTGTTAATGAACTAAAATGTATACGGGGTACCACTACAAACTTCGGATTCTACGTCAAAGAAGAATCAAAAATCAATTTCGTTTATTCAGTTGAGGCACCTAAAGAGTACGTATGAATGTCAACCTCACCTACTGATTAACATAAGAGACTCTGAAGCAGGCTCTCCTCTTAAAGTTGGGAGGTCAAATGGCGATCACTGCCAAAAAAATCAGATGGGCCTAATCAAAAGAGCTTTAGATGCAACCTAAGAGCACTAAGGCCCGTATTCTAGAATAATACTAAGTTCTGAATCTCAATTAATCTATACAAAAAGACACAGATTTATCGAGTTTCAGAACTGAGTGCCATTTTTTTATACGACTGAGGTGGCAGACTGGCACACGGCCCATCTGATGGTGGTTACCGTGGCCTATGGACGTGTACAACACCATGGGAGTCACACTTGTGCTGCCAACCCTGTAAACACATTGAATTTATGTGCCGTCAGTGTAGAAGACAAAGCAGGAATAGCCTTTGGTCTTCCCACTGTCAGCACCAAAACTCTCCAGTGAGCTCTGGCTTCCCTACTCACCGCCGGGAACACAACACGAGGTTATTATGGCCGCGGTATTCTGTAGGGCGGAGGTACTTCCCCAGTCGGACTGCTCAATTGCACTGAAATACGGTCGTGTCCTACCTCCTCCTTTCTAGAATATGACCCTAAATAACCCAAAATTTTGCAATTTACCAGTTACTACACTCACCTCAACTTCAGGACTCCAGACCCCTCCAAAGCTGGCCCTAACCGCCCCAGTCCCTTCTTGCACCCCACATAAGACTCCGTCTTTAATAGTAACATAGCCGGACGTTCTAAAGTCTGGGGCTCTGCCAGTGGACAGATAGCGGTGCGATACTCCTTGTATGAGCGCCGTGATAGGAACGCAGGCGTTGACCCCTACAGCGCGAGACGTTAGGACTTCTACGCTTAAGACTTCTTCTATGTGAACCTGGAAATTAATAAAATGGTTAAGAAATCAATCCCTAACTTTGTATATCCTTATATGATTATAGAATGGAACATACTCACAAAGGAGAAAGGGAGGATGTATACGACGTGTATCAATGATTAATGAATACACATTTGTTAAAGTGAATTCTAAAACGAAGTGATAAATAACCTATGTGGCGTGGCGGTAGTGAACGCGGCTGCTACGCAAGACGCTGGTTCGATCCCCGCTCAGTGCAAATATTTGTATCCATGAATGTATGTATATTATGTATTTACAAAAACAAAATGTCTAAGTATATTTATTCACCTTCTAGATTCCATAACACAAGCTAGTTAAGCTATGATAATCATGGGTCTAGGTAGCGTTGTGTGAAATGTTGTGGAATATTTATTTATTAGTTGTGGAATAAAATCAATTAAATACTCATAAAACCAATTAAATGCTTCTATTTGTATACTCAACTACATGTATACATCCATCAGACATCCATGATCATGGACTATTGTGCTTGCAACAGCGTCGAAATATCGGAAATCGAAACAATAGAACATGGTAAATATCCAGATCCCTTTAATAATAATGAGAGCGTACGTGATACTTAAAATTTATATACTTAATTTTGCTTGTATCACCTTCATAACTCGAATATAATCATACAAATATACACAGGCTTACCTCAACAGTTTGTCTCTCCCCTTTCACACATAGATCAGTGACAAGCAGATCGTAAGAGCCCGGGCCAGGCACTGTAGCGGCGAGTTTCCCATCCTGCACCGACGCTGACACTCCTTTGGGTGCCTCCACTGTGTAACGACCACTGCCGCCCGATATTGTCGCTATGTTGTTGACAGTTTCGCCTTCCCAAGCTATGTTTACCTAAAAAGATGAACATACATAATTATATTAATTTTCTGAAAATAAATATGAAAGTACAAGAAGCAAAAGATGTCTACCAGGATCGTAGCAAGTGGAAAACTGTGAGACTACAGTTACTACCCCACTGGGAACTAGACGTGACTGTATGTATCACCATCCCATTTTATCCGAAAAGTGTCGTAAGAGGCAACTACCGGAAAAATACAAAGACAATATAACAGCGAGAGAAGGAAAGCTTGAAAACCCCTGTACCAGCCTGTATGACCAGTGTGGAAACAATAGTCGAATGCCTTCCAACATTGGGACATAACCCATGTCCAGCGGTGAACTGCGATGGGCTAACTAATTGGATGATTGGTTGGCTGGTTGAACGTGGTTACTATTCTCATTCAGTAAGCCAAATCCTTGAGCTATGGGTGAGTGCACTTCGGGTAACTTCTCTTATTTACATACTGACACAACTATGCTATTACTTGAATAGTATTTTTAAAGTGCTCTTTAGAAAGAAAGAAACAAAGAAATATATTTTATTTATGATCCTTACAATGTAGCTATGTGTATGAAATACATATACAATCATTCGTAACAGTAGGTACAACCCTTAACACTGTGCGAACCTAAATCTCTGCATTGAATGCTGTATTTACGAGTATTTTTGATCCAATAATGTTTTTTTTTTTACTATTATTTAAGCATTTTATGTATTTATCGCTGAAGGAATGTTGACTTACCTTTAGGGGATCACATTTCAAAGGAGCAACAACTCTTGCTTGTATAGACGCAGTTGCGTCAGGAATACTGGCTTTCAATGCTCCGTTCCATCCTATAGCTAGATCGTCCGTTGTCACTACCTGTAAGAAGTTAATTAAGTGTAAGTCTAGTGACGTTTTCGTCTAGACCAAATGCGAAGTGGACCAAATGCGAAGTGGACTAAATGTGAAGAGGACCGAATGCCACGAAACGGTGTTCACTAGGCAAAAGTGTTGAACAACGAAGTCGCGAAACAACGCAGAACAACGTTGCCCGTCCAAGCATGATCAATCGTCGAATAAACATACAACAACTGGAACATCGTGCGTGTTACGGCGTTCGGCGCAACGTTCCTAAACTTGTTGTGTAGCACGTGTTAGGCGTGAAATGTTGTCTGTCAGTTGCCTATAATTGTAATAATTTAATAAGTGCATTATGATTATGACAGATGTCCTAAGTCATTAAAGGTTTATTTAGCACGATTGGAACGAAAAATACAAATATTATAATTTAAGTTTAATAATTAGTATTTCAGTTTAAATTTGTGTTTAAATTTAGAGTAAAATAATTGAAAGTTTGGCGTGATTCTTTATTTCTGCGAGGCCTCGTAAGACCTGATTCATGTTTTTTTTTAATTTTAGTGTATTGGCAATATTGTCTTAAGTTGTAACATTTTAATCGTATGAAGTTTATCTATGCTCATTATTTTCGTCACGTTTTATTATAGTAGTTTATGATACTGTTGCTTAATAAGGGTTCTTATAACACGAGTGTGTTTTAAAAAAACGATCCGGCAGGCGAGTTTTTTATAGTATCATACGAGTGTTATAAGACCAAGTTATGTACAGTGTCATACACTACTTTATCTACTCTCATAATATAATACATAAACTAATTTATTATACAAACAAAACCAAACATTTTTTAATTTAAATGTAAAATATGGCGCCAAACATCGATTGCGCATGCGTTTTTCTTTTTTTTTCTTCCGAATCGGCGGTTTCATTTTTTAAAGTAGAAGTTCAACCTTCTTGGTCCAGATGGAGGTTGTATAGGTGTATCGTTATGATTAAAAAGTTATTTAATGATATAGGTGTCCATACAAGACCTGTATCGTAATTAAACTTTTTTTTTTGGCCTGTGCGTAATGTTTGTCATAAGAGTTTTGATTTCAATTTTATAATCTTTGTATTATAGTATCAGAGTAGATAAAAATATTTATGTATTCCAACGGTGCGATTACTCTTTTGTAACATGAATCGATTATTCTCACAACCAATTTAAGACTCCAACCCTAGACAACAATTGTCCTAATGCAATAAATTGTTTAAACTGTAGTGGAACTTGTATACAAACAGACTAATAATTATAGTCGTATTACTTAGATTTATTGACAAGGGTATTTGTTAATTTTATAGGACAACCCCTGTGCATGAGATTTACGGTTCGATTCTTAAGTTGGACAACAATATGGGTATAAATAAACTTTACCTAATCATTCGGCGACACGCAGGCATCAGTACATAAAAAAATATAAATTATATGTTTTTCATTCTCACCTGATAATACATATATGGCACCGGTACAGGTAAATACTCTGGATGATGTTCCACTAACAGCCTGTCGGTAGCTTTGTAATGTAGCCCTGGGTGATTAGGTTCAATTTCCCACGACATTCTTGGACCATTCTCGTCGAGCAATTCACGTCCAATAGCGTCCATAAGTGTCACTTTAACTACCACTTCCTGACCTGGGCGAAGCCATACTCTGTGAAATTTTAAATTAGTATTATTATTTTTCCATTGATAGTTGTCTGTTGTCCTGTGTTTATGGGGCCCATCAGTATCTTCAGGGCCTATATCAATCTTATCCGAAACTGTGCTTCACCTACTGTGTCTACTTATACTGCCAATGGGGACGCCGTTGACCGGACGGGTGATCAGTCCTTCTGTGTGTGCCATTTTACCATCAATGCAGATACCCATATTCATGCATACAAAAAATATTTGCACTGAGCGGGAATCGGGGACGCCTCCAGCGTAGCGGCCGCGTTTACTACCGTCACGCGACAGAGGCTGTTGATTGACAGACATATTTCAAGAACAGGTTTTTAGGGTTTGTCAAATGGCAGGCAGTTAACTAAACTAAATTTTGGAAAGGAGGCGATGAAGAGTGGATCCCGGGCACCAAAGTACAAGTTTTATGTACAACGGTATTGGCGCTCGAATAAAATAAAGGGTTGTCGTAGTAAAACAAAGAATCAATACATACTTAGGTCCGCCAGAGCAGTTGCCGGGTGTCGCAGAAGGTTCTAGTCTGATTCGCGACACGTGCGGCGCACACGACGCCTCTAGAGCGACTGATTCGCGCTCTTCGTCCGTCTGTGACATGACTTCTTGCCGAGACTCGCCTTTCTGTAAGCGATATTGACAAAAGTCTGGTAAGCTTCAGAGATGAAAATCAGTTAAGTATACCTGGGGATGTATGTCTTCGACCTAAAATTAATTAATAGTGCTGTTTGACAAACCTATAACATGAATAGTACAGTGGGGTAGAAAAACATTCAGTGCATTGAGTATTTAAATGTTTAATCATGGCTTCTCATTCATTATTAAACTTACAGCCACAATATATAGGTATATGTCAGAGCGAACTAGCTTAATCAGCCGTTTATTTAACTGCCTAGGTTGTTAACTAAACGGCGCCATTCAATTAACGGCCTGAATGATAATCAGCCGTAACGTTTACTACAACATTTAATAAACTGGCTGGCTTAAGCTTAGGCCATAAGATGGGGCACCACCCCAAAACATACATATATCTCGCGAATGTAAACCCACGAGGGGATATGCAGAGGTGTATTCATAGAAAATTAGTGATGGGTGTATTGAGCAAGCTGCGCGATCTGAATTGGATAGGTTAGGTAAGAAGGAAAAATAAGAATGCATTAGTCCTCATTAGTTCTCGTGGTTATTTTTTTTATAGGCGTGCAGAAATAACACGTTTTCTGTTAGATTAAATAGCTAGGCAATAAAATATATTCACACTTTTGAAGCTGAGTGTACAACACTTATCTATAGCTATTTTATAACGGTTACGAAATGCGACCTTTGCCAAACGAAACGGTATCGAAACGATATCGGTTCTTAAATTAAAATATCCATAAATAATACGAAACACATACCCTCCTACACTTCAATGTAAATAGTTGTACATCCGGATATCGGTGCGGAGGTGGACCGTCGCGGTTCACTAGTTCTGACACTCTGGTCTCGCTTGACACTGCGACTAAGGCTTCACCTTCTGCTAGTACCTGGATAAAATAATGTTTATTTATAGTTAGGCACTTTTTTGTTATTAACGTACTAGCTGTTACGCGTGGTATCGCACCCGATTTGATCACCCGCTCTCCCAATCCATAGGAACCTAGTTCAGGGATAAAAGTAACATAATGTGTTAGTTTTATTCACATTTCTTCTTCATTCTAGCGTTAATCGCAGTCGCATCCGATGCTATCAACTTGGGAGTATGAGATCCGCTTTTATCAGTCCAACTGCGAATTTGGCTAAACTATTATGTGTTATTCCTGACTGTATAATCTGTCCCTGTACGAAATTTAAGCCATATCCGTACAGTTTTTTGAACGTGATTGAGTATCAACTTAAGGGCCACTTTCCACGATCCGCGTTTAGCAGACGCGTGCCTGATTTCACGGACTACCCACCATGGAAAGAGGCTCGTGCGCGATACTGCAGACACATTTATCATAGTAAATGCGTCCGCGTCCGTGAAACCCCGTACCGTGGCAACCCGGCGTAACATATATGTGCTGAGTAGCAACACGCACTCTTTACGAGGTATTGCTCGGGACATATATTTTGGACCTAAATTGTGTTCAATATGTGATCTATAGGCGCAGTATAAGTTTCTTAGGTGTCTTTTAAGCATAGTACGGGGTGCTACGGCGGTGGACGAGCTCACATTCGCCAAGTATAGATTATTACATTATCCCGCGCCAGGGCTTCGTTTGTCTCACGATTTAGGTCAAAGATTTATTATTATTATTATTATTTCAATTTGAGGACGCCGGACGGCCGGACGGACGATCCATCCGCGGCTTCTGCGGGCCATTTCATCCATTTCCCCGACCCTCCCCTAAGGGAGAGTTTGTAGGTCCAAGATACGTGTCCCGAAGTAACAAAACGATACATACCGGTAGCGTGGCGGAAGGCAGAGCAGCCACGTGCGTCGGCCACAGGATGTTGGGCGCGGCGCGTACGGCCACGCGCGTCGTGTCGCCCACGCGGCCGCGCGCCACGCGCAGCGTGCTCACGCCGCGCGTGCTCCACACGCATTCCAACACGCAGCAAGCGCCCTCTAGCAGACAACGTTCAATAAACTTTTTAGTAATGCAGTGGTTATACCTATAATAGGCCAAACTCTTCTTGATAACACACGTATACTTAGATGTCAACTACTGTATAACGGTGCAGAATATTTTTTCAAGAACCAACCGGTTTGGTGACTTCTTTCTTCGTCGCACCATTAAGACCTGAAACTCCTTCCCAGTTTACGTGTTTCCTTCTCTTACAATCCCGGGTCCTTTAGGAGGGGCGTGAAAAAGCATCTGATGAAGCCGTCAAGCTGAGTGCCACTATTGTTAACACAGTACGTGTATGTAATGGTGACCCTCTTTCCTGAGACTTTGCCTTCAGCTTACCATCAGGCGAGGTGAAGTCAAATTGACGTGTCCTATGTAAAAAAAAACAGATAGACGATTTAGTTTGAAAAAACCACCGTCGCCACAAGTTGGTTGTACCCATAGGAGAATTTTGAGTACAAAACAATATATCGAACTATCGATACTATCGATTGTAATGGTAATAGTCACAATATCGATTGTATCGATACTATCGATTGTATAAACACTATGTTTGATATCCAATAGTATTGATAGGCATCAATACTATCGATAGTATTGGTTTTCGATACTATCAATAGTATTGATATTTTATAACTAATACTATCGATAGCATTGATATTTTATAATTAATACTATCGATACTATTGATGGTCTAATTTCAACAAACAATACTATTGATAGTTCTAGAAACTATCGATAGTATTACACTAGCGATAGTTTACAATAATTCACTAGTATTACCTTTGCCATATTAACCATATTGGTTAACGTTTCCGGTGAACTGCATGTGTAGAACAAAATTCATTATTTAAATTATTTTTCTTGAAGTTCCTCAAGACATGTAAAATGTAAAGTATTGTGTTATGGTTAATAATATGGAATATTTTTAAAAGGTAATACTATTGAATATTTACAAACTATCGATAGTGCAATACTATCGATAGTTCTAAACACTATAGATAGTATCGATTGTTTGTTGAAATGAGACCAGCAATTGTATCGATTCTATCGATAATATTGATTATAAAACATCAATACAATCAATACTATCGAAAAGTAGTACTATCGATAGTATCGATAGTATTGGTGCCTATCAAAAATATCGGATCTCAATTAATAACGATACGGTCGATAGTATCGACACTATCGATACTAAACAAAAAACTATCGATAGTTCTGCAACACTAGCTCAGTAGCTCAGTGGTCAGAACATTTCCCCTGTAAGAGACTGGCCGCGGCTTCAAGTCCCGTCTGAGCATTCACCTTTTCCAATCTAAAACGATTTAAATAGTGCATCTGTATTGCTTTAAAATTTCATTAAATAGACGACTATTTCGAAGATGTTTCTTTTACTAGAATGCTTGAACTGAAAATTGAATGAATCAAAATTTAGTACGTACCTATAGGTTGTACCCATTTTGCGGCTGTGACGTTATGCGGTTCGGGCCCTTCCAACAGCGACACTGCGAATGAGTCGCAGTTACATCTGAAAACACATACCTTATAAATAGATAACTAAGGTAGGATTTACTGGTGACTTGAAACACAGGTCCTTAAGACCTTCAACGAGCACCAACTCGTGACAATGTGCGGTTTTTATAACATATATTAAACTCAGACCTTTGTATTGTTATCAAACTGTATACGTATACCCATTGAGAGAGAAATTAATAAAATATATTCATTCATTTCGCCAGTGAATATCCATTTAACCAAGCTGGGTTCTCACATTTAACTCAATGAATTTCAGTGAGTATAAAGTCTAAAATCAGTTTAGATTGAATTATTAATATATCAAGTAGCCCATCGGAGTGCACTGCTGGCCATAGGCCTCTCCCAATGTTGGAAGGCTTTGCCCTATTGTTTCCGGGGCTGGACTGACGGTTTGGTTCAGGGCTTTATTTATTTTTCTTCTCTCGCAGTCATATCGTCTGCGTATCTTTCCGTTAATTGCCCCCTTCAACACCCTTCGGATGAGATGGGGTGGTGATACTCGTATTCTTTCTCCGTCACCACACAGATATAAAGATAAATTAAATTGAATGCGTTTATATTCTTATCTAGAATGTCGTTTTTGAATACTTACGTGTGGAAGTTGTATAGCTCCCCGGTATCTGGGTGTGTGGCAGTGAGCGCTATATGCAAGTGATGCGCCTTGCCGACACGCGCGTATCCTGTGCTTGATACCTGCACCATTTCCGCGGGAACTGACCACACCCTATAACATATTGATACAATGTCAACGATTTATATAAAAAAACAACAACAATAAGACACATCGCATTGTGTGGATTGGGCAACTAAAATGATGAATGAAAGAAAATAACATGCAATGGCGATTCCAATGTCACGATGAATGTACGTAACATAAGAAAAATGGAACACTAACATGATCATAATGTATTTTATCTACTCTGATACTATAATACAAAGATTATAAAATTGAAATCAGAACTCTTATGACAAACATTACGCACAGGCCAAAAAAAAAGTTTTATTACGATACAGGTCTTGTATGGACACCTATATCATAAAATAACTTTTTAATCATAACGATACACCTATACAATCCCCAACTGGACTGAGCCTCTACTTTAAAAAAAAACGGCCAATTCGGAAGAAAAAAAAAGAAACGCGCATGCGCAATCGATGTTTGCGGCCTTGGTTTGGCGTCAACTTTTTTTTTTACATTTATATTAAACAAAGTTTGGTTTTGTTTATAAAATAAATTAGTTTATGTATTATAGTATGAGAGTAGATAAAGTAGTGTATGACACTGTACATAACTTGGTCTTATAACACTCGTCGTGATAACACACTCGTGTTATAAGAACCCTTATTATGCAACAGTATCATAAACTACTATTTCAACACACCTACCCATACAGTGGCTATAATTTACCGCAATTAGCCACATACTGACCCTGTAATAAAATTGTGTCTTTTTCATTGCTATAATTCACTAGTTTTTTTAATTTTTATTAGTTGAGTTGCTTTTTTCTTAAAAAGTTTTGATACAAAAAATGTTCGTGTTCAATGGTATAATAGTTGTTTATGATACAAGTGTGGTAAGTTGGTCATTACTCATTACACTCGAGGTTATATTGCAAGGAAACCGAGAGTGTAATGAACAAACCTCACGTGTGTCATACGAAGTTTTTCGACCCACTTACGAGTAAAAAAACACAAATTTTATATTTAATGAAGGTCTCAACTGCCATGTACTTATCCCTGGATTTTGGAGGCAAAAGGCTATCACTGGCATTTCGTGCCACACTTAATATTTCCGGCGGCGTCAAATCAACGTATCGGTCTTCTTCTATACTAGAGATTGACATTCTAAACTTGTTGATCAATTATTCATATTTAAATAAACAATGCTCACAGCACAGACGGAAAGTTTGTTAAAAACTCTGCGCTGATATTTTTTTATCTGCGTGCGGCGTGTTAGAAATGCGCGCGCAGATGGGAGTGTAGGCACGAAAAATTACGCTAAACAGCCAAAACGTAAAATGCAAAAAATCTAATATTTATGTATTTATAAATTTGTTTCACGTTTTTTTTTTTTTTTTTTTTAAGTAATGATTAAAGAAATTTTATTAACAATAATTATTTACAATATGTACATTAGAATTATTTAAATAAAAAATATAAAAACAATAAGTACATAATATATACAAACCAGCAGGTTCAGGCGTCAAAGAATTCCTCACCATCGATGTCAACTGGGAGGGTGGCCAGAAGGCTGGCAGCATTGCCACGTTGAATGGCAATACTGATCCTTTGCGCAAGGAATAAACCAGCCCTCTGGTCACGGGTAGCGTCTATTAACCGTTTGGAAATATCTTTAAATAATAGACGGGCACTTGGACCCCATGATCCCAGCGTCTCGACCCCAAACGGCTCAAATATGTAATTATCACTTAAACTACGATATTTGCGCCGTTTGAGGGTCTCTGCCGAAGCAGCAGCAGCGCAGGCACAGTCCCCAGTCCCTGGAAGATGTGAAGGCGCAAGGGTGTCAGCACATGTTGCATCCCACACCAAATGCCTTCCCATCTTCCAAGGCACCAAAGACATTCCATCCGGCCTCTTGCCATCATCGCGCACCAGACCAGCAGGTTCTAAAACGGCTGGAACCCCGGCGGTGACAAGAGCCCGACGGATTATGTCATTGATGTACGCGTGCCGTGAAAGCCGTCCCGCGCTCCTACTGCATGAGAGACCATGGTGTCCAAGGCTACCAACTTCTTCTCCACAGCGACATCGATGCGGAGAAACGCAAGGAGCACCTAAACGAAGGCAAGCAGCGATACGGAAGGTGTTATCGTCCAACATGGTACCTATGTTGGGCGATGGTAGGGCCTGCAGCCAAACACCGGATTCCCATTCCCCCACAGCCAAAAGGCGAGCACGCTCCGCAACATTGGAAGACGTAGAAAGGAGATGTTTTCTTACCATGTTGCAGAGCGGCACGTCCCATTGTCTCTGGGAAGATGGGTTGGCTGGCAAATCAGCGTTTGGGCAAAACATTTTCCAAGCTCTTAAAGCTTCGGCCTTGCCTGGCACTTCTGAAATAGTTAGGCTAGGGGTTAGGATTTTTCTAACTAAATCATCCGTGCCATGCACCGAAGATAAAAAAGCTGGTAGACTTACGTCGGTAATTTTGCGAACGCCGAGCCCGCCTAGACGAACAGGCATGGATGCCTGAAGCCAGACTCGGTCGTTCATATCCACATTTAGAATTTTGCAAAGTGTGTTTTGAATCACACTATCCATTTTACCTAAAAGAGCCAAATACTTAAAAAGTTGAGTTGAACGGAGAACATGTGTAAATTTAGGGACAAAAAGACAATACCGAATTATTGTGAAAGCAGAATGGATGTTAATTTGTTGCAACCGGTCCGAAACTTCATAGAAATTTTGAATTTTTTCTTCTACGAAAGAGTCATATGCTTCCTCTAAGATTGGGGACCCAAGAAGACGGAGAGAAGTTTTTTGAACAATTTTTAAATTTGGGGCCAAAACATTGAATTTTGATAGTGTCGAAATGCTGTCAATATTATCATCAAGATAAATTTCACATTTAGTTGGATTCAATTGTAAACCAATGGATCTAAATTCATCTTTTAGAAAAGCCAAGTCATTTATAACTGTATTAACGTCTCCTCCTAAGGTCCCGTCATCTAGATACCATATGTTAAATTTAGAATTTAGCTGCCGAATTATAGGGTGTATAGCGAGGCTGAAAAGGAGTGGCCCAAGAGGGTCACCTTGTTGACATCCCACCGATGATTCTAAAACGCTGTCCTTCACGTTGAATTTTTAATTAAAGTAAATAAGTTGTTCAAAATTTATCATATTCGAGGTGGTACACTACTTTTTTTTACAAAAATAGTGTTATTTTTAGTCTTATGTTGAAACGAAACGTATCTAAGTCAAAACTTTTTTTGAGATTTAAAAATAAAACTATAACCCAGTTAAGATCAAATAGAATGCATATATAATATCTTTCAGCGAGATAATTTAATTTGAAAATTAAATTTTAATTTGATCGAATATTAAATAAAACACTAGTGTGATCTAGAAAAAAAAGCACAAGTGTTTAATGCCATAGTTTATGAGTGTAAAAGTCATGTGATAAACACCAATTTATGAGTAAGGGTGTCGAAAATAAATTATTAGTACACATCAATGCCTGCCATTTGCTCATTTCATGCGACTACGTATTTAAATAGATAACTTGTGTGTTTTATAAACAATACTTTCTCTCAGTTAACTAATAACTTTTGTTTTCTCTGTAAAACCTTAAAATTCCCCATTTAGTCTGCGACAAATAAAAATGTCACCTTTTTTAGTCTATGGCCGATTGAGATGCGCGCGCATTGGAAAACAAATAATTTCTGCCCGCTATTGCGAAAAACAATTTCACAACTTGTTTTTACTTTTGAAATTATAGTTATTTATTAATTAAGATATCTACAAGTGCTAGTTAGTGCAAGTGGAGGTCAGATGGCAGTTGTTTCACGGAAAATATCGAAGTTTAGCCCAATCCCCAGTTAGACTGGTAAAAAGCGAACCCCAGACTCCAAGTTGAAAAGCTTCGGATGCGACTGGCTGGCTAGGATGAAGAAGACAAGTGCTAGTTATGAAAAAAATATTCATGCTGTACAACGTCCGATATATGATGTGATTGATGTGAAGCCCTTAATGTTACGGCAAGTTTACTACCTGAATACTGCAAGGGAAAATATCTATTACAGTATTATTTTATCCACAAATTTTTTACACAAAATCATATGATGCACGTGTGTATTGATGATTACCATCCTCCGTTCTCTTAATACCCTAGCAGTAATAATCACCAACTTTATACACTTGTACCATATATTTATTTATGAGAATAGCTCTACAGGTTGTTGATAAAGGTACACACAGTGATATACGGCACACATATACCCACGCCTGACCCGGAGGAGTAGGCAGAGATAAAATTAACCAAATTTCGTCACCCAATTTTTGCCTTTTTACTAATTACCGTCAACTAGGCACTTATGTACAACAGAAGAACAGCCTTATTCCTTAGTCAATAGATTAGTGGACTTTGTTTTGCATCGCTGGTAACTAAGTAGCATTATTACCTGCCTACAGCTCTAATGTGCGGATAATTTTTCAACTGGACTCTCACGCCGACTTCGCCAACACCTCGTATCATGACGACACCCGATGAAGTGAGCGAGAGGGGACCTTGTGCCTTCTCACTCTCTAAATCCGACCACACTACTGGTTCGTCGCCACCGCCTTTATGCTGCAGTTGTATTTCTCTGTGAAAAAAACATAATTTTAATAGATTGCTAGTTTTATATGGATGCTTAGGAAAAGTAGGCCACGGCAGTAGCTGTGCAAATCTATACTCTAGACATCTATACATATAAATAAAATTGGAGTGTCTGTAATATTGAAATAACCGTTTTTTACTAAATGCATATGAATATATGGTACACCAAAATATCATTCTTTTACAATTTTTGTCTGTCTGTCTGTCTGTTTGTTCCGGCTAATTTCTGCAATGTTTGGACCGATTTTGATGGGACTTTTATTGGCAGGTAGATGATGTAATAAGAAGCAACTTAGGCTACTTTTAATTTAGAAAAATAGCGTTGACTCAACACTAAGCGATGACCGACATCCACGCGGACGGAGCCGCGGGCAACAGCTAGTTATAAGTATTTTTGACAGTGAAAAAATTCATGCTATATACTGATCACGAGTGCTGTACCGCGCGGCGTAACGGTGGACGAGAGAACAAAAGAGAAAGAAAGAGCATTAACTAAGAGCGAGCGAGATACCGCAGTTAGCGCTCCCGAAGGTACAGCGTACCATGGGAGCGGTATGTCGCTCGCGGTCGGGTTATTAGACAAAAGTGATAAACTTACTGTATATTGTCGGTCCACGCGACGTATAAATGTGGCGGCACCATTTCCAACGGATCTACTGCGATAGCTGACACTTGACCTTCCACCTTCAAATAAAATTTCAGGTTAGAATGTGTGTGTGTGTGGTGTAATATAAACGGATCGTGACAAGTCGATGATTAATGAACGTAATATATATTATTTGAACTTGAATCTTCTATACAAACCCGTCTCAAATAATATTTCCATCGTGGTGCCACGTGGTACATAGGTCGTACGGACAATCTATCTGGGCCACTTCAACCATTTCCCTATTAAGCAGTTCAATAGAAGAATCACTCAGAAGGTGTGGGCGTGCGTGAAAGACAGAAGAGGAAGCTCACGAAGTGTATAAGGAAAGAAGCAGATGGCCTACCTCACCTCAGAAGGAAACAGTCGTGAGCATATACGTATGTATGTATTTTATTGAGCGTGTGTATGAATGTGATTTGTGATTTGAGAAATTGATATTTTCTCACTCCATAAAACGTCAGTTACATCCAATAATGCAATAATTAATCTTACCTTACGAGAAATCGCCTTCCCAGCTATAGAATGCAGCTTCGCCGTTACAGTAAAAGGTCCAGCATTCAGCGCTACTGCATCAGTCAGAGTTCCATTCTCCGTCGATTTTATTAAATCAATATTAGCATCCCCTTCCGCAGACAACCTAATTAACACCTCATTACCAGCAAATAGGGCATGTCCATCTCTATCCAGTAGAATACTATGTATGATGAAAGGTTCTCCCCTTATTAGTAAATTTGAGGGTCTTAGTGTCACTCGAATGCTGTGTGGTTCAGCCACAGTGAGGATTGCAGAAGCAACTTCTGTAGCCCCAGATAATAGGTAAACATTTGTGTACCCTACTTTCGTGGCTCGCACTAAGCTTATCGAGTCTTCTAATAAAGCTGTGCTGGAATCGGGGACTTTCAAGTAGTAGAGAGTGTCTGATATGTCCTCAATAGTGAGGCGACCTGAACGTGCCCGTACGACCCTGGAATACAATTCAACAATATAAGATTGTGACAAAGCATAAATGTCTTAAATCTATCGTCACTATTCAAGATTTATTGACTACAATTATGATAGAAATAAACTGGTGGTAAAAGAAATACTGGTTACGGGATCAGGGACAGGAACATAAACCTATGCTGAAAAGCCGAAGCTGAACCAATACATAGGGCTAAATATGATTTATTTTGGGTTGCACGTACCAAATAAATATTAGCATAAGGATCTGACATTATCATACAAATTATTATTGTATTATTCCAGCTTCTGTGGCGCAGCTAAGCAGGAGGCGCGGGTTCGAACCCCGCTCAATGCAAATATTTATATGCATGAATATGGATATTTGCATTGGTCTGGTTGTGCCTTGGAGAGCATGTTAAGCCATCGGTTCCAGTTGCCATACGAACATCTATGGTAGTTGTTACAGGTAGTAGAACCCTCAAAAATCAATCAACAACTGGTCTAACTGCAATGCTTCGATATCGCCTTTGGGCTGTGGAGGTTAGATAGCAGTCGCTTCACAGATAATATCTAAGTTCAGCCAAATCTGCAGCTAGGCTGGTAAAGCAGACCCAGACTCCAAGGTTGAAAGGTTAGTTAGGTTGAAAGTTAGGGTGGTAGAAATTTGATGGCACAAATTTGTCACAAATTTCGACCGGGTTAGTACCACCGTGCACTTTTGCGAAAAATCCTCCATACTAATCCAATCTCGGTTGGATTGCGTTCAGGGGTCAGCAAGTGCATAGCCGGGCAGGGGGGATTGAGGTCGCAGCACGAGTGGGACCGGTGGGTCTTGGCGTAGTCTAGTGGGGGGTGGCGCGGGGCGACGCGCCGAGCAGGGAGACCTGTAGAAACGGTGGTGCCGCTGGCCGCCCGCGGCATAGTACAGGGGCCCAACCGGGACTAACCACCCTGGGAGGCTGCCCCACCAGGTCGCGCATAATCCCGATATGGCTCGTCGTGCCGGTTGGTGACCGGACGAGGGAGCCCGGCGACCATACTCGGGGGGGTACGGGGGCCCTTCCGTTCGGCGCGTCGGCTCTCGCCATACCTCACATTCATAGATAAAACCAATATCCCACGCTTTGTCACACTGTGCTGCGACAACAATCGCCTCTTTTTCACGCCTTCCCTCCTCTTCATCCTCATGGCAGCGCATAATAACAGTAGATTGGTCTACACAGCGGCAAGAAACTCTCCCTCGAGCTCGCTATTTGAGGTGGAGTCCACGAACATCTGTGGGCTCCATACAAACCTCAACGCCGTCCACCAACACCTGGAGACGGCGAAACCAGCAATGCTGTTTCTTACGGAGACACAAATACGCCGCCCTGATGACACGACCTACTTACTCTACCCCGGCTATGTCCTTGAGGAGAATTTCCGCGCAAAAGCCGGGGTGTGCGTGTTTGTTAGGGCGGATGTTTGTTGTCGCCGTTTGCGCTGCCTAGAGGACCCATCCTTTTCCACCCTTTGGGTACACATAGACCATGGCTCTACGAGTCAGATCTATGTGTGCCTCTACCGCTCCCATACAGGAGATGCCGAGACAACTCGACTCTTTGAATACCTGAGTCAGGCGGCAGATGATGCGCAGGAGCGGTTTCCGAACGCTGAACTGGTGTTTTTGGGGGATTTTAACGCCCACCACGAGATCTGGTTGGGCTCCGCCAAAACAACCCACGCGGGAAGAGCCGCCCATGCATTTGCTCTGGCGCATGGCCTGACCCAATTGGTACACGAGGTCACTAGGATACCAAAAAGGTCGGACCATGAGCCCTCTCTGCTAGACCTTCTGCTGACGAGTCGCCCGGACCAGTACAGTGTTTCGGTGAGCGCCGCTTTAGGTGAATCCGACCATTGTCTGGTCCGTTCCGAGGTGCCCATTTTAGCGCCCCCACGTCCCGTGCAGGGGAAGCGGCGTCTCTGGCACTACTCGTCAGCGGACTGGGATGGACTGCGTGATTATTTTGCGTCCATCCCGTGGGTTGAACGCTGCTTTGGAGGTAAGAACCCATCTGAGGCCGCAACTGCTGTCGCCGGTGAGATCAGTCTGGGCATGGAATATTATATCCCCTACACTGATGTCGCCGGTGTCCGCAGGGTACGCCCCTGGTTCGGGCGCGAGTGCGCGGAGGCTGTTAATCATAAACAGTCTGCGTACCGCGCTTGGATCAGGGCGCGCGCTACGTGCGATCCCAACGTGGGCCACTTCAAGGCGGCGTACAACAGAGCCACAAAGGCCTGCAAGAGGGCTTATGTCAGAGCGGATGCCCAGCGCATAGCGCGGCTTGGTCAGGAGCTAGTAGAGCATCCCACGGGCAGCCGTGGCTACTGGCGACTGGCCAAAGCCGTGCAAGCCAACTTCTGCCAGCCTTCGCTGCCCCCGCTGCGCAATCCCGATGGATCCCTGGCCCATGAGCCGCAAGAGAAAGCAAATTTGCTGGTTAATCTCTTTGCGGCCAACTCCCGAGTCGATGATTGTGGTATGGAGCCGCCGACACTGCCCGTCAGTGACCATGCAATGCCTGATATTCGTATCAGGCAACGCGATATCCGAGCGGTGTTGCAGTCACTCGATGTCCGGAAAGCCAGTGGTCCGGACGGTATTCCAGCGGTGGTTCTGCAAAAATGTGCAGCGGAGTTGTCTCCAATGCTTGCGCGGCTGTACCGGCTGTCCTACAGCTCTGGTACAGTGCCTTCGGCTTGGAAAGAGGCGAATGTACAGCCGATCCCCAAGAAGGGGGATCGCTCAGATCCAAACAACTATCGACCCATAGCCGTCACCTCAGTGCTGTGCAAGGTGTTCGAGCACATTATTAACAAACAGCTCATGCGTCACCTTGAAGATCACTCCCTAATTAATGACCGGCAATATGGCTTCAGGCCGAAACGGTCAGCGGGTGATCTTCTGGCGTATGTTAACCATATTTGGGGTGAGGCTATGGACAAGCACGGCGAGTCATTGGCAATTAGCCTTGACATCGCCAAAGCTTTCGATAGAGTTTGGCACAAGTCGCTTCTTTCCAAGTTACCAGCCTTTGGTCTGCCTCCTAGACTGTGCGACTGGGTTGCCGGCTTCTTGCAGGAGCGCCGTATTCGCGTCCTTTGTGATGGACGAGCCTCGGAGTTCTTGCAGGTAAATGCCGGTGTACCGCAGGGATCTGTCCTATCGCCAACTCTCTTTCTTCTGCATATCAATGACATGCTGTCGACCGGCAGCATTCATTGCTATGCGGATGATAGCACCCTACACGAGAGTTATCATGGACGTCCTGCGGATAAGCAGACGCATATCGCGGAAAAAAGGCAGCTTCTTGTCACTGAGCTTGACCGGATCCTGAATCACATTTCCCAATGGGGCTCTGAGAACTTGGTCGAGTTCAATGCCAAGAAGACGCAGGCATGTGCGTTTACAGCAAAGGTATCTTCTTTCCTTCCCCTTCCCACTCTTCAGAGCACGCCACTGCCACTGCAGGACAACCTCAATATCCTAGGTATGGATGTTCGCTGCAAACTGAACAACAAAAACTACATCGAGAGTATCATCAAAGCAGCCTCGCGTAAACTCGGAGTCCTGAACAGAGTGAGACGGTTTTTCACGCCGGAGCAACGGTGTCTTCTTTACAAGACACAAATTCGTTCCTGCGTGGAGCACTGCTCACATCTCTGGGATGGATCCGCAAAGTACTTATTAGATGCTCTCGACAGGTTGCAGCGACGTGCGGTCCGCATTATCGGAAATCCTGAGGTCACGAGTACCCTCGAGTCTCTGCAGATGCGTAGAGATGTTGCTTCTTTGGCAGTTTTTTACCGTCTCTACCATGGTGAATGTTCTGAAGAGCTATTCCAATTAGTCCCACCCTCCCCCTTCCTATACAGGACGACACGTGCAGGACTTAGATGTCACCCCTATACGGTGCAGAACATTACTTCAAGAACCAAGCGGTTCGGTGACTCTTTCCTTTGTCGCACCATTAAGACCTGGAATTCCTTGCCAGCTCACGTGTTTCCCTCTTCCTACAGTCCCGGGTCCTTTAAGCGGGGCGTGAAAAAGCATCTGATGAGGCCGTCAAGCTGAGTGCCACCATTGTTAACATGGCACGTGTACATAATGGTGACCCTCTTTCTTGAGACTTTACCTTCAGCTTACCATCAGGCGAGGTAAAGTCAAATTGACGTGTCCTATATATATAAAAAAAAAAAAAAAAAAAAAAAAAAAAAAAGTAGGAAGAATAAATTATTTTATATATCTTTAATCTCAATAGTGGACTTACCTATAGCGCAGGGTATCTCCAGGTGCAATGATCGCAGTGGCAGGCGTAAGTACAACACTAGCCACCACTTGTAATTCAAAATCAGTACAGATACGTTCAAGGCATACAGTGACGCGAGATTCGCCTATAGCCTGGCCGTAGAGCAGTACAGAGTGAGAATGAAGTCCACGGGCTTCTAGCGCCGTAACACCTCGCGTTGCTTCATAGTCTGTGTCACACCACCGTACTAGCCTGAGGAATAACATTTTTTTTTAAATTTTTATAGAATAAGGATATCAAGCTAAGAATACAATGTAAACCAATTTAATGGCCAGACATGCATTCCGATCGTCACATCCATTTGAAAAATCATTAGTCTAGCCAGGAACTGAACTGGTTTAAGAAGAAATTTGAATTAATATAAATACATATAATTGATTGTTGATAATAAAAACAAGCTTACTTGACAAGTGGATCTTCAGCTATATTGCTGCCCAGATTCTCAATGCTCCATGTAAAACTTACTCCTTCAAGAGTAGAAAACTTGTTACCTGTAAAAACATAGTCTCTTGCTGAATGTTGTAAGTTTAAAAATTAAACCTTAGAATCTGAGTTTTTTTGGTAATAAAATAGCAGTATACATAATTATGATGACTATGTTTTTATGTTTTCTAGGTTTTCTGAATTGGCATATTATAGCAAGTACCTGGATGAACGCCATCTGCTGGTAACTTTAGTGTTGCTGTGTCGTTAAAGCCGTTAGTTGCTCACATCGCCAATAGATGACAGGAAGAGTCATATTTCTTTTATTAAATGTTTTTTTAATAACATTTTCTAAAAATGAATCCTAGCTAGATTGATTTATCGCCCCCGAAACCCCCTGTTTACTAAGTTTCATAAAAATCATTGGAGCTGTTTCTTAGATTCCAATTATATATATATACTAGCTGACCCGGCGAACTTCGTACCGCCAATATTTTTCCGTCCGTGTGGCATCAGATCCCGTTCCCGCTGCACCCTCTACTATATTAAGCATGTATTATACATATAAACCTTCTGAATTGAATCATTCTATCTATCAAAAAAAAACGCATCAAACTCCGTTGCATAGTTTTACAGATTTAAGCATACAAAGGGATATAGGGACAGAGAAAGCAACTTTGATTTATACTATGTAGTGATAGTGATATTCTTGTCTTGGATTATTAATATGTCTAGATAGACAGTCTAAGCGTTGTAAGCAACCAAAAAAATAGGGCCCCAACTATTGGGCCCAAAACGATTTTCCTGCTTTCAGTGTCAGACTATAATTTGTGATTTCGAAATTAACGGTTTGTGTGGTAAGTGTGCAGAAATTGTAAAAGACGTACTAAATCAATAAAAAAAGTTACCTGTCATAGGTAAGTACCATTGAATTGTACAAATTTTAGCAAAGTAGGCCATTAGCTTTTTCTTAAAATAATTTAATATGTAGGTACTGTTGTTGCCATTTTGTACTTGATGGGTGTGGTGTTAGTGTTCTCAAGTCAAAACTCCCATAAAAAAACATGGCCTAGCAGGGTTATATTATACTATGCAATATAATGTGTAAAATTGGCATGCTGAGTATGAATTATTGCAAGACAAAATATGGCCACCACGTCGTAGTTATGAAATTACAGAATGGACTTGGTATCACGAGCTTTAGGTTATATTTTTTCAGAATACCAAGCAATCCAATACTAAGAAACTGATGGATACAGATAATGCAAAAAGTCGTAAAGTTTGCTCTGACCATTTCAATAGAAAAGAAAGATATTTGGTCAATGAGCAGAAGGGAATGGTGCCTCGTAAGGCAAGTTTATAAAATAATAATAAAAAAATATTCCACACAAACTTTTAGTACTAGCTTTACTAGACCAGTCTGTAATTAATATTACGATAGCTCGGCGAACGAAACTTGTTGTTAATGTTATATTAGTATTAGTAATTAGTACATAAAATTTTCCCTTTTTTTGAGGTAGTTTTTTGCAACTGGTATCAATTTACACACGCATACTAAAACGCAAACTGATGTGACGCAAGTGTAAAACGAAACTGTCACACACACTATTATGGAAAACTCATCCCATTTCTTTTTGTTCTTTTGCAGAGCGATGCTCTATCTAGACATATGAATAATCTTAGATTCTTGTAATACAAGAATTTCTCAGATAACTAATATAAGATTAACAAGAAGATATGGACCTATGGTCCTTAGTGCTTTATTTTACAGCCTTTGATCATCATCATCCTGAAATGATTTCCCAGTTGGTAACTTATATACTTATTATTTATGATTTGTATATCAGTGACCTCCCAACTCTGAGACAAAAGCCTGCCACCACAGAGCAGTGTCTATTGTTTAGCATGTGCACCATGCGAGAGTTTGGCTTGGGTCTCAAGGATGTTGGTAGAGCCCTTTACACCCTGTCTTCGAGGAGATGTTTTATTTGAAAAGAAGTCTGAATGTAAAATAAAGTCTACCTTGATCATCATAGGCAACAACCTCAAAAGCCTCTGGTGCCTCTTCTAGGTATAACTTCCATGTTGTGCTCATCACTTTTAAAGTGCTAATTTTGTCTATGTCTACATCTCCACGGAGTATCTGAAAATTAGTTATACATATTAACTGTACAAGTGTAAAATTAATTGATTTGATAAGATGAATGAATGGATTGGTTTAATGCTTATAATTGGAAACTTGATTATCTGGACCTAAGTTGTATAGTTTCACATTTGTCTGCACTGAATATGAACAAAAATATCTTTACAGTTTATTTTTGTCAATAATAAATAAAGAAAAAAAAAAAAAAAAAAAACATTGATGTGAGTAACAGTTTTAAAGAGCAAACTGTGCATAACAGTTTTAAAGATGATAAGTAATGTAAAATGTATTAATTAATCTTAATAGTTGGAAGATCAAACATTAGTAACAAAGGTATAAGAAATAGTTTCATTATTTAGTACATTTGAAAGTGTTATATTCTACTCTATGTACTACTAGCAAAGTTCTGTTTCTATGAGTCAAATCTCTTAGCAATGATAAGTATACTAATCAGTGTTAATAAATGCAAATGTTTAAAATATAGACAAGTGTTGTTGAATACTATAATATATACAATTAATATCATAGTCAAAAATGTTCATTATCAGTAGAACACTATAAACTATGATACTGCTAGATAAGTGGAAACCAAAAATAATGACTCTATTTACAAACATATTCTTAGTGATAAGGTAAAATTATTCCCGCCAATATGTCATAGCCTCCTACCTCGCCAGTACTGGCTTCTTCAGCGAGTATTATCACGGAGCCTGGAGGTGTACAAGTTTTGGAGACAGAGACACGTGCCGCACGAGAACAGTGACCCCACGAATCGTCGTACAAAGGTTCTAAATCTATGATGTCATCGCGCGATAAACTCCTACAAAAATAAAGTATATAATATTATTTACAAATCCCCAAACCCGCTATAAATAAACAGGTATGTTACATTAGCAACACTTACCAAGTATAACAACCACCTTCTATGATCTCAAAGGTAAAATTTACATTTAAATCCTCGAACCAGGGCAACTGTACCCTTGGGGTGTTTATTTTGCCACAGTCACATATGTGCACAAATAAATACAGTAATGTCAAAATTACCGTTTGCTTTGCAGTTTTCATGTTATAAGTTTGGTAATTACATTAATACAAACATAAATAGTAGCTCAATTTTGAAAATATAACCTATTCCGGCAAATTAGCGCATTTGAAATGTTTGACAAATGAATGACAGTTTTATTTCAATTTCCATTTTTTTTTAATACAGAGTATATGTAGGTATCAAATTTGCGGTAAAGTCTACAATTATTGTCTTTGGTATCCATAGACATATTCATTAATGACCGATAAGTAACATTTATACTTAGTTTACTAATTTTTTATACTAAGTAAGTAAATACATTAAATCATTATGCGTCTAATGTTATTATTTACTAACGGTATTGTAATTGAAGTAATGGAAATAATTTTACCAGGATTATGGATGACAACTGTGCGTAAATAAAAAACACTTCAACTTCAACTTTTGGTAAATAAAAAACACTGAAAACATTCAAACATTCAAATGTCAAAATTACAAAAATGGCTGCTCTGTATTCGTCATGTTTTGTCAAGTTTAACTTGAAATTTATAAATAAGAATAAAAATGATTACTGTTAATAGTTAGTGTGAGATAATAATAACGCTACCCATTAGTGCATATTTGTATGTACAGCGTTTTAATGTCAGTAATCATCATGTCTACAGACAAGGCTACTGAAATAAAAGGCTACGAGATCGATAAAAGCAAACGTCGTCATAAAACTGACGACACTATTATTGCGACAGCGGCAACAAACGTTGTTGAAGATTCTTTGCAATTCGTAAAGATGGAAAACACGGACGAAAGCGCGGGCAAACCCACGGAGTTGTGTCTTCAAGGCAACACTCACCTAATTTCTAGTACAACGAGTAGTTTGGCCGATACGCCTGGTGATTCTGGTGTTTTATGTTTAGATAGTGAAGCTTCGGAGGCCACGAGCCAAGCACTAATGTCACACAGTCTCATAGGTGCAGAGGAATTGGCTTGTGATAGTGTATATGACGCGCCTCCGTCGTGTTCTCAGGACATGATTAAGAGTAGCACCAGCAGCATAATGACCCGCAGTGATATCGATAATCAAAACGTTGGAGCCCTTGACGACATTGTACCAGAGCTGTTAATTGAAGCCCACAAGAAGCCAAATGCCTATGAAAACTTGCCAGATTTAGTTTTGAAAGCATTAGAAAGTGAAAAAGATATTGAAGAAAAGAGAAAGCCTGCATTAAGAAGTGAGCCAAAGAAATCGTTATCTGAGGATATTGTATACAGGCGGAGATGTAGAAAAAAGGCACAAAATGGAGCAAGCTCTCAGAAAAAAAGAGTTTCTTTCCATGAAGATATATTGAACAATACTAAAACTGATAATATTCACATAGAAAGAGGTTTTGTATCATATGGCCCTGATAGTTCATATTGTGATAGGTTTAGGCAGAAGAATAATGTAACTGACAGATTTTCTTGGTGTGCCTCAGGGGATCGGTCACCTAAATATGCTGCTGATGTAGTTCAACAAACTATGTCTGACATTCTCACATATGGCGATTCAAAAAATGATAAAAGTGGTATATTTGAGTATTGTCAAGATTATAAAAAACAGAACCAAGAAAATAATGATAAAGACAACAATAATGATCCTGGACCAAGTGGCAAACTATATGGATGTGATTCTAACAGCTCTGATTCTAATTTCAGTTGCGATTCAGAAACTTCATCTAGTGAGTCATCATCGTCTCATTCCAATAAAACTGAGAACTCATTGCTGCACAGAAAATGTGACAAGGCTCAGAAATCTTATTCCTGTGATGCATTTGAAAACAATGGTCATGTAGCATTTATGAGAAAAACATATTTCTCTGAAGCTGATATTGATCAGTCAACTGATAGAATGAAAAAACCTCTGGAAGTCAGATCTCAGAGCCCGAACACAGTTAAATCTGTGTTGAAAAAGAAACGCTACATTACAACCAACATTGTTGAGGAAAGGAAACAGCATAGCAAAGTACTAAGTCTTCTTGATGCTAACAATATCCTAGACTCCTTGAAGAACTTCTACAAGAATTTCAACTTCAATTTTATGGCAGAGAAAGGAGTCCCTGAAAATAGTTTAGAGCTGAATAATGTTGTGGAAGCATTGCCATGTGATGTCAACCAGAACAAAAAACTATCAAAAAGCTTAGACTCAGGTTTCCAAGCTGAGGATGAGGATGATTTTGTGGAAATTAATCTCAATGGCCATCCATTAGAGCCAGAAAAACCTAAGGAACTGGCTGCAACATCTAAAACCAATATTACAGGAGACAGAACTCCCAATGAAGGATCTCCGAGGCATAAACTCACTTTAAACATGAAAGCTCAACTTGATAAGAAACCTAACAAAGCTGAACTGCCACCCCTCACAAAATATGTTGTGAACTGTGAAAGTACTGTCTATGAACACAAGGGAGTGTCCTACAGTTATGTCCATGATACATTCCAAACAGCCTTTGATGCTCCAAGAGAGACTTTTGTTCCCATCCCTGAGACTACACCAGTTAAGGAGTTAGTCACAAGCACAAGTAAAGTAGACAGTAGTAAAGCTACTGATACTGATTCCTCTAGCAAAACTTCAACACCCAAGAGGCAATTCAATAAAAATGTTCAAGACGAGACAGAACTCAAAAATGGAATATCCAAGCACTTATCTTCACCTAAAAAGCAAAATGTAAATAGATATAGCCGTAAATTGACATCAAGTATGGCGAAATGTAATGAGGCACCGGCGCAAGCGAACAGCGACAATTGCTCAAATACAGATAATTCGACCTTGAAAGGGGCCGAAGATTTCATTGATGAATTTTTCGACAGTCCAGCGAATCAGAAACTGCAGTCAAATAAATCGGCGTTATTGAATAGATATCTGAAAAATGTATGTCAGAGGAAAGACCTTGAACTCAAAATAAAAAACAATAAGTTCTTTCAATTCAAACTTAGACTGGAGAAACATTTTCCGAGTATTATAATTCCGTTTAAAGAGGTGTCGGATACATTCCACTTGTCGGCGGATCGAATGTCTCGACTCATTGACAAAGAAGTCAAAGAGAACAAAAGGTTGTCAGTACGACTGCTCACGGCCGATGAGCCGTCGTACTTCGACAGCTTCGAAGATAACGTCGCTATCGAATGTAATGAAAAGCTAAGACTGCAAATATTTTCATATCCCAATGAAACTTTGAATAGGGTAATTATGTTTGTTAACTAATCTACTTGTCATTTAGTTTGTCGTAACATGGCCCTGATTACAGGTTGCATAGTCTCAAGGTACTAATTTAGCAACTTCTAATGGAACTTTTCTTTATAGACGAAAAAATAGATACCCAAATAAGGCTGTCTGCTACCTCATGTTGTGTACACACATACTATTTCGTGCATAAGTTCATCTTTTGACCAAAATTCATCGATCGGCTTGTGGTTTAGGCGTGAAAGCAGACCATGCAAACAGTTACATATTAATAGGTAAATTAAGGAGTTATTAACGATATAATTTAGTGTTTTTTTTTTAATTTTCCTAGATGATGAAAGTCAAGTCCCCATACAACATGGAAGACGGTTCATGGACACCTTTGCTGGTGTTCATCACAGATTACGCACTGTATGTGGCAAGCGTGCGCCCGGGCGGCACAGCCTACGACATTCTGTGCAGATTGCCTCACAATGAACTTGATGCTATAGTGGTAAGTTGTATTTAATTTACGATTTAGCAAAACTATGATGGATTTTAAAGTTTTGTTTTTCTTAATGTAATAGTAGACAGCCTCTGTGGCGTTGCGGTAGTTCATTCGAATGCTACCTAAGGGGGAGCGGATTCGTAACCCAGTGCAAATATTTGTATGCATGAATATGCCAATTGAATTGGTGTTGGTACCTTTTCGTGTTTCTGTGCCTCGGAGAGCACGTTAAGTCGTTAGTCCTGGTTGTTCCGGTCCTACTCGTCCAGTCAACGGCGTCCCCAATGGAAGTAACAAAAAGAAATACTGGAATGGTAACAAAAAGAAATCTAGTCTCTTTAAGTTTTAAAGCTTAAGTAGGTACTTTCCCGTTTGCGCAACTTCGTATGACGAAAGGATACCTAACTAGTTACTTATTCTAGTCCTACAAGTACTTTGATCCATTTTGGTTGATAAAGTTTATTCAGACATTCTTTGTTCCTTAGAACCTTAGTTACTCAATATTGCAGGTCAACAAACTAAGTAAACAAATGACCTCTACTTATCCAGTGAATGAAACTTATTATCTCACCAATAAAACAATAATTACAATGATATCATATTATGTTATTGCAAGAACAATTAAATCAGTAATATTCAGACGATATTAATTCATAGTTGATAATAACATAATATGACCTGTATCATATAGCATTTGAATATCAATGCCCCTTATAATCAGGGAGTCTAAGTGTGATCATTGTGATGCTTCTGTTGTTTAAAAATACTTGCGCCTGTTTACATTTTGTGCAGCAAAGATTGAATGCTTTCTGAATAAATAGCAAAACACATACTTTCTCGTCATGTCATCGCAAAATTATGGAAGAATGAGTTAAGAAAAAAGAAATTGCTATGTTTTATTTCTATATATGTTTTGCCGTTTATTTTCGGTTATGTCGAATCCAAGTGGCATATCCATCTACATTGTTACTTGCTCGATGGGTATTTATTCATTCTACCCGTCCAATTACAGCCTTTTTCAATTACAGCCTTTTTAAACCACTCAGGTGACAGGAAATCACACGGCACGGACAGTGGTTACCGTGGCCTATGGATGTGTGCAACATCAGGGGCGTCATACCATGGTTACCGACCCTATAGGATCCATTGAATGCCCTTTAAGAACTAGGGTTCTTGAAGAACGGCATTCAATTCCCTGCTGTCCCAAGCGAGTACAATATAGGTATTGTACTCGCTTGGGACAGCAGGGAGGTCATCAAACAAACCAAGCATTGGTACATCTGTATTCTTCCTTTTATCAACCAACAGTACTCCACATATACTACTATGGCTACTACGAGTATACGTACATACAAAAATATCCAATGTCTAAGGAAAAAAGTGCAAAACACATATACTTCTAAACCTACCATACTTTTTCCACAGGTCGGTCCTGAGGCGCAATACATCCAAATTTTAGATATCGCTGGCAACATAGCCTGTTCTATCGTAACCAGTGAAGCTACACTTGGAGCCCGACTTGCGTCGTCACTGGAATGGAGCGCGCGGACTTCGCCTCTACGCATTCAGCGGCCACCTGCGATGATACCGCTTGGATGTCGAGAGGTTGCAGCGGCTGTGGCCAGGCAAAGGCATGAGAGCAGAGTAAGTTTTATAATCTACACATTCAAATTCAGCCCATCCATTTACACACAACAGCTACCTATTCTTATCTAACCACTTTCTTTCATAAATAACTTTAAAGTGAGTATGAAATTGAAGGTAGTCTTTGTAATAAAAGTTTTTAGCAGATTCTATCTCTATTTATTTGATATTATATAAATTTAACCCGATGTTTTGGCTACTTTTCAGCAGCTATAGTCGCGGGGTGATTTCATTAAAAAGTGGTTTCATTTCAATGAGTGATATTTGCGTATATTTCCGACAGTAACATTGGAGACAGTCTCTTAGAATTCAAATTGAATACAAAGCAGGGATCTTTCTTCAACCATCTTTCTTTAACGATTAGTGTTTCTTCAACGTCAAGACATTAGGCTTTCCTATGAATGTCACCAATTGCGAATGCCAACGAAACCGTGGTTTAAAAGTATCCTTATTCGGACAAAGGGCCACACAGATAAATAGAACTGAGTACTTTCGGATTTATAATTGCGAATAATGAGTCATTACGCGATTGATTGTACGTCGCCATAATATGAAACCTGTTATCATTCTGTTTTGGTGTCCTTGAGTGACCTTAACCGTAGTGCGACAGTTGTACGACCAAGGTAAAGCCTACAACCTGTTGATTGTAGTACGGTTTAAAGGAAAGTCTACTAATATTAATCACTGCGAAACTTTGTGACTGACTACTTAATCAAATGCAACGAATTTGTATAAAATTAGCTTCTACCCGATTTAAAACTTACACTATTACTATCACCTGACCCCTCAACTGAAAAGTGAAGCTATTTCGGTACTCTGTGCTAACGCCAAAGACTCGTCTGTCGATTTGCAGACCGGCTTGTCGTTGAGGTTGACTTTGGCTTCCAAGATCTTGGATGGGCCCCATACATACCTACAATTCTGTGGCAGGTGACAGACTCTGTGGCGTGACAGTAGTGAACGCGGCCGCTACGCAAGAGGTGCGAGCTCCCGCTCAGGGCAAATATTTGTATGCATGAATATGGGTATTTGCACAGGTCTGGTCGTGTCTCGGAGAGCACGGTAAGCCGTCGGTCCCGATTCGAACATCCCCCATACGAACATGTGTTACAGTCGTTATACAAGGGTATTGGGTGAAATGGTCCACACTTAAATGCTTATCACCCGTCCGGTCAACGGGGTACCCACTGGCAGTACATTACATACCTACAATTCAAGAACTAACTGCATTTTTTTCCTTTCCGGTCGGAAGAGTCGTAAAAATAACTTTCGGTTTCAGATACCACAAATTCTCTTCTACGGCCAAGTATGTTCTGGTGATGCGGGTGACAGACTGATAGAATCGCCTGGGGCATTTGCGCCGCCTCTCGAAGGGTACCTCATGTGCAGGACCGATAGGAGTCGGAGATTTGAGCCCAGCTATTTCTTACTCAGGTAAAAAAACATTTATTAGTTAGAGAGGTATGTATACCTCGAACTAAACCTAATGGTGGCTTGAAAGTTCGTACGAGTGCAGATTCAGGCCAATCGGCATTTGAATCGCTCTCTTTTCTCAAATGCCATTTTCCTGAACCTGCACTCGCACGAACTTCCGAGCCTCCACTAAGTTTGGTTCGAGGTATATCACGTGGGTAAATGAAACAATACTGAGTATTATTACCACCATAATATAATCCGTGTGATGTGTTATCCCACTACCTGTCACCAAAACATTTGAATAATTTACAAAAAAAAACTAAAATTTATACAAAATATATTTGGATGAATTAGCATTGAAACATTAGAGGCACTAGAAATAAATCCAAAAACAAGGAAAATAAATTGTATAGTTTTATATTGTTACGCTCAGGGCCGGCGTCCTCCACTGGGGCCCTCACTCCCCAGACGGCACTTCACCACTCCCGCACAACATACCTCTGCGTTCAGTAGTGGGAGTGAGAAGACATCTAGACTCTTCTAGAAGGCCGCATTGCTTCGAAATAGCGCTAGGAGACAACAGCAGGCTATTGCTGGCTGCTCCTGACGATGCTACTGCCTCATCCTGGCTGCAATCTTTGTTACTGCATGCTGCGCAGGTAAGATTTATACATACATATACATGTAAGCACAGATGTACTAACACCCATATTTCGCCAACTATGGTTTTCGGTCCCAAGTAATAGGGTGCGAGCCTATTACCGTTAAGATAAGATTATAAGATAAGATTTCACGCATGCAAATCATCGAAGGTAAGCAGTAGGCATAGGTATATAAACTATGATTTTCGGTTCTACTTAAGGGGGGCCTATTTATGTGAAGCGAGCACTTTGTCTTGCATGGGTTGTATGTTTACTGTCAGATGCCCCCCCGTCCCCCCCCCCGTCCCTTTCTATGAAACCCACAGACAAAGATGTCTCTATTCTTCTCCGCCGGGAACCACATAATAACTAAATAATAACAATATTATATGGCAAAGAAGGGAGTAACTGAGGAAATGGCATCTGATAGGCATTTATGGAGGAGAATGACATGTTGCGTCGACCCCAAATAATTGGGAGCAAGCAGGTAGAAGATGATTATGAGTATCCGTCAATGGTTTCACTAACACCAAAGCAGAATACTGAGGGAAAGGAACAGAAAAGCTAAATTCCGGTATCTTTTTTTTTCTTACCTAAAAACTGAACAAAGCAATGAATGCAACCGGGTTAAAAATTTGGTAGGATTATTAGAGGTTATTGAAATCTGATTACAATCGGCGAAGATATCGTGTAATGCAAGGAAATCAAACAGTGCTAGCCTAACATACATTGTCTTTGACATTGTTATCTATAACTTTGACTGCTTTACTGATAAAATGTCATTCTTATACAACAAGCTGAGAACCGCGGCTCCACTCGCTTGAAATTCTAATTACGAATAAAAAGTACCTATAAACGCGATTAGACAGTCAACATATATCGCAATTTTGTTAATATCATACTACAATAAGGACAGGTGCAACCTGGATACTGGATTGTTGTATTTATTAAGTGTTCTAATCGCCCCCTCTGTTCCAAACTATAATTTATCCCTGTACATAATTTCAAACAGAACCGTTCAACGATTTTTTTATACCACTGAGGTGACAGACGGGTACATGGTCCATCTGATGAAAAGTGGTTACCTGGCCTATGGACGTGTATAACACCAGGGGAGTCACACTCGTACTGCCGTCCCTGTAAACACAGAGAGTTTCTGTGCTGTCAGTGCAGATGAAAAAGCAGGAATAGCCTTTGGTCTTCCCACTGACAGCACAATAACTCTCCAGTAAGCTCTACTCTACTCCTACTCACCGCTGAGAACAAAACACAAGGTTATTATGGCCCGGTATTCTGTAGGGCGGAAATACTTCCCTTGTCGGACTGCTCAATTGGAAGGAAATACCGTCGTGACATACCTCCTTGCCTACTTAATTAGCGTAGTTTTTCGTCAAGTACGCTCAAACGACAAGAATAAAACATAAGAAAGTATAAAAGTATATTAATGAACAACTCTTAACGTGTCCTTTTAGGCTTTAGAAGAAAAAGATGGTGCTAAGAAGTCGAAGGTACGCAAAGGTCCGCCGTCGGCGTGCACTCTGCTGGTGACGCCGCACGAGGTGATCAGTGTGCGAGACACGCTTGACCTCGCCTTCGTCACCGGCGCGGCCGCCTACCTCAAGGATAGGGGCTCCGATGCTTTGCTCAAAGGTACCTTTGCGTTTCCTACCCATTATCCTAAAGTAGTTTTTGGTGGTAAAGCAGGCATAATCTTCAAAAATTAATTAATTAATCGAAGCGTCGGCTGCTTAGTCAGCTTTAAGATCGAAGAGTGGGCTGAGGTTCGAATCCTGGACATTATATAACCAGTGTGAACCCCCATTCCTAATACAGGCAATTTAGTTTCACTGGAGGTTAACGGTAATACTTGTAATATCGGTTACCAGTACTCGTTAAAAAAGAAAATAAAAATAAAAGTGTTTAAAATAATACTGAATATTCAAAGTACAAACATCAGGCAAACGTGAATCGCTGCTGTAGATTCGATTAGTTTGTCTAAAGACGAAATTCTTATTTTGCTCCCGAAGATGCCGCACTTAAAAAAGTAGGCTTTATGGTGAAAACCTCATATAAAACTTTAAACAATGACAAGATGTTGATGATGTAGTCGCAATAGATTGACTTAAATATAAGATAACATTCCACGATAAATGTTACAATGTTGAAATTTTCGTTTCAGAATATTTAGAGGAGATGAGATCAGACGTCGAGATATTGGCGTGCGGCTCCATCAAGAATTTAACAGCTTTCAAAATTCCTGACACCGATGAAAATTGGTGTTGTTTGGTAAGTTTCATTGATTTGCATACTGACTTTTGGTTTAGCTTGGATTTTACGGGGTGATTGTCATCTAACCTCCCAAGCTAGAGCGGAAAACCTGCGTCAGAGCGTCGCCCGTCAATCAGGAGGTGTATGCTTGTGGTGAGGTTGTCTTGGCCCTAAAGGCCTTGGTTGAGACCTATAAACCCAAACCCAATACAATACTGTTACAGGTGGCAATTAGTATTCTAACTATTCCAATCGATTAAGATTGTAAAAAGTCCCTTACAGGGGGAATGTTCTGACTGACTGAAGGCACTGGTTGCGGGTTCAAGTCCTATCTAGAGAATTCACTTTTTTCAATCTTAATCGATACTATTATAGGATAAGTAAATACCTAGTACGATATATTGTTAGGCATATTTTTTCTTGAACTTAAAATGTGCTCTATACCCGCAGTACGCGTTTCTCGGGCATCTTTTGTGGATAAAACAGGGTGTTACTGTGGTGGAGGAGCTCAAATTCACCTAGCATAGATCATTCCAAGCAAATTGCGCGCGATACTTAGGTCAAAGATATGTGTTCCGAGGTGCGAGGTTTAAGTGAGTACGATGTGCGACGGTAATGTTGTGTGCGCAGGAGTGGAGCGTGTGCGAGGCTCGCGAGCGCGGCGCGGGGCTGGCGCTGGTGCTGGCCAGCAGCGTGGAGCTCGAGCGGTTCATAGCCGCCGTGGAGCAGGCTTTCTGCGCGCTCACGGTGAGTCCCGTACACCACTACGACACTAATGCCCGTTTGCACTAAACTCTACTTAGGTTAATCCTTGTAAAGTGACTCCAAAGTCTAAGATATTAACTTTATTTTCAATTGCACCAACATATTTACGAAAGGGCATTCCTAACTTAAGATGAATTAGCCAATTGTCTATGATAATTGAGCGGATTATTTATTTATTTAGTTTAATGTCATGTGTCAAACAGTACATAACAATACCTGACATTGATTGACAACTGTCAAAAAAATAGGGTTAGGAGATTCTTAAAACGTTATGACTTACTTAATCGGTGTCATAAGAATTGGGTATTTGACTGACCAGTCAAATTAGTTACTTTTTTCTAAACGTCAAAACGGTAGTTTATAAGGAAAATTGTATGAAAACTATATTTGTGACGTCATAATATTTAATAGTCAAATCATATACTATTAAACGTTGGATGGATGATTAAAAATAAATAAGAACGAAAAAATAAGAACCGACGCAACTGTTTTCACTCTTTTACCATTATTAATTTAATAAGTCCAGCTAAATAATTTATTTTAACTACAGGAAAGTACCCAATTAAGATTGACTAAGGGCCGGTTTTTTGATCGCTAGTTATGGCAACTTATGGTTAAAAATCATAACAAATGGTTAAAATTCCTTAAAATGGGTTTTTTGATCTATAGTTAGCCCAACTAATAGTTAAAAATGTAACCAATAGTCAAAATATTTAACTACCACTCCGATGGAGGGTTAGCCAGTGGTTAGCAAGATGGCGGTTGGTTAGTTCCTGTTGCAACAGCTGTTCTGTTTATCCTTTCTGTCAGTTGTGAGTTTAGTGCTTTCATCCTTCGAAAAGTTTGTGGGAGGATCTCTGCAAAATACAGTACACATTATACTTTTTTAAGTAATACTTGCGAAAACAAACATGACGCGCGACGAATACATTTACGTAGAACCCAATTGGTACTTAATTACTACTAGCCGGTTTACATGAAGCCATTATTGTAAACTTTTGTTAGTTAACCTTCGATTATAGATTAAAAATATTGATACAAATCTATCAACACCACGCGAAACGAAATGTAATAATTTTTTAACTCAATCTCAACTGACAACAAAACAAACAGCCTCTTCTTCTCAATTTCACTCATTGACATTGACATTACATTGAAAATTACAACTTCAATTCAGTATTGCCATATCAATAAACATTTCCCTAACGCATCTTCGGCATAGTTGGTAGAACATCGGTGTCCATTGTAAGGGCAACATTTTAACTAATTGTTAACTTTGACAAAGGTTAAAAATGAGATCAAAAAACGTAAAATGGATTTAACCATTGGTTAGGTATTTAACAATAGTCAACTTAACCAATGGTTAGGGTGAATTTAACTACCAATCAAAAAACCGGCCCTTAGCGTGTTTAGGAGTTTCTTAGGGTTGATGCAATGCTTTTTCTTGTTAAGGGTGTCTTATATACTTTAGGCATCAGGTTAAGATGCTCTTAAGTTTAGTGCAAACGGGTATAATAGTACCACTACATCACTTATTCTTCATCTTAGCGTTCATCCCAGTCTCATCCGCAACTTTCAACCTCAGAGTTTGGGGTCTGCTTTACCGGTCTAACTGCGGATTTGTCTTAACTTTAATGTTTTCCGTGAAGCTACTGCTATCTGACCTCCAACACCCAATGGCGATTGCAGTTGATATACTGTCGGATTTAGAATAAACCATCACGATATGACCGTGTTAAGTATATCCGGTTATATCATTGAATGTACATCATAACATTATATAATATGTATACAACAAGAATTCATGCTGTAATGTTATTGTTATATAACAGAATTTATTCACTGTAAGAAGTAACCAGGGAATTTTATGTAAAGTAGTCGTTTTGTTTTAGTATATAGCGAGGGCACTATGTAACTATTTTACATAACTAAAACTATGTTGGTAATAATTACTGAATTGACTAGTTTTTTTTTTTTTAACTTTGAATTATTTCATATTCATATCAAAAGATGATGATCATTCACAGATTTTGAAAATTAGTTTTAGAGTCAAAGAATAAGGAATATGCATGTTTTGTTGTTGTATTTTTAAATGATTATTTACATCATTATATAAATATTACTAGCTGTCGCCCGCGGCTCCGCCCGAGGGATGTCGGTTATCGCGAATCGGGGTATGAAAAATAGATGTTGGCCGATTCTCAGACCTACCCGATATGCCCACAAAATTTCATCAGAATCGGTCGAGCCGTTTCGGAGGAGTTTGGCAACGAAAACTGACACGAGAATTTTATATATTAGAAAAAGAAACAATACCAAAAAAAAAAAATGTTTGATTTTACAAAAATATTTTTTTTTTAAAGTAGGCTGATATCAGCTTTTCAAACGACCGCCATGTTGGCGCGCTATGGCATATGACGACGAACAACTACATGATGTCGTGAATAGCTGCAAAAGTTTTTCAGATTGTTAACTATTAATATTTTGTGTTTTACTTCAATTTATTAATGCAACAGGACAATTATTTAAATAACTAGACACTAGACGACACGAGCTGTTTATATTACGGGATATTAAGTCAGAGTACCTACTCTCCGAGTCGAAACGCTAGTGGTCGGCATTTTCTACTAATTGCGTTACGTTTTCATACACAGATTCCCTATTTATATTTTCTAATGAAAGTACTGTGTTACAATTCTCTCTCTGCTGTATTAACTTACTTTTAAATTGTAATAAAAATATTATAAATGAATAATTTTTATTCAGATTTTTCATCCACCATACTTTATACTATGCCTACTGCATTAATAATTTGTAAGTATTCTGAAACGGTTGATTAAACAACTTTAACAACGACGAGAATGTATTTTTTTATTATTAACATGTCAAAATAATGCAAAATTCATTACAATAATACTAAGAAGCTTCATAACAAATTCCTTTCTCGTTCCCCAGAGCGAGCCTTTCCCCCTAAGCGTGGTGGACGCGGCGAAATCAGCATGCAGTTCGGCACATAGCAAGTACGAAGCCGCCTGGTCGCATATGTTGCCTCAGCAATAGAGCAACACTGCTAGACACGCAGCGGTAAGAGATTACATTCACATATAAAGTGCAAGGTGTATCGAAACGTGTGAGAAATCAGTGAAATCATGAAAAGGTGTTAAATGTTTGACTATATACTACATAGACACAGTATCCTAATAAAATGCATCGCAAAAGATGGCTCGAAATACGCGTAATACGTGAGTAAGCTAATGCCAATATTGCCTTTAAACTATCAATGCTGTGTGATGTATAGTATTAAATCAAACTTGTACCAAAGTAGAAGCTATTTTTTACACCGCGTTGTAGTGGTCATACTGTGTCTATAGAGGTTTTATGAAGTCTAAGTGTATATAAGTAGCAATGTAATCTCACTGCTGAAAAAGTTAAAGGACATTAGGAAATGTGAATTTTAGTTGTAACTCTAAGCGCTTGTTTGCCTGCTTAATACATAGAGGATAGTCTAGTGAGCTTATAGGTGAAATGTATAATTGTGTATCACAGTTACTTCGATATCCAATACTCAGTTGTTAGGTTAATTAGCTCATACTTCCTCTGTGCGACAAGGAATGGCGGGCGAGCACAATTTAGTTTCAATTGTACTTATAAATGATATTGCTTCCACGTTAATGTTTTTCGTATGTAATTTCTTCTGAATTTCGAAACAAGCCGTGCTGATAAAGTTTGTCTGGTCGCCGAAATTGATTATTAGATTGATAGTTCAGTTCTTAAAAATCTCAGTTTTGGACTTTTATCTTTGTGCCATTACCTCGGCTCACTATCAGGCGGGGTGCGGTCCAATTGACGGATGAAAAATAGAGACGAAAATTTTTGTTTCCCAACTCTCTCAAATGAAGATTTTTTTTATATGCTTACACACGTAAGTGATAGACTATCACTAATACCCATATTTACCATTTTAATAATTCCACGCAATATCAGGCAACTTTAATGTTCTTGAATGGTACCTCAGTAGTATCTGAATCGTAATGCCATAGCATGGTGAACCAAACATTTGATGTCTAATATTAGGTACTTGTATTATAGCAATGCTTGTTTCAAAATTCAGCAATACAAATATATCATACAATATAAATTATTTAATCAATTGATATTGAATAACTTTATAAACTACTGTTATGTAGTACATATTTATGCGTTTCATAGTATCTAAGTAAGTCACAATACTCTCTGCTAAGATATTGTTATATGTGTGAATGCTTGTCGAGAGAATTTTTAGTAAAAATCTGATAAAAACAACGTTGTTTGAATTAAATTTTTAAGCATTTTCTATGCTAAAAGAAGAAATTTGGATTGGTTAGGGCTAGTGGTCAAAGCATTGTCCCTTTCAAGCAAAGATCAGGGGTACAAACCCCGCCTAGACTGATTTAATTTTTTCTATTTAAATCATACCTTAGTTGGTTTCACAATGTTCCAATAAATATTTTGTTAAGAATGAATGAAGGTTCGTTAAAGCATTCACTTAAATACTATGTATTTATATTGTATGTGCTAATTATAAAAATACTCGTACATATTCTATATTTAAATTATTGGTATTATTTAATTTTTTATACATACAAAATGTCCAAAGTTGATGGTTAAGGCACTGATAAAAAAAAACTGTTGAAGCTATATTTATTATTAATTTTTTCTGGTCACATTTCCCAAATAGTATATAATTTATTTTGATAAATCTTCTTATATGTTTGTAAGGCACACTAAATAGATAACAATATTTCGTGTTCTTTATAAACACATTGATGCTAATAAGTATTACATAGGGCAAAAGTAACGGTGATTCAAGCTCGGCTGAGTGCGCATTGAAATCGCAACTATTCTGAAACTTGATCCACGAACATGTATCCCAAAATATTCGATTATCGAATTCTCGAATAATCGTCGCCAAGGATAACAATTTACAAGTTTACAGAATGAGAATGCTTCGTGTGACGTTTTAGCAAATTTTGTGTGTAAAAAAGCATTTTTTTACAACATACCTTATTTAGCTTTACTTTTTTAAAGCTAACATTAACGGTTATGTTTCGAAATTTTTGATTCTTTTTAAAAATTAGAGTGTCCCGGGGTTGGGATTGAGATGTTTGTAAGCTTTAATATTTCCTTTGATAAAGGTCTCAAAATTATTTATTTTAGAACATTAAAAAGTGCTCTGTTCGTTACCAAATATATCAATCGTATATCATTTCATATGTGTATTAGGCCGCTGTATGGCCTTGTGATATTAATGTATGTTTAGGGTAGGGATTAGCGCATCGTGGACTGCAAACGCGTAAATTTTATCTATATGACTGGTAACACAATATTCATACTTTGTTTATTTTTTTCAACTAATACAGAAAATAAATGACCTTACATTTTTTGCAAATATTTTATTAATGCTATTATTCAGTAACATATTTAAAATTATCATTTATATAGATAAAAATGATATTGCACAATCAAATATTTTCCATAGTCTGTGCAATATCAAGGTTACGCGTCCGAATTTAAAGAATAATAGTTAAAAATTTAAATACTTACGTACTCTACATTTTTATCGTAAAATTATTAATTGAATACCCTGTTATTGCACTTGTATTTTGAGTTCATGTACTCGATTTTAATGAATTTACATTTCGTATTACATTTATTATTGTATTATGATATTGCTTATTTTAATAATGTCCCAATAATGTATTTATTAACTATTTTCTTATAATTTATTGTGTATGTGATTGCGCTTATGATATTGGTTATTTTTACATAAATGTGAATAATATTTAGGTGAAAATTTCCTGTCTACTGCTACGTAACTGTGATTTGTGTTGTTTACCATTAAGTTTGTTGTTAACGCATAATATAGGTAAATGTTTCCTAGCTTTTAGTGTAAGTATTGTTTCAATATAAAAGTTGAACGAACAATTTAGGAATTGTATCAATTTGTACTCTAATTAGAAAATGTAAAATGATATTATCGGGTGTTTACGCGAATAGTTATCACCCATTGGAATAAAATTATTTTGATCGGATTCTATCGCGAATTCTTTGGTGTTTTTTTTATTAGATTCCTATTTACATTAAGCTCGACGTGTCGGTTGTTTTCAGCAGCCATGGTAACAGGCAGACGAGGACATGGAATTAATAAATAAAATTTCAGCAAACAAATCGCGATAGAATCCATGAAAACAGTTTTATTTCAAAAAGTAAGGCGCGGTTTATACAGAAGAGACGTGGCGGGGACGTATGGCGGTGGCGGACAATTTAAGTAACACAATAAAACATTATGTAGTGTACAATAACGTCAATGGCGTTACGGGCGCCACTCGATGCGATGGTGCGTTACATTAGTGGCAGGACGTCGCCTGAAGGCGCGGACGCAATACTCCTCTAAGACAAAAAAGTGGTTTATATTGTGTTACTTAAATTGTCCGCCATCGCCATACGTCTCCGCCACGTCTCTTCTGTATAAGCCGCGCCTAAGATGTTCTATTTACCTTGGAGTACTACATCTAGAGGTTATAGCTATTTATGAACAACATTGCTCCATAAAAACACCTTGTCGTCTTAACAAACTGTGTGACACAAACGCTACGAGGAATCGTTACGATTGCACTGAATCGAATACAACAATACATCGATGCATGTGATCTGCCAATTATTAACCACTGAAACTGCAAAAACTTTCATGAATTAAATGAAAAATACACTACAAGATGCCATTTAATTTTTTACTTTAACAGCAGTAAACCAAAAAAAATGTCATTTTTACAGTGTCAGTGGTATGATTGGGGATACGCATCGTCTTATCGGTTCAGTTTGAACCGATCGATCGTAACGATTTCACGTAACGTGTGGTGCGACCCATAAATTAGAGTTTCAAATTGTAATAATTGCAAATGTGTCGAGTCGATATTAAGAACAAAAGCACTGAATTCCATTTAATATTTCCAACAACAAGTTGAATTTTCAGTTTTCGATATTAACTTGTTAATGGCTGTTCATTCGTTGATTTATTTTTATATGGATATTGTATTGTCGATAGTGGGTGATATGATTCGTTGATTATTTTTCAAAATCGATTCACTATTAAGCAATAGTCTCATAACAACGTTTGACCCCCGACGCATTAAGGGCTTATAGGTTTCAACCGTCTTGGTGTTAAGTTTGATTTAAACATATTTGGGGATGGACCGATTTCTATATGGTTTTTTGACAGGGACATAGTAGATTTGCATGGGGTATAGTTCAAATTAAGTTTGAAAGTGAAGATGCTAGCAACGAATTGATTTAGTATGAAAATTGACACAAAATTGACCATATCCTGAATTATCGAAGTGTATAAAGGGGAGTGTAATTATAGAAACTCATAACCTCACCATTAAAAGTCCAGTTGGTGTGTTTTAGGTGTATAAGCAGCTGCTTATACACCTAAAACACACCAAAATCAGCACTCATAATGGATGCGCCATTATGAGTGCTGGTCTTCGTCCGGTATGCTTCAACAAATCATATAACCCACATTCAAACTCTTCCCTTACGGTAGCTATACCAAGTATTAATAAGAACAATAATTATATTAACGCTGTATAATGTAGACGCTATTTGAACTATCGACTAATGTAACTTTTAATACCTACCATCCATTTTATTGTAATAGGTGAGTGTCTGTTTAATGGAACCCTGGATTACCTTCGCTGTTTTTTCTAGACTTCATTTTTATTCTGCACAAAATTCTATTTTTAGTATCTATGCCGACAATGTTGCCAATTTAAAACGTGCAATGAAATGCAAACATCGTCGTTTATTTAAATAAACGATATTGCGGGGTATTTTTGATTATTAAAATTTACACTGTGATGACTCTGGGTGTATGGGATGTGCACGGTAGATATAAGGGATGTAACTCAATAAATATGTGCTGCGTTGTCGATGAACTTAATGATATCTAGGAAGGTATAGGTAATAACCGGTAAGTAGATGCATGTAGATCGTGAGAACAGGAGCAGTATTCCACGGGCAGAGTCGCGGGCAAGATCTAGTTACTGTTAAATTGTGTCATTGACTTACCCATCTGCCTCTGTGGCGGTATTAAGCGCGGCTGCTACGCAGGAGGTGCGGGTTCGATCCCCGCTCAGTGCAAATATTTGTATACATGAATATCTATATTTGCATTGGTCTGGATGTTTCTATGTATAATATGTATGTATTTACAAAAAAAGTATCTAAGTATGTTTATCCGCATTCTAGATTCCATAATACAAGCTAGTTAAGCTATGCTTACCATGGGTCTAGATAGCGTTGTGTGAAATGTTGTGGAATATTATATTGTGGAATCTCAAAAGTTCCTTTAAGCAGACACTCACGACATAACCACTGTAGTATAACTGCGTTTTAACGTCCCGGATCCTAAATTAATAAAAATAGGCAATTCAAATTTAATCGCTTGACATTATTGTTGTTCATATAAACAAAATAATAAATATTTGCGAGAATAGTACAATTGTAGTTTTTATTCAACTTCACGATTACATATCAAAATACCGAAATTCAAAATTCTGAAGTCCAGAATCCCGAAAGTTCAAAATCCCGGCAATTAGATTTTATAGTTTTTTCATGAAGCTTCTATATCTTTATGCATTATCACAAGTAACCTAACACGAAGGTTATGGCGGAGAGCGTCACCCATACCCTACTAACCTAAGTATCCATGTCGAGGCATGCAATGTCCACCCCGCGTAATACGACTTGAATAGATTGATTGACTTAATTTTTTTTTATAACCGAACAAAACTACCCAAACCTCTAGTTTTCAGAATTTTGAACTTCCATATGGTTGCACTTCGGGGTTTTGTACTTTCAGTATTTTGAACATTCAGTCAAACGAACATTCGGGATTTTGAATTTCGGTCTTTCGTACACCGGTATTATGAAATTCGGGATTTAAAAATGTACCCAACTTAACATAAGAGAGATGACATAGGGTGACGATTCAGAGGTAAGGAAACGCTTATAAATAGGTAGGTATGTAAGGAATATCCTGTCGCTCTAGCAGAAACAGGTCTAAGTCAAAAGACACGAGAAACCTGCAATTCTTAGCCGTCGTCTAATTAGAAGGTCCCGCCTTCTTGGATTTGATTCCCAACAACACGGCGGGGTTGCACCAGGGGTGTCTTACTCGTACTGCCGACCCTGTCAACCTTCTAAAACCCTTGAAGAATCTCATATCGTAGCCGCTTTAAAAACAGATAGAAAAACAAAATGTTATGCAATTTACAATGTTTACCAACTCGCTTCCATAAAACGGGATTGATAACTGTTCGCGAGACGGAATGAAACCAGTTACACACCTACTTTATCAATACTAAACCAGTATCGAACAACACACCTACCGATATTACCACAAAATAGAAAAACAAGTATAATAATATTATTCAAAAATTATATATTATGCATAATGCTAAGTAGGTATCACCGTACCGTGGCCGTGGCTACGCTACGACCGCATATAGATATAGGTCAACTTTATTTTCTACTGCAGTCTCAACCAGCCTTGTTATTAGTGGGTATGTAAGTATTTAAAAATCCAACATTTTTTTTTTTAATAACCCACCCCTGATCGCTCCCGGTGCAAAGGTGCCCATCACACTTGCCGCGTTTCCACGCTGGATTGCGATGGCCAGCCTCTGCACCAGAAACGATCCGGAGCGGGAGTCACCAGTGGCCTCCATGAGCCTCTGCCCAATCGCCCTCACAAGGTTTTTGGCTTCTCTGCCCCAGCTCCCCAGAGTCTCCACCGCTACTGGCACGAAGTGGTACAGCCACAGTACCACCCAACTCCGCGTACTTGAGCCTCTTCTTCGAGCTTGCGTCATCCGCGGCGGCCGACGGGAAGTGTACGGTGCGACTAAGGTGGCTGGCGGCTACAGTGTTCACGCAAGTTGCGTCCCATAGCAAGCACTTACCGTTCTTCCAGGAAGACAGAGAACATTATAAATTATGTATAAAGGCGATTTTGATATCATAACTGTGTTCAAAATGTTTCGTTCCAAAACGACTATAAAATCAATTTAATGAAAATTCTAAGCAATCAGTACGCCTACCTCGTGCCTCTATATTAACTATTCAAATCCATTGAAATTGGTTGCGGGTACAGGTCCTGTCTTAAGTAGATATTCACCTTGTTCAATCAAATCCATAGGTACTAATATTATAAATGGGAAAGTGTGTGTGTGTCTGTTTATTTGTCCGTCTTTCACACCTAAAAACTGAACCGATTTCGATGAAATTTAGTATAGGGGTAGATTAGAGAAAGACATAGGCTATAGGTATTTGGTCGCGATAACCGACATCCACGCGGGCGCAGCCCCGGGCAAAAGCTAGTAAACTAAAAATCAGCCGGTACCTATAACTAACGTTTAAAATATGTCCAGATAATTATTTTGTATTTTTACAGATGTTACAAAACTTTAATATGTACGTAGTTACGTACCTATACAGCCTCTGTGGCATGGCGGTAGTGAACACGACTGCTATGCAGGAGGCGCGGGTTCGATTCCCGCTCAGTGCAAATATTTGTATGCATGAATAAGGAATTTTTGCATTAGTCTGGGTGTTTCTATGTAGAATATATATGTATTTACAAAAAAAGGTAAGTAATTATGTAGGTATTTCCGCATTCTAGAGCCAGAATAAGCTAATTATGCTATGCTTACTTTGGGTCTAGATAGCGTATATAGAATGTCCTAGCTAGAGTATTTATTATATGAAACCTCCCATAAATAGTGTGATAAATAAATTCATAACACCATTTTATAAAGCCTAATATTACCTAAAAATGATATTACCTACAATCAATAATAATTTCATCCCGTCCACTCCCGGATATACATTTGGATTATGGTCTTCTGTTTGCGCCATACTTATCAAGTAGACAAGTGGATCTTGAACAAGTGGCAAGTAGGTACCTGGGTACCCTATTTATGTGTTGCGCAATTTTACGTCACACTTATTATTCATTAGACAATCTAGATAGATTTCAAAACAAAAACAACAAAGTATGAAGTTAGAAGGTATCTACTGACGATACAACTTACAAGTTTTCTTAATTATGCATTAGGTACCTACCCATGTAGGTATATAATGCTTTGTTTTTTTTTAAGAATATTACACTGGCCTGCAAAAGTAAGTATCACACTTTTCAAATGTAATTTTTTTCTTAAGTATAGAAGGTAGAGATCTTAGAAACTAGTAAACTATAGGTACATTAGTAACATTTTTTAACTTAAAAAAGATAAAACAGTGAAAATATATATTTTTAGCTTAGAGTCAAAAAATTTAACTAAAATGTAAAAAAAAATCTAAACTTAAATCTAAAATACCATGTGTATTTAATTTTTAATAATTGGTATTGCCTCCTCGAGCTCTGATTACAGCTTCGAGTCGGTTTGACATCACTAGGTTTCGGAGCCGATGTTGAGGAATATACTCCCATTCTTCTATCAGGGCCTGTTTTTAATTTTTAATAGTACTTGAATATTCTTCATTCTTAATTTAATGAGTATAATTTAATGAGTGCGTTCGCGCAGCATAATGTTGTTGAATTTAAAGATTTTAATTATGCAGATATTTAGTGTATGACGTCGTGTAATTGTGTATGGTAAAAAAAATTGTGCATGCAGCCATTGTGGAGAAATTCGCTAAAAACTGATTCCGCTGGGCGAACGTTATCCTGGCGGAACTTTTTTCTAATCCATGGACTTAGAAGAAAAGAAATGTGTCCAAAAATTAGTGTGTATTTGTGTGAAATTGTGTATGTATGAATAAAATAAGTGCATGCATAAACTTCGGAGAAATTCAAGTTTCCGCTACGCGAACGTTTGGCCATTAGCTAGTTTTCATATAAAGCTCTTATATAGAGAGGTTGTTTTGAATTTGTTTAAATTTGTTTAAAAAACAGATTTAGAAGAAATCGTAGGGTTTAAAAGATAAAAATATAAACGTGAAATACGCTCATTAGGTCTTAGTTCGTGAAGTAGCCACTTTGGGGTCTAGATTTTCACGTTTATACAAACCTTGTAAGTATCTGCGACATGTTGCCAAGTATCAATGATGGTTCGTTAGTAATTAATGAGTTATAGGACAATTTACCATGAGTAGACCACTGTTTGCAAAGCAGTCAAATATCAAGACGTTCTAAAGTAATTGCATAGTAAAATGTGTTCCAATAATTAGTGTATTAATTCAACTACTTGCATGCAAAATTTCATCTCATTAAATTCATTAATTAAAGAGGAACAATTAAAATACTTACAAAGCATCGAAAACTTACATAACCCGACCAAATTCGGATAGATATAAAAAAGCGGCCGTTCAATATATCTAGGTAACATTATAAAATTTACAGTATAATACCGGTATTTAATTGGTACAGGTGATAACACAATTGTTTTGATATAATTTATAGGTCATTTATTTTTCTACACATGATGTTTTAAATGTATTTGACTATGACAGTAAGTACTATTTACGTAGCTACTTTATAGTTTTTTTTATATGATATTACCGTTGTACTGGACTTATGTATGTGGGCGTGTTCCCGCGCACCCCACCAAAATATTCAGAATTATTTTGTTCGAAGCGGTACACTTAAGGCTAGTCCTTTGTTTAATAGTCTAAGTATTGTAGTTAGGAATTGATCAAAAATATTATGCTAGTGTGAAAAAACAGACAACGCGCTGCGCGCAACGAGCGATAGAGGCGGCTTCCCACTTGAAACGGTACTTCCATCCTTGAAGAAAAGAGAGCGCAATATGTTTTCATAACTCACATAAGCCACGGCCTGCGCGTATTCGTTTGCTGTTGAACTTGAACCTGGTTTTGTTTTTATCCCCATTCACAAATTTGCACTCAAGGACAATGTGCGTATGCGCTGTTGTTTTTCTATGTATCGCCAATTCTCCGTAATAATAATATTGACAGTGTTATTAATGTTATAGTGTAACAGTGAAGCTTAAAATAATTATGTGGTAGGTATATTGAGTGAGTGATAGTGAGAAGCTGATGTTTAATTAGAACTTGTTAGTTGAATATTTATTCTTATCGCAGATAGGGGCGGTATTATTAAAAAAATATTTTTCATTCTAGAAATGCAATTGTTTTATTTTTTCCTAACGCTTGTGTACGCAACTGTACCATATTAATAAATACTATACTGGAAGGTTAAGAACGTTACTTAGAAATATGGCACGGTCGCTTTTTTGTAGCCATCCGAACTTGGTCGGGTTATGTAGGTTTTCGATGCTTTGTCAGTATTTTAATTGTTTCTCTTTAATTACTGCATTTATTGAGATGAAATTTTGCATGTGAGTAGTTGAATTAATACACTAATTATTGGAATACATTTTACTATGCAATTACTTTAGAACGTCTTGATATTTGACTGCTTTGCAAACAGTGGTCTATTCATGGTAAATTGTCCTATAACTCATTAATTACTAACGAACCATCATTGATACTACATGTTGCAGACACTTACAAGGTTTGTATAAACGTGAAAATCTAGACCCCAAAGTGGCTACTTCACGAACTAAGACCTAATGAGCGTATTTCACGTTTATATTTTTATCTTTTAAACCCTACGATTTCTTCTAAATCTGTTTTTTAAACAAATTTAAACAAATTCAAAACAACCTATGTAAAAATCTACAGCTCTCTATATAAGAGCTTTATATGAAAACTAGCTAATGGCCAAACGTTCGCGTAGCGGAAACTTGAATTTCTCCGAAGTTTATGCATGCACTAATTTTATTCATACATACACAATTTCACACAAATACACACTAATTTTTGGACACATTTCTTTTCTTCTAAGTCCATGGATTAGAAAAAAGTTCCGCCAGGACAACGTTCGCCCAGCGGAATCAGTTTTTAGCGAATTTCTCCACAATGGCTGCATGCACAGTTTTTTTTTTACCATACACAATTACACGACGTCAATACGTCGTAAATATCTGCATAATTAAAATCTCTAAATTCAACAACATTCCGCTGCGCGAAAGCACACTAATTTAATTGGCCATCATTAGGTATGTTATTGACCTTGCTTTTGTTAAAATTAGCTGTAAGTTTTCCGAAAAAATAATACCTATAAAAAATGACATTTTATAAAATCAATGCTTTTAACCAAACAGCCAGGCAAATGACTTGTTTCACGAAGGTTAATGCGGGAGCGCCGCCTTCTGACCTAACCTATCCAAGTCGGATTGCTCAGCTTTCTCAATAAACCTATCCATTACCTTTCCGTGTTATTTCTGGGTGATACACAGATAGTTACGTACCCTATCGTACGAATGGCCTAGGTTAGCATTAGCGAGATGTCCGACTAACTGCTATTCATCGAATTGAACACATCAGATCAGTTTCAGTGGCAAACCCGTATGGCGTATGCGATTGGAGGACGCGTGCCTTCTACTGAATACGAATTTGGAAAGGGTATTAGTGTAACAAACCCGTGCGGATTTCAAGGCACTGCTGCTTCCTATTGAACACGGAAATGTAAAAGTGCGTAACGGCCAAGATTATCGAACCCGCTACCTCTCGATCGTAAAGCCAAGGAGTCGGCTAAGCAGTGCAACCGCAAGTACAAGAATTCTGGTGGGATTCATAAGATTCATAAGATTTCTGTCTACATTACCATTAACTACATTAAATTTTTAATTTTCAAGTTTAGTCGAACAAAGGTGTAACGAAGAATGTACCTAAGCTGTAGAACCTACATAAAACGTAGGTAACTAGTTACCTACCTTGAATTTAGTAGGTAACTAAACTATATAGGTATGCAACACAAGACGAGATTCAATATCAACACGTCATTAATATACCTAGATAGGTTATCTCTAGAACATTTTATATTATCGGCATCACACAAACCGGCTACATTTACATAGAATTCCTGAGATCGTTGTAAACATTCAGATCACTGTGCTGTCGCGCCATACCAGTTTACCGAGATATCTTGCGTAGTTTTACATATAGTTGGATCTCATCGTTCATTGGGACCAGGCGTGTTAGAAGAGCAAATATGGAGGCTCTAAAGGTATGAAGTTTCATAAATCAAATTAATTAAAAGATAATTGGTAGAGTATAGTAATATACCTACTTAGAGCATTTAATTTAAACTTAATTATTTAAGTAAGTACTTGACACTATGCGCAAATGCTTCACCGGTACCCGATAGCATTGCACTTTTGCCATCCAACTATTGTCTTGTGATTTCGCAGAAAGCACCTGTATTATCATAGTGGTTACGATCGAGAGGTTTCAGGTTTTAATCCGTCCTTACCTAAACTAGATACCTACTGTTGTGTATCGACTCCACACGTAATTTAAGTTTAACTGATGGGTTCGGAAAAATATTAAGACTACCTAGTACCTACCTAATTTATGTAAATCAACTATTCTTTAAAACCTATTATCAATGTAGTCGGTAGGGATGGGCAAAGGGATAAATAAAATACATCAATACTTTTCAAAAGTATCGATTTATTTTTACAAATTCGATATTTCGATATTTTTTACCAAAGAATCAGCTACCTGTACTAATCACAAAAATAAATAATAAAGTAAATATGTACACACCTAACATATTTTCTATTTTATTTATTAAGAAAATATTTGAGATCAGGTCAATATCATTCAAACCAGTATTCGTCTGATATAACACCCGGTCCACAGCAGTTTGTGTGATACAGAATTAATGTAGAATTAAGTCCCATAGTAAGACCATAAAATTACTTCAGTAGAAGTTGAAGATGAAGTCGTTCAATTAACTGCTAGGCTCTTTACTGAACGGCGCGGTTCAATTAACGGCCTGAATGGTGTTCAGCCATTTAGTTAAACGGCTAGACAAATAGCTTGAATTGATGACGTTTAACTACTTGCCTAGCCATTCAATTAAACAGTTAAAAAAATGACTTCTATCGATATTTTTCATATATCGATATCTGTGAGTTGTGGATGTATTTCTAAGACCGATTTCAGCAATGGATGATGATTGCTTGACATAATTATTCCTTCAATTCACTTGCTCATAATGTGGCTCTAATCTCACCGCAATTAGGCACAAAATGATACCTATTATCAAACTGTGGATTTTTGATTGTTATTATCTCACGAGTGGGATAATATGTAGTTTTTTAACGACGACTGCTATTTACTGCTGGTTAATGAATGAGGTTTTGTGTATGATCCAAACTCTATAGGACCTAGGGTTTGGGTTAAGGAACCTTTCCATTTACTTACCTATGATGGTTCGTTATGAACTTTTGACTTATGAATAGGTACAATAAAATGGGATTTTTGTTTAAACCAGTACCTCTGCGGTTTTGGGTCAGAATTGACGTCGGAAGATCCAAGGAGACCAGGTTCTCTTCCTGAGGGGCAGAACAACCCACAACGTTGTCCTTACGGGCTGTATGCTGAGCAGGTCTCTGGCACCGCGTTCACTGCTCCCAGGCATGACAACAAACGGTCTTGGTTATACAGGTAAATTAAGTGGGTCTTTCTTTTTATCATAAGTACTACCTATGTCTAATGTCAGCTAGTGGTACTAGTTGTAGACGGCTATGTAATTCCGATTAGTGCATACCTAAGAGCGAAGGCATTACTGATCTAACGGATTCTGGAGAATTCGTTTAATCGTATCACATAGGATTGCGATCATCGTATTATAAATATCACCTTTTTAAAATAAAATCTTTAAAGATCATTACAGATTTGCTTATGAATATAATCTAATAATATACTTGACGAAAAATTTAAATGTCAAATAATAAAGATGTACGGCGGCACCGGATATCTTATAAAAATAAACAGAAAAAATATTCGTTTCTTGAATTTTTTTATTATATTAAGTGCCCGCTAATTATTTTTCATTCTTTCAAGTCTCACATCGACCACGGCCAAACAGCCCGGAAGCAGTATATTCTACATGCAACGCCGGCCGTGAAAGCCTGAAGACTTTATTATATTTGTTTTATATTAATTTGTTGGCGTTTTAGGATTCGACCCTCTGTTATCCATAAACCATTTAAAAAGTTGGACGTGGCCAGATATCTCACACACAAATGGGACGAACAGGAACCGGATCCAAATCAGGTAGGTGCAGCACCGAAAACATTATGGACTAAGAGCCCGTGAACGCCAGACCTTCGTAATGTTATATAAGATAAAAGTTTGTCAACGCAACGCATGCTCCCAACACAGGTAAGAACGAAGGCCCATTATGAAGTTTGGGTCATAGTGGCTTCATCAGACAAACGGTAGTAATGGTGTAAAAAATAATGGTATGTATGTAGAGAAATTTTCCTTTTTTTTTCTTGAGTAACCATGAGTCCACTCTCTGGTGCTGACTAGTCCTTGAATTTTAGGGCACGTTGTATAAAATCAGCTTTTATACTATAACATATTTCATGACCATTAAGGGTAACGTGTCTGGCAAGGGGTTACTACCATGTTAGCGTCTGTGTATGAATGACGGGATTGCTAATAATACTGTGAAAGTAATACCTAAAAATCACACTTGTACCGTTTATCTGCCAAAGCCACTATGACCGAAACTTCATAATGGGTCATCGTTCTTACCTGTGTTGGGAGCATGCGCTGACAAGCTTTCAGCTTTTATAAAAACGGAGTTCTGCTGGCTCTCAGTCTATACCTAAGTAATATCATAACACTTAGAGTTGATATTAATTTATTAAACCTACTGGCCCGTTTATTTTTTAGTCAAGATGGCTACCGTTTGATATTCCAACTGGGCAGCCAGTAGACTTTGTGGCTGGCCTGCACACCGTCTGCGGGGCTGGAGACCCGCGCTCTCGACACGGCCTCGCTATCCATGTCTACTTATGCAACGCATCCATGGACAAAAGTGCATTTTACAGCAGCGATGGAGACTTTCTTATTGGTAAGAATAAAATTTGTTTACATTATTTTTATTCTGCGCGTGGTTCCCGGCAGAGTAGAATTTGGAAACCCCTTTTCTTCCCATTTGGTGTCGTAAAAGGCGACTAAGACTAGGGCTAATTAACTTTAACATCAGACAGATATGTACAGCCCAGACTCAGCCTCAGGTGCATGGTTCGAGGCAACAATAGTGCCCGGAATACGGCCAAAGGCTCACCCCCTATTACGTGGGACCGAATACAGATTGGTGAAATGCGGGTGTTAATTCACCTCTGCCTAACCCTCCGGGAATAAAGGCGTGATTATATATATGTATGCATTTTTATTCTAATTGTTAGGACTAAATGTTGTTTCACATACATATACACTGACGCCAACTGTTTTTAATCGCATTGAATGTCACAAAATCAATTATTTTTAATTAACTGCTTCTATTGAAAAAAAGTGGTCTTTATTAAATTCAATACATGCTTATAGCACAGTATAAAACGAGTCTTACAGTATGTTGTCGCCTAAATGTTTGCAGAAATGCCGCCTTTCGAAGTTTTATTGTTGATATATTCATGATCAGCGACCCCAAAAACCCTGAAAACGAAATCCAGGACATACATTGCATACCTACATACTCTAAGTTGGTTGTAGGTAGTTACTTCACTTGTTTTAAAATATTTTAAGAAAATTCAAGATTTCATAAGATATTGTTTAACTTTAAGTAGGTACCTAAATAGTGTATATTTTGGTATCGTTAGTTCCGCAACAAGGAGTCCTCACTATAACGACGGAGTTTGGAATTATGAAAGTGGCACCCAACGAGATAGCAGTCATCCAACTGGGGATGAGGTTTGCAGTAGCCGTTGAAGGACCTACACGGTAAATAAACACTGTTCACTGATAAATGATAACCGTGTCAACTTTCTTATCTTCAAGCCTTTTTTTATACTACTGGGGTGGCAGACAAGCACACGGCCCAGCTTATAGAAAGTGATTACATGTGGTCTATGGACGTGTGCAACATCAGGGGAGACACACTCGTGCTTCCGACCCTGTAAGTGCGGAGAGTTTCTGTACTGTCAGTGTAAAAGACAAAGCAGGACAAGCCTTCGGTCTTCCCAAAAACCCGCCAGTGAGCTCTGATTGTTTTTGGCAATGATGAGTACGCCGGGAACATAACACGGGGTTATTATGGCCACGGTATTCTGTAACGCGGAGGTACTACCCCAAAATACTTTAATTCAATAAATTAGTTATTCGGAAATGTTCGGTGCCATCTGCTTGTAATGAACTGGACTCATTGTACAATTTTTCCCATCTCTTTGCTTCCAAAGAGATGGGAAAAGGCTTCCTTAATCCCGATAAACAAGTGCCGCCCTATAGGAATTTACCTACGACTACGACTAATAATTAAGTATGTACTTACACTACTTACCTACCCTGTCTAGTTATGCAATAGTTGAAAAACTCAGCTTTGTTTTTTTTATAGAGGATATATTCTAGAAGTGTTTGACGGGCACTTCAAACTACCAGATCTTGGGCCAATTGGGGCGAACGGACTCGCCAATCCTAGAGATTTTCTCACACCGGTCGCGCGCTACTTCGATGAGGATATTCCTGGTAAGTCTAAGAAATAGGCATAAATAATAGCTCACTATGTTTCTACTATAAAACATCAACAAGGCAATCCAAAAACAACACCCTGTTTCAATGACGCAGACTGGCCTCCACCCCCCATGAGCGCGGGCCTGAGGGTGACGGGTGGAGCCGCTCGTCACCCTCGCAGAAGCAGGCAACGGCGGCGGCGCGCATCGTAGGAGGAGGCGACCCCCCCCCCCCATACAGGGGGCGAGTCGGGGACCTCGTGGTCCCCCCTCCCGAGGAGGGCCAGACCGAGAGGAATGGCCCTGGGTCAGCCGGGTGCGAGGGATATGTCGCGAGACAACCTCACCTTCGGCCTAGCACATCGACCCACAGACGGCGTGCGGCTTAGTCGGTTCGAGTCCGGATTTCCTGCACGTAAAAAAACCCTGTTTCAATAAAAAGGATACAAGATTCAAAAGTTATAAATCTTTTGGATACTTTTCTACACAATATTCTTTCTGTGTATATTTCAGGCTACAAGATAATGAACAAGTATCAAGGTGCCTTGTTCGTGGCTGAGCAGGACCACTCTCCATTCGACGTGGTTGCTTGGCACGGCAACTATGTGCCCTACAAATACGACTTGAGCAAGTTTATGGTTATCAATGCTGTTTTGTACGACCATTGTGTAAGTTGGCTGCAAATTAATTAACTAAGAAATGAATCTATACCTACATAATAACGCTAAGTTTTACATCAATCAAATCAATTAGGCTACAGCAATCCACTGCTGGGCATAGTTATAGGTAGGTACTATCTACATATCTTTGTCAATTTCAGGATCTTTCACATAATATATTTGTTTTGAAACGTAGTTCATTCATAACAATCATAACTTAAAAAAAAAACATTTTAGCGCTTAAACAGAAATATTGTTTTGTACCAGACACAGTAACATCTATTCCTGCTGAAACTGGCAAATTAAAAATAAAACTTTTTTATTTTTTATTTGCCATATCAATGAATTCCAGGACCCATCAATCTTCACTGTTTTGACGTGTCCGTCAACGAAGCCGGGTGTCGCTATAGCAGACTTCGTCATTTTCCCCCCGCGGTGGTCGGTCCAGGAACACACTTTCAGACCGCCTTACTATCACCGTAAGTTATTATTTGTTACCACTCAAAAAGAACTTTCCGCTGAGGACAGGATTCGAACCTGCGCGGGTATAACCCATTGGATTTCAAGTCCAACTCCTTAACCACTCGGACACCTCAGCTTCAATAAGTTATGATGAATTTAACAATATTATGTGTAATATTAATCGAATAAAGTGAATTATTTACACAAGTATAAACTACAAGTGTGTTGATACTTAATTCTTGCTTTGGTAAGTATATAGGTACCTACAGGTAAAGGAACTAAAGGCAGGCATGGGTGCGTAAGGTAGAATACTAAATGCCAGCTGCCCAGTCAATGTTCAATGCTCTTTAAATACCACGTGAAGGTCATAAGCACTGTGCCTAATGGCAATAAAACATTCTAGGGCAAGTCAACATGACCTTTCTCCATAAGTTACACCTGTGTCTTGTTCAAATAATTGCCAACTGACGCATAGATTATGTGCATATAGTAGAGACTGAAGCTTTACTACACTTATAAATTCGTTCTGAGGTGTCAGAGTAGTTTGGTAGTTCGACTTGAAATCCAATAGCCGCTTGGTTATACCCGCGCAGGTTCGAATCCTGCTAGTAGAAATATACCTATTGAATGTTCCTTTCTGAATTATTCACTTTTTATTTATAAAATGTTTTATTATACATTTTTATGGGTTGTAAGCCTAAGTGATGACTAGAACCTTATCTTATACAATGAAATTTAAAAAAAGGTGACGATATAAATAAACATTGATAGAGTAAAAGTGGAATAATTAACGAAACATTTCAGAACAATTATATAATTATAACTAGTTCACTCATAGTTATTATTATAGAAACAAGTTCATAAGTTCAAAAAGAACACGTAATACTTTCTCTCACTTGTGCGAATAAAGTACCACATCAATGTTACATTTTGGTAACAAATACTATTTGGTAAAAAAAAAATCAACTTATATGTGTTCACTAAACAAGTCTCTTAAAAAATACCCAATGTCTGGTTAGATAGGTACATACTATGCTATATTTAAATTGAAACATGACTCGCATAGCTGAGGTGTCCGAGTGGTTAAGGAGTTGGACTTGAAATCCAATGGGTTATACCCGCGCAGGTTCGAATCCTGTCCTCAGCGAATGGTTCTTTTTGTGCATTTTTTAATATTTTTCAAACTTCTAGTGATATTAAGCATCTATCTATGGTAGGGATTTTCTAACATCGCATCGACGGTTTACTATTAATAACATTTCAAACTAATTAAATTGGTTGTTACATGTTCTAGGGAATTGTATGAGTGAGTTTATGGGGCTAATTTTGGGTTCGTACGAGGCGAAAGAAGGTGGGTTCCTGCCTGGAGGGGCATCCCTACACTCGATGATGACTCCCCACGGCCCTGATGATAAGTGTTTCAATGGAGCTTCTTATGGCGAGCTTGTTCCGCAGAAGATTGCAGTTAATACTCAGGTATTGGCTATTGTACTAGTTCTTATAATTCACTTTCATAGTCCCGGCTTTGCGCCGACATTAGCTGTTCTCAGGATACAAAATATGTATAATTCACCTAAGAGAAATACAATGACCATTCAAAATTATAAAAAAATCCTTTCATATACTATTTATAAATTTGTTATCACAAACATCCCATACGAATGCTAAAATATATTTTTAAATATCAACATCAGAATTCAGAACCTGCTTATAGAAGTTTATTAAAAAAGTGGACCCTAAATAAAATGTTAAAAAACAAATGAGTGACTGTTAAATTATGGACAAGTAAAACTAATGCCCGGTTCACATTATTCGAGTCCAGTAATCCAGCGAATCAATCCAGTCGAGTGCTGGACTCTATTCACCGGGCATAAGATAATGTACAGTCAGCATCAGAAATATGTTGACCACTCAAGTACTCAAAATATTCGGAATACCAAAATTCCAATTGTATATAAGTACTAGCTTTTGACCGCGGTTCCGCCTGCGTAGATGTCGGTTATAGTCGAATGATGTAGGTTATAGCCTATGTGTTACTCTGATGTATAAGTTATATTATTGTTAAGTTTCATTAAAATCCATTCAGAAGTTTTTACGTGAAAGAGTAACAAACATTCATCCGTCCATCCATAGTAACAAACTTTTGCGTTTATAATATTAGTATTTTATATAAGTTATTACAGTGCTCAAATAGTTGTAAGTATCCAGATTACCTAGTCAAACAATCTTAGTAATCAGTTTCCCGCTATTATGTAAGTTTGTAGAGTGTTTATATTTATATGTGCAAACACGCCGGTGGATGTTATCTAATCAAGTATAAGGTCAAAATAATGTTTACGTTATCATTTAAACACACTTTGTTTTTTATATGCGTGAAAGTTATTTGAGCCGCAAACTATCAATTTGCATTGGTGAGAAAAGATTTCGAATACGTATAGACACTCTACTTACTTACATCATCATCATATCAGCCGCCCGTAGTCCACTGTTCGACATAGGCCTCTCCTATTGACTTCCAGAACGATCTCATTAAGGTCGCCGGTAAGCACTGGATGCGGCCTGCTTTACATAGGTCGTTCTGGAAGTCCATAGGAGAGGCCACTTACTTATAACTGAAAACTGATTTTTAAAATGGTTTGACCACTCTAGATGCTTACAACAATTAGAAATTTTGGGATTCAGATCATTTTGAGTACTTTGATGGTCAACGTTTTTCTGATGCTGACTGTACAATTAACTCTTTTCAAGGCCACCATACAAAAACCATGAGACATTGTAATAAAATATAGCAGTGTCTGACTGAGCTCAACAGGTCATTTCATTTGTTAGGTCAATAGGCTATTTAACCCTATATTAAGCACAGCAGAGTTATTGAATACAACAATGTTTTGGATAAAGGCTGTTAGCAGAATGTACATGAGACATGAAATAAAACTAACATACGTATATGGCATAATAGCACCATAAGATTTGTATGGAAGATTTATAACGCCTTTCTTTTACTCAAAAATTCATACAAAAATATAACTCCGTCTGTCTGTTACGCTTTCATACTTAAACTACTGAAACGATTGTGATGAAATTTGGTACAGACATAGATTAGACCTTGGGAAAAAACATAAGGCTATGTTAAGCCGTGATAAGCAACGTCCGTACGGACGGAGTCGTCGGTAACAGCTAGTATTGTAATATATTTGAGTAAAATTATAATTAATTTCCAGAGGCCTCGTAACTAATTAGAAAATCTTCTAAGAAATATTCTTCTTTTTCAGGCATTTATGTTCGAGTCATCATTAAGTTTAGCTATAACGAAGTGGGGGATAGAGACATGTCAGAAACTTGACGCGAAGTACTACGAGTGTTGGCAAAATTTGCCCAAACTTTTTTCTAAGAATATCAACGTATAATTTGTAAATATATCGCGACACCTTATTAAATGTACTAAGTTTCACATTTTTTATAATTTAATGTTTTAATTACATACCCATATCCATTATATTAAGTAGGTTAATTTTTTTATGACATAGGAGGCAAACGAGGCACGATCGCCTAATGGTAAGCGATCACTGCCGCCCATGGACACCTGAAACACAAGGGTTCTAGGTGCGTTGCCGGCCTTTAAGGTGGGAGTAGACCCTCTTCTTGAAGGTTTGAAGGTTGTATCGGTCCGGAAATATCGCAGGCGACAGTTCATTCCAGTTTAGCTGTGCGAGGCAGGAAGTGTCTGGAGAAACGCACAGTTGAGGACTGCCAACCATCCAAGTGGTGAGGATGAAAATGTTGTCGCGTAGGGCGATGGCGAAAAGATGCGGCACGGAACAATTCCTCAGAGCGCTCCCCGTTGCACATGCTATAGAAAATGCAGAGCGAAGCTACATCTCTACGCAGTGCCAAGGGGTCAAGCCGATCCGAGAGGCAAGCTGGTACTGAGGTGCCCCTGCCCATAGATGAGAACGTATAGGTTATATTATGGCGATAACTTATATATAATACTAGAAAAGCTTTTGAGGAAAAAATATGCCACGGTTCCTGGATGAAACAGGAGTGATATTTGACGCCTTTAAGTATGATATAACGCGTATGCGTACGATAATGCCAGGTTGGGGAAAATCGATATTTTTGTTTCACACAGCCAGTCTAGTGTTACAGGGTTTGCTTTCAAAAAGTGCGTTTACATAATAAATTAGTATTGATGAAATAGTGAAGAAAACATTACAATGTGCTCCATCTCTTTATGTCAAATTGCCTAGTTTAAAAATAACATTATTTCTTAAAAACCATTTCACCGTAACACGTTCAAAGAAAACTAAGTCTTCATTTTTAGATATTAACATAAGTATTCTAGTATGACACGAAAACAAGATAAGTACATAACATTAAAGTCAGAGATGTCACAGAATTCAAACGTACCGAGCCATTACGGCGCAGAGAACTCCTAGAGTACTCCTGCAGCAGCCCACAGTCTATTTCTTTACTCGTAGTAGAGTAATTGAATACACGAATCAAATAGCAAGTCATGCCGGGAATCACTGAAATTGAGGGACCTTTCACGTTCAAAGCATCCGTCACATGCGTTACCGATGCTACGGGCCTTTGTTCACTCAATGCGGAGTCCCAAATAAAGCTCGACATCAATTTACAGTCGATGCGGGTTTCTTCGTACACACCATGTTGTTTACTTATGCCTAGCTTGCATATCTCGCCGGGAGTTGTACTGTACTCTCTGTAGTTGCCGTAGTGACTACTATGGTGACTGTTTGCTGACATACGGCCTAGATTGTACAGAGCTAGACCGGTTAGCAAGTTGTCGTATCTAGTTCCAGAGTTTCTGTATTCATATACGTAGACAGGCGGCGATCCATGATACACCGGGTGGTACGTAGTGCCGTACCTAATTTGCTGGGGTGGAGTGTAGTGGTAGTGGTGATGAACTTCATTGGGACTGTAGTTGTGAGTGTTATAACCTTTAGAATTGCCGGAAAGCCCAGTAGAGCCAGGATAAGAGTGTGATCCGCTGCCGGAGCCGGTCCCAGAGTAGCCATTGGAATGAGGATATGAGTGTGAGGCGCTGTGGCCGCCGCCGTAGCTATGACCGCCGCCGTAGCTATGACCTCCGCCGTAGCTATGACCGCCGCCACCAGAGCTCCTTCCTCCACCGCCGTGGCCGCGACCTTCTATCGAAGACGCGAAGAGGAGCAACACCACTAAACAAACACGCATGTTGCCGGCGTGAAGGGTGCGGCTACACTGCGTTGAACGCCCGACATAAACAATCGCAATAACGTGACGTGTCACAGGGCGCGGTGTTTACAGGGACAACGCGGGGTCGGCCACGCGCCGCCGGGACACTACTTTAAATGAACGAGCGATGAGACCATTCACTGAAACCTATTTATAAACACGCAATATTCCCGCTTACGTACATTCAATTTGACTTAATTAAATGTCTGCACGCAAATAAAATTGAATATGAAAACGAGCACTATTATTAAGATACTTTTAATTATAATAGGTAATTAGCAGAGCTTAAAATTATTCCATTACTGAATTAACATTATAGAATACCCTCGTTCAGTCGCGTCACCGGTCTAAGAGCGTCTTTCATTTTGTGCTATTATTTATAAATAAGTTATACATGATAAGGGCGTATCGTTATCATCATTGTATCAAGGTTTTACGTATGCGCAATTGATAGTTTAGTTATAAAATTCTTCACTACTTTACAGAACTGGTAATGTCGTGGTAAGTAATTTCTAGTAACACATTTTTGTAACATGCATTATGAGTGTGAATTATTGAAAGAAGCTCTTATTATCGTTTAAATGACAGTTACAGAAACACATCCATGTGACTTATCGGATAACAAATAATAAATTAAAATGGAATTAACATCCGACAGTCGACCGAATGTCTCTACAGTGAACATGAATTTGAATGTTTTTATGACGTCTAAGTTACCTTAGTGGTTTGTACGCACTTAAAAAGAAATTAAAATAAAGCATCTCGTTTTTGTATTTTAAAAAGAAAACAATATTGAACTGAAAATGTTTACTGTGAGATTCGCGTGCGTACAAATCAGTTTTGGACCCTTATTCTGAGTAGTCCATGAAAAGGAATTTAACGAACTACTTTTACAGATTCATTAGCTTACTCTTTTAGTATAATAGCCCTCGTGTATGCCTGTTATCAGAGCGAGATCAATATGAGATCTTATCCCAATGTGATCAAGTTGTTGAATAAAAAATAAAAATAATATTACAGAAATTATACATTTTCATTGAAAAAATTCATTTTATGTTTTAGGTCACTTCATCAACCAATCACACACTTTCTAAGGTTAGTTACATAATTTGAGATCTTTTTTATTCATAAGTATACAGTAGAAGTTGAGGGTTACTAAAAGCAAATCAATCTGCACCTAAAAATTTACAAGTTCCCATCCATGGACTAATGCTAACACAAGAACAATTAAACTGTATTATATAAAGTACAAAACATGGACATAAAAATAATTTCCACATTATGCAAAAATATTGAATTATTTTATCATTTAATAACAAAGCGACCGCAGCAACGTCGCAGTGCTTTTTGCTCTTAAATTCTAATATCGTACAAAGTATGTACTTGTTGACCGTACCAATAATTTTATACATCTAATCATTACAAGGTTCAAATCACATGTACTCGGAGCTCTTTCAGTTTTCCTATGCTCAACAACCATAGAAAAGTGGCACTGTTATATTAGCTATTCCAATGAACAACGACATAATTACAAAATACTAGGTCATATGAAATTTAATTTTATAATGTCATAATAATATTATTCAAGCACACAAATTAGAAGAAAACATTACAAAATAGTCGATAGTTTTCTGAAAACTAGATAAAACTTTAAAATCATCATCAAGTCAACGAATTCAGTACGCGATCGCTTAATTTGAACACTGCATGTTATGATATTGTAAGTTATTTTATTATTATTTTAATAGGTATGTAAGTGACCGAAATAATGATAGCTCTGCCAGAATTAATTGTATTATATGATCGTCTTCGCCTTCACTAACTTATCTAGAATGTCAGCTGCGATTTTATTTTCGCTGTCAGCTATCTTATGGGATTGGATAGGGACTCTTTTGTCCGCACATAGCCTCTTTTTGGGCCATTTTACGTGAACGTCATCCATTATTACGAAGTACTGGAATGCGCCTACAGTATGAACTAAAGAGAAAGCGTTGCCTGAGCGCGTTGGTTTGAACCGCAACTGCTCGCAAGAAATTAGTCAGTGATCGCAAGCTGAATGCATTATATTTGAAAAAAAAAGAACATTTAAGAAAATTACAATACCTTCAAAATATTCTTGCTTGTAATTACATCATAGTTCTATTGGACGAGCAGCTTGTCTTCAATATAAAATATAATTTAAAGGTAAGTCAAATTATTATCTTCACATTTTCCTAAAATCAACAAAATCAATCACATAATTATACTATTAACTTAATACTAAATTCAAACTATTTTTATTATTCATTTAGTGCCTCTTATCATTGGTTGTTATGGGTGCAAGAATTTAACATGATTAACCATTCACAATCAGTAAAATGTATTTGCGATTATTTTTAAACAGTACATCAGAATGTTTTTTTTTTTTTTTTCAATTCACAATACTATGCCTATGGTACTATGCAATTCATACGCCGTCTGTAGTGACGATTATGTTTAATGTATTGAACATTATAAAATAATCTAAATGCAAGTCAGTTTTGATAATACTTCGCACAGAAAAAAGAATGGCATCTGACGATTTTCTTCGGTTTGATACCTCCTTTTTGATTTCACAAAATTAGTCACTTTTTTTTTAAACACTCGGGAAAGGATCCGCACTCGGGAAAGGATTTCACGTTAGAAACATGAAAGAGCTCCATATTAACAGATGAAACTTGAATCTTGATGAAAGTTTAAACGTCCAATCGTCGAACAGTGAATCATCACGCACATCCACATCGAGTACAGGGGGCTACCATAAAACATCCAAAACTGTCTCACGAAACACGGATGAAGGACGTAGTATTTAGCCACTTCGATTTTCTTCTAGGAGGGTTAAATCCGAAACGAATTATCACGCCTTTGGGATAAATGTATTCCATGGAATTTATTGGCCAAATGGTAAGTCCGCAAACGTATTCTATGGTATTTATTGGCCGAATGTTCAGTCCGCAATCATCTTCCATGGAAACGATTCACCGAATGTTCAGTCCGCAAATGTGTTCCATGGAAGTGATTGGCCGAATGGTCAGTCCGCAAATGTGTTCCATGATATTGATTGGCCGAATGTTCAGTCCGCAAATGTGTTCCATTGAAGTGATTGGCCGAATATTCAGTCCATTCAGTTCGCAAGTGGGGATGTTTCATGACAGGCCTACAGTTGAGTGAGATGGAACGGGTCCCGGAGGTCGGGCGTGGTGGAGTCTGGCGGAGGCTAGCCGTGGTTGACGTTGACGCCCGACTCCAGCTCGGAGGCGGGCGTCTCTGGCTCTTCGTCGTTATAAATGTTCTCCGCCATTTGCCATACCTGGACAAAGTTTATTCATTACTATAAAGTCTGTTAGGATTTTTAAACTACAGCAGAGTCGAAACGCATCGAAGCGTTTATCTAACCATTATCTCAATAATATAATGATCATATCTCTTCAAAGTTAAAATTAAATTACGAACTTTTTCGCGAGCATTCTAACAAAGATGCATGTTTGCAAACAACTGATGAAAATCTGGTGGGCTGGTAGAATTGCGCTTCAATGCGCTATTGTATGAATTGACCCTTAATGTGCAACATGCGCACATTAAGGGTCCATTAAAACGTGAAATCAGTATAAAGATTGAATAGAAGAGTTGATTTGATGAAGAGTGGTATAAAATGAAAAGAAATATCAATCCCGAGTTGGTGTCGAAATTTTACCTGCATAATATTGTCCTCGGAGACGGAACATATGACCCACGGTTCATTGGGATTCCATGAGAAGTCCGATATTTTGGCAGTGTGACCTCCATGAATAAACAATAGTTCCGGAGGGCCGTCTTCGGCATCCTCCGCTGTCTGTTCCTCACCAATCTTTGAGAGGTCCCAAACATGCAACCTACGCAAGATAATATTAACATTTTTTAATTTGTAAAATTTAACTTCTTACATATTTAAAATTTGCTTTAGGTAATTGTTAGTTTTCAACTATAATTAGGGTCAATCCCCACTGTAAGTATTTGCTACTAAAGTCTCGCAGTGCCTTCTCCGTCAAATGACTATGATCTTTTTCTCCCGTAGATAAGATTCAAAATGGTTAGTAATATTTTGCCTCAATAAGACATATCAATTAATAAGCTTTGCGATACAATTAACGTAAAATGCCATATTACCTCCGGTCAGTGCCACTGCTAGCGAGGATGGTCTCGTTGTGAGGCGACCATTGCACCTGGAAGATTTCGTCTTTGTGCGACTCGAACGAGTGCAACTTCAACTTTAGATTACGAAGATCCCATAGTGCTACCTGTAACACGTAATCATTACAACATCAGGCAGTCGGAAGGACATAGTCACATCACCACTATTTTAGATCTTTTCCTTATAAAATTGTTATTGCATCTTTACGAACAACTTTAAATATTCTCCTTTGTCGACTGTACAATACCCGTTTTTGATTAGACACATAAGGCAGGAAAATGAGTGTCTGGCTGGGTTTTATAGTGTTCTATTTTACATTGAGAGAACTAATGAACTAGTAAATAGTTGAGATTAATTGAAGGATGTACTCATTTAAGAATTAAATTGAAATACAAAGATAAAATACTAAGCTTAGTGCAGAGCCAGAGCCCTACCAACGTTATTGACGACCAAGCCAACCTCACCTACTAGTTACTAGCTAGACAACGACACAAGACTAGAGTGCGAGGTTCTGGTGGCAAGCAGTCGCTTCTGGGAAACCTGATGTACCAATCAAACTTTGGACGGGAATGATAATTCGAAAGATAATTACCGTTTTGTCAGCACTGCCTGTAGCCAAAATGAACTCTGAGTAAGGATTAAAGCTGAGGCAGTTGACCTCTGCCGTATGAGCATCCACCGTATGGGACGGCTTAGATGTGTTGTTGCATCTAAAAACAGTTTAGTTGTACAGTATGATGAACGAGTTAAGTCATAATGAAGACAACATTATTGGGGTTGTATTTCGCCAACAGATGAGGATTCAATGACATTTTATAACAGATTTAGGGAATGAATCTTTGCACTTTCATGAACACTGGGTTTTCCCAGCAACAGCTTCCTCAAGAAGGGCCTTAGCAAGTTCCTACAGGGTCGACATCGCGAGCCTCACGCCCGTGGTACTGCACACGTCCATAGGCCACAGTAACTACTTTCCATCAGATGGCCGTGTGCTTCTCTGCCACCTGAGTGGTAAAACAGAGTACATTGAACTTACCTAGTATCCCAAATCATTAGCTTTTGATCATCAGCAACCGACCCAAACAGGGATTCATGCAGCAGATGCCATGCCACATCTTCCACTACTGCAGTGTGTCCGGTAAATACAGACTTGGCTTCAATTACGCGTCCCTCTTTCGGAGTCGCATTTATGTCCCACAGGCAGATTGTGTGGTCATCGCTATGAAAAAGTTTTAAATGTTTATTATGTTTTAGAAAAGAAAAGTCGTGGACGAAGCTTCAAATTAGTAAAGGTGAACTTAATTATTGCTTACCTGGCAGAGAGAAGATAGCCATTGAGGTTGGGGTTCCAAGATAGACCATAACCTTCTTTCTGATGTCCACGTAGTCTGCAAAGTAACAGCGAAATAACTGAATATTTTATACATTAGCATAGTAACTGCACTTAATTCTTCTTTATAATAATATTCTTATTCATACAAGCCACAATTCCAGTTGCATTCAAAGCTTGCAATTTGATGTTTTTTAAGAGGAACTAAGCAATGACTGAATGCAATGTTATGATTGAAAGTACATACAGTGTAGTCTGTTTAGTACAACTTCGGATTTATCAATCAACCGGTTTTAATATCAGGTACCACATAAGTACATCCGTTTATTACGACTCCGCTTACAACGACCGAACGCTTTTGAAGACGGGATTTCAAATATAATTGTCCGATTACAACGACGAGCGTCGACGTGTTTACAAATAGTTAATAGGTAAAAAGCTATCTCCACCCCGCACAAGGGGGTGTGCACATAACTGATTGGAATGAGACTGTTAATTCTAAGGCAGTACTTAATTTGTGGATTACAAGTGAGTACGCGATCAAAAATGGCTCTTACGAAAAAGAAAAAAATAATACCAGTTTGAGTGTATCTAAAGTTCTATACTATAAGCTGCAGCAGTGCTTAATGTGTTTGGGCAGTCTTTTGAAGGTGATATTATGAAAAGTAGTCGTCTGCGTAGTGCGGTCCGTATTTCTTATTATAGAGATTTTTTGCTTGATTTGCTAGTCAATTAAATGTCTAAAAAAAATTTATGTTCGTTTTGTACGGCGTCCGGATAGTACGACGCAATAACATGGGTCCTTTGGCCGTCGTTATAACCGGATTCTACTGTATGTTTAGAAAAGTGTTGCACTTTCTATACTTGGGTAGTTTGTTTAGAAGGGATGGAAGATAATATGAAAGAGATATTATAAGGAAAGGATTGGACAGAAAGACCATTAAAGTTTTGATTTGATTTGATTTGAAAGTAGATGAAAAAAATGTGATCAATGAATAGTATGTGCGGGGTAAGGCTGGCTAGGCTATTATAGGAGGTAGAATGCCCGTTAACTATTGGCATGTAGAACTAATGTGAATGAGACAATAAAGTGATTCAATTCAGGATGATTTTTAAATAATTTTGCAGTTCACTTTACTAGTAAAAATAATAGGATTTAGGCATGTTTGTTAATAAGCCACAAAAAAGTCTACCGAGTTTCTTGAGTATTCACTGATAACAATGCAGACTAGGTCTTTGTGTTTCTTGACGCTGTTTATATGGTTTATTCAGAACTGAACTTCCATTTAGAATGCAGATTCTATAGTTATGCCATTTTGATGTTGAACCAGGTTGTATTCCTTTATGCATCTACCAGTTCAAGGCTTTAAAACTAGAGTATACAAGCTATCACAAAAATTAGGTAGGAGGTATGACACGACGGTATTTTCGTCCAATTGAGCAGTCCAACTGCAGAAGTACCTCCTTTCTACAGAATACCACGGTCATAATAACCTCGTGTTGTGTTCACGGCAGTCATTAGGGTAGCCAGATCTCACTGGAGTTTTTGTACTGTCAGTGGGAAGACCAAAGGCTACTCCTGATTTGTCTTCTACACTGACGGAACCTGTGTTTACAGGGTCGGCAGCGCGAATGTGACGCCCCTGGTGTTGCACACGCCCAAAGGCCACGGTAACCACTTTTAACACACAGTGGTATAAAAAATAAATTTAAAAAATAAAAATAAATTCCTTTTTTTATTACCTGAGGTCAGGGTGACACTCTCCAGAAGGTTCAGGCTTTGATGGATGTTTGGTGTAGTCAAACACAAGCACATCAGAGGAAGGAGTTTTAGTAGCAATGACGCATGGGTTCTGAGGCATGTAGCGAGCTCTATTGACTTCACCCTCATGATTGATCTTGATCTCAATATCAATCTTACCAGACACTGAACCGAAGCCACCAAATTCTGAGAAAAAATAATTCTATTTGAAGATATGTACTTAGCCTATAGAAAGTGAATATAATTATCTTTTTCTTAGTCAATTTCAGTTTACTATGGAGCACAGAGTCTGCTGAAGAGCTTCATAAGTTATATAAGTATTTATTTCATTATCCAGTAATGTCTTACATGTATAACTCTGAGACAGCTACCTTAAGTTATGTAGATACTTTGTGTTGGAGCTGTCTTGCATCTGCATCGCAACAACTTTGCAACAATCTTAGCAAGTTTAGATAGACACAGCACTGGAATTGTACTATAATTGCAGTGTAAAAAGATATGATTTTTTAATTGAATGAAATTTAAAAGCATTTACTATGCTAACTTTTCAAATCGATTAAGATAGGAAAAAGTGAATGCTCAGGTGGGACTCGAACCCACGATCTTTCCCTTACAGGGGAATGCTCTGACCACTGAGCCACCGAGACACACCTGAAGCTATCTAAATCATACTGCAGACCATTTAGCACTATGTGGATTATTATTATGCCTTGATCTCTCCAACCTGTCTTCTTTTTCATCTTAGCGTTAGTTGCAGTCGCAAATAAAGCTTTCAACTCAGAGTCTGGGGCCCACTTCCCCAGTGTTACTGTAGATTTGGCTGCATTTCTCTATATTAATGTAGAAGTCTATATTAACTAAACACATACCTCCTTTATCATTGTCATAATGACTAGCATCAAATTGTGCATCTTCATTTGGTAGCTGAACACTGGCAATCAGTAAGTGGTTTTGTTCATCTGAAGTGTGTGTACCCAAAATTAATCTACAGAAGAAAAAGTTCATTAGAATTGTGGAAATTTTCTGTAACATTTTGACAATATGAAGTATATCTTCTTCTTCATCCTAGCATAAATCCCAGTCGCATCCAAAGCTTTACTCTTAGAGTTGAAAGCTAGAACTTCAATATTTTCTGTGAAGCAACTGCCATCTGACCTCCACAAGACGAAGGCGATATAAATGCAATGTTATACCAGTTATACCAGTTTTAGGATATTTGAGGGCTCCAACTACCCATAAAAACTATAGATGTTTGCATGGCAACTGGGACCGACTGCTTAACATGCTCTCCGAGGCACGACCAGACCAATACAAACACCCATATTCATGCATATTTGCACAGAGCAGGATCAAACCCCCGGCTCCTGCGTAGTAGCCATGTTCACTACTGCTACGCCACAGAGGCTGTCAACATTATGAAGTGTAAGTGGCTCACTCACATTCTTAGGTCTGTTTTAATGTGTGATTTGTATTATTATTTCATTTTGGGACTCCGGATGGCCAGACGGATGATCCATCCTGGGCTTCTACGGGCCATTTCATCCATTTCCCCATCCCTCCCCTGAGGGAGAGTAAAGTTCTTCCAGCACTCATGTTACGCCTTCAAAAGTTTTAGTTTCCTTGCAGAAGCTTGCAATTCGTTCCACCTTCAGATCTCGTAGCTCCTCTGTGTCCAGTGTATCCAATCTCAGATCCAGGATGTATGATACTCACATTATATACAAACTATCAGAACAATTCTGGTGAACCATTGTGTCATGACTGTCATTTGATGATCAGCAAGTTTAGTATACTGGCCAACCACAAAAACAAAAATTTATGCCAATAAGAACAGCCCCAACTGCCAATGACTATTAGGGACAAAAACATAAAAATATTGCCCCAAAAATACAAAATAGGTGTTGTTAGTTAATGCAGTACATTTCTCAGGCACATCTTTAAGATGATGTGTCAATACATGTCACACAAAATTAACTTCGTTAGCCAGTTAGCTAAATGTAATTTGCAAGCTCACCTATGGACAGAGTAATCCTTTCCCTCAGGCCGGGTCACGTCTGGTAGCCACTGTGCAGTTAAAGAGGGCCACTCGAGAGCGTGTGTCATCACCAGATCATACAAGAATGGTGTATTTTTCTTCCATATCTTGTACTCCTCATTAATAACTCTCTCCTCAACAGCATCATCAAAGGTTTCTGCAAATCACAGAAATAGAAGATCTTGGAACAAATCTTTTCAATAACCAAAAAATCACTGGCTGTCATTCGTCAGCATAACAATTGTTTCACGCAGGAAAACATTGAATTTAAGTACAATTACCTCCGTCTCCTTTGTCACCCATTATATTTTAAAGAAATTAGCTTTTGTTAATGAAAATATTACAAAATTTATAAGCAAATTCCGACCGGCCCCGTAAAGGCGCCAAACAAAAGTCCTTGGCGTTTGGCGTTACTCTGTAACAGACAATACACAAACTTCCGGTTGCCAGTTCTAATAATATGATGGATATTTGCCTGACTAATCAAATTAGTTACTTTTTTATAAGCGACAAAACAGTACGAAAATTCTTTGAAAAACTTGTGACGGCATAATATTTAAGAATCAAATCATTAACTATTAATAAAGGTTGGTCGGATGATTAAAAATAAATAAGAACGATAAAATAAGAATTTAACAAGTTCGGCTAAATAATTTATTTTAACTACAATAAAATCCCCAATTGAAATAAAATCTTTTTGACAATAAGTCAAACCCAAAGCCAAAGTCAATTTTCTGCATCGCCATTAAAACAGCACTTACAAAACGTCAAATTAAAAAGAAAATTCTAGACTAGTTTAGCAAATGGACCACCGGTTCGAAACACGGCCCCGACCTGAGAAGACTCCAGCAAAGGTAAAGTATGTTATTTCTGAAATAGCCGTAAAAGCCTTATAAAAGACAAAGCACTCAAGCCTACTTATATATAGAGCATAATTATACTTACATTAAATTCCTGAGCTGAGTATGAAACCCATATGTTTAGCCGATAATTAATAGTTTTCGAAATAATTGACTCTTTGAGTTTAAGCCGTACTAACCCAGAAGTCCTTCAATTTATTTTTGTGGGTGATAAATTTACTAACTTAAAGTAGTAGAAAAAGTAATAAAACTCTTGTTTAGAAAAAATGTGGACCATGAATGATTGTTTTTTTTCAGTTTTCAGTTTGCTCTCCGGTGATTAATTGTTATTTATCCTAAAAAATACTATGGCAGTGAGCGTACAATTTACGGAAATAACTTGAAAACATAAACATATAGTTTATGACGAAAGGCGAGTTTTTATAAACCGGGGTCCAAATGCACCAAGGACATTTTCATTGCTTAGGATCAGCATATCGGGCATAAGATCATCCGTCTATTATTTTAAACGCAGGCCACACTTTCAGCTGACGGACGGACCGCGCGGGTGAAGCGAGTGAAGGAAACTACGCAAAATATTGGCGAGCCAAACTATGGTTCACACCACGGAACAGTGTTCACACCAAAATTTGGCTGGCTGAGCGAACGGAGCGGACGAAACGGGAAACGCAACATAAATACTACACTGCCATTCGAAAGACAAGCGTCGACTAGTCCGCATACTCGAAACTGGGAGGACGGGCGAACGAATTGGGCGAGCTAAGCTAGCGAAGCGGGCGGGCGAGCGAAGCTAGCGAAACAGGCGAAACGAGGTGAACGAGGAGCTTCGCTGGACTTTCGTTGGCTTCGCTTACGTCGCTCGCATCGCTGACGTAGCTTAGCTCGTTATTTGGCAGTGTGAACCCAAGTATGAAACGAGGTGAAACGATGTCGGCCAGTCCGGCCGCTCAGTCCGTCAGCTGGCGGTGTGGCCTGCGCTTTACCTAAATTCAGAAGTGTCAAATGGCTGTGTGTTGTGTTGTAGCATTGATTAGTTACAATCATAGATTATTATGTAGTTACAATTTTGACCCGCGTAAGTACGTTTTGTTATAATCTTGACTATTATTTGTACGCTCACTGACATAGTATTTTTTTGAGATATTAATAACAATTAAGTACATTGTTGTATTTGTACCGGAGAGCAAGGCGAAAATTGAAAAAACAAAATGTCGTACTATGGTCCGCGATGTTTTTTATTTAAGGAGCTTTTTAGTTTTTAGTATTAATTTATTAAATTCTTCAGAGTTCTTCATTGTATACTTCTTGCAAATTTTCCAAACTTATCAATATTTTTTATCCTAGCAACATTCGAACCACAGAATAAAAAATGCTTCCAGCCTTATCCATACTCTTTGGTGGTGACTGCAAAGCAAACTGGCAATCTAAGAGCGAATTGTCATTTGATTAATGTCAACATGGCTGATGTCGTAGCTGCTCGTCGAGAAGCTCGAAGGAGAAGAATATTAGAAAATTCACAAAATAGACTTCAGCGTATATCAGGAAAATGCGTCGATGATTATCCTAGAGGTACTAGTATATAATCGATATTATATGAAATCATTTGGTATCTCATTCGCTTTACATTTCATATTGTTTCTCTTTCAGAATCTCCCATCAGGACTGTAATTCCTGAACCAATCCACGAGATTTCTGTTGCACCAGCGAGCGTCTGTTTGAATGACTTTTCTCTGAGCAATGGCGCGATTTTGTCCGAAACAGACTCGTTTGACTTGTTGACATTCAATCATGACAATGCAAATCACGAAATAGCAGCAGGTGATGGAGAGGTACCTGGTGATTTGGCACAATTTACATCACCTTCGCTACCACAGGAGCCGGCACAAACATCACATTCGTGGGAAAAGCTTACTAATCACAGATATGACATTGTTTTGTTATCTATTTTAATGCAATTACTGTATAGCTTGTCTTTGATCACATTTGAGGATACTTACTTCTTCCTACCAATACTAGTTTATATTATAACAAAGTTGATATGGTTTCCGTCACAGAGTAATTCCAAAATTTCCAATGCACTAATGCTACTCCAGGGCATATCTTCTTATAAAGTGCAAAGAATAATAGACATTATGCAGTATGTAGGTGTGATTTCTTGCGATATTTGCATATTTTTGTTCACAACAATTTGCATTCAATCATTTTGTATCACCTTGAAAAGTAGTTTAATTACATAGTATATACTTTTTGATAGCCTTGGTAAGGGCATTACACATTGACTGAGCAATATGTAACAATAGCTGGCTAGAATAATTTAAGTAGAATTCAAAGTTCAAATTTGTGTGTAAAAATGTTTAAATGCAAAGTTGAATTTTGAAGATACTTTATGATGTTCCATAGTTTTGATTGCTTGTGCCTTTATACATAAGTGAGAAGTTGTGACATGTGTGCGTTTTAGTCACATATTGCCATTTTTAGTTTTTAAATTAGGATCAATTTTGTATATAGCAGTAATTAAAAATTTTAGTTACGGTCATTTAAATATTTATTTTTGCTCAATGTATTTTGATCATGTGTATAAATTCTATTTTCCACATATTTTAATACTACTCTTCTGCATTTAAAATGTATTTATTTCTGTTAGGATATCCAATATTGCAATGAATATTAAGTAGAATGCCAAATTAGTTAACTATTTTCATGCTCTATTGTGTATTTTCATAAATAAACGAGGACCTTATGAACTAATATGGCCTGCATAATCAATTTCATGGCCTCTTATTTAAGATATTTAAAATCTTTGAGAACCAAAGTTGTTAGAATTATGTATATTGACATAGTATGCTTGATGGCAGTCTGTGACTTGTGACCCTCCTTTATTAGATGTTTTTGGTGTTCTTCTATTTCTTATATTTTTAAAGCTTATCTTTTTCAATGTTAACACTGCCTTACCTTTTTATTTGTTAGTAATTGTTGGTGGGAATTAAGTAACTAATAAAAAAGATATCTGAACTTCCAGCCTGATCGCTATAACAAGTATCATAGTTATGTTAAATGTATAGATGGGTTATTAATTTCTACCAATTACAATTGAATACAAACATGAATTAATAATGTTTATGAGAAATTTGCCCAGCAAGTTGATTTAAAAATGTTAAACCAGTTTCATGTACATACAAATATTAAACATCATCACAAAGATTTAGTAAATGTCCCAATAATTTTCATCGATACTAATCCCAAGAAATTACTGAATATTTTTATATAATTTCTAAGGTTAAGGGGTAGCTATCTTTTATTACAATATAAGAGTTGAGCTGGTATAATAATACCAAAGATTAGAACATTTCAGAATTGTCATTAAGATATAATTTAATGGTTATTTAGAGAAAGTTTCTGTTGATTGTTTGATGGCAGTTTGTTATATTTAAATAATGTGACCACCTTTTAATTATAAAACTAGCTTTTTTCCATAGATATGATGTTATGCATCCATACAAATATTTTAGAATTTGTCTATACTAATGTTGGCACTGTTGTTATATTTTAGTTCCGTAATACCACAAAATAACTTATCAGCTTAACTCATATTGTAAGCGAACGCCAAACACCTATAAATAAAATAAAGAAAATTTATTATAATTATATTTTGTAACATCTTTGAAATAAAAAATGGTTATGAACGCTATTTCTTGTTAAATTGCACATTCCTCTAGCTGTTATAAATATACCTCATTATGCAGTGAAAATAAACTGAAACAAAATAGTTTGATTAGCTAATGGCAACACATTACAAGTTGATATTTTTACAGTAATTAGATTTATGACGGATTCTAGAACACTTTCATACTTTCTCACTCAAATTTATACATTATATTAGTCTTCCTGGCACACTTCAAATTTCGCGAGTCGTTCTCGTGCGCGTTCAAATAATATTTGGGATGATGACATTTCGCTCTGTGAGATAAATGTGATATTCGATCATCATCCCTAGCAGGTCTTTTTTTAAAACACTTGGGGTGGCAGACAAGCACATAGCCCACCTGATGGAAATGGTAACCACGGCCAATGGGTTATGGATATGTGCTACACCAATGGCGTCACTCTCGCGCTGCCCATCCTGAAAGAACCTTGCAATATAATACCCTTCCTGAAGGACCCCATACGGTAGCAGCTTAGAAAAATCACAGCAGGTACCTATCTTATTCCACATGATCATCAATAAGGTAGTTGATGAACCAAATTTTGATGACCAAATATTCTTGTTGATATCTATGAGATCAACACCCCTCCAGCCCTTGTAGGTAGACGTCTCCTCGTCCAATAAAAACCTGTCGTATTGGTCATGCGATAGTTTTGTCTGAAAGAACTGAAGCCACACACAGCAACTGACCCAACGATAAAACTTTAGTTACGGCATTAAGTACAGATTTACTGGACACAATATGGTTCTGGTTACAAGTATTTAGATACTCGTAATAAAAAAAGACCTTTAATGTCCCCTTACAACTTCTAGATGACTAATGCGTCATCTAGAAGTTGTAAGGGGACATTAATATTTTCGGTTCGGTGATTTTCATACAAACCTTGTCTTAGCAATAATTAGGTACCTACATATATTTCGGCAATACATTTTCATAAATTAATGAACACAGCGTTAGTCTGGGTTGCATTCAAAGTTTGCTCTTTGGAGCATCTTTTGTTTTGACTTTTATAGGAGTGTCTCGTCTGATTCCGTGGCAAGCTTGCGTCAGAATCTCATCCGTTAGTTAACATAAGTGGTTGGTTTGGGCCCCAAAGGTCTTGACGGGGCCCCATACTCACATTTGTACAGTCAGCAACAAAAATAGCTTGACAAATTACAATTTATAGATGATTTCAGGTCTAAGATTTCATTTAATTTCAAGTGAACACGTGCAAACTAGGCAGCATCAAGAAAGGAGAAGAGCTACTAACAAATCCCAAGGATATCCTCAAGGTAATGTTGGAAACACATTTCCCTGAATGCGAAGAATACAAAGAGGACGATACGCCAATGGACCCAATCAACATCAGGTACCCGGATTCAAAGGCAGTCATCACAGAGCAACATTTACGGTGGAGTATAAACTCGTTCCAGCCATACAAGGCAGCTGGACCAGACGAAATCTTCCCAAAAATGCTAAAAGTAGCTAGTAAGTATATGGGTAAAGATATTCTGACTCTCTACAACAGTAGCATACGGGCCGGCTATATCCCAAGCAAATGGAGGGAGGTTAGGTCAGTTTTCATCCCAAAACCAGGGATCAATCATAATGTACACAAGACTTTGCCTCTCATCGGACTGCAATTCCTCTGTGCACTCCCGGGTTTACTGGAAGAGAACCCAACCTTGAGTTAAGCTCGCCTTTGTACATCAATCACTAAGCTAAAATAATAACATTTTAGAGAAATATAAGTTTCGAGATGTCAACAACAGAATTAGCATCATTACCTCTCTTATTTGTTTAAAGTGTAAGTGTAAATGTACAATAAAGAATAAAATAAAATAAAATAACATACCAAGAGGCCAAGGCATTCAGATGCATAAGCCTCTCATCCTTCCTCCTTAAGACACTATAAAAAATAATTGATAGAATAATACCCACACGTGTCCCTGGGTAGCGCCAAATGAACAGCACTTCTTGAGAGAGGTAGGGCACAGCGAAGTGTCATCTCGCTCGAATATGGAGCAGCCCGACTGGGGAAGTACCTCCGCCTTACAGAAGATCACAGCCATAATAACACTGCATACATTGTTAGTATGTTGTGTTGTGTTCTTGTCGGTGACTAAGGTTTCCAGAGCTCAAACCCCCAACCCCTCCCACTAATGATGATTGTGCAGCTTAACCGACTACCCCAGGAGGGTACCGGCTGCGCTGGAGAATCTCCCTCCCTGGGCTTCCATGCTCAGGTAACATTGTGCCTGAGCGTGGACGCCGACGCCGCCCCACGTTGTACTCTGAGGGGCGCGCTCAATCATCTGCCATCTGCCCGAGGCAAGAGCAGAGCAGCTTCGCAACCACCTGCTACGTTAACCGTGGACTTCTGCAATATCCGGGGTCTACACTCTAACCTTAATGCTGTCCACCAACATCCAGAGACAGCAAAGCCGGCCTTGCTCTTTTTGACCGAGACGCAAATATCGTCTCCAGCTGACACTTCTTACCACCTATCCTCTCCTGGGTAGCGACTGGAACACCACTTTTTGCCTAGGGCTAGAGTGTGCGTGTACGTTAGAGACGATATCAGTACTCGTCGCCTCATAAATCTTGACGGTAGGGACCTTTCCACCCTATGGCTACGTATAGACAACGATGACCATCTCCGTGTCTATTTGTGCGTATATAGGTCCCATTGCGGTGATGCCGAAACTGACCGACTCATCGAGCTCATCCAAACGGCTGCAGACTTTGTGCAGCAGCAGAATCCATCCGTCCGAGATAATTATTCTTGGCGATTTTTGGTGCCCCTTGGGGGGCACGTTTGCTTCTCACTGGTTGATTCCAACGTCGTTGCCGACGTGGTGGTGCAGGGGATTGAGCTTTTCATTCCGTCCTCTGCAGTTCCTGTTGGTGGCAAATCACAGCCCTGGTTTGGTCGTTCTTGCAGAGGCTTCTCGCCGTAAACAAGAGTCTTACAAAGCCTGGATAGATGCAGCGGCAGTTCGAGGCGCTGACACTAGCGAATTTAAAAAGAAGTTTAACTTTGCCTCCAGATCCTTCAAAAAAGAGCAAAAGCACTGCACATTGGTAGAATTGGCGAGAAATTGGAGTGCCTCCTTTCGGGAACTCGTGCGTTCTGGTCTCTTGCCAAAGCTATCCAAGGAAACTTCTGCACGCTGTCTTTTCCACCTTTGCACATGCGTGACGATACATTGGCCCACGACGCAAAAGACAAAGCCGATCTCCTGGGTAAACTCTTTGCGTCCAACTCGTCTCTGGATGTCGGAGGATGCGCACCGCCGACTATACCGCGGGGCTTTACGTTCTCTCGAAACTCATAAGTCGACTGGGCCCCATGTGCGCTCCTGAGTTGGCACCGGTTTTTACGCGTCTTTTTCGGCTCTCTTACTCTTCTGGCGTAGTCCCGTCTTTTTGGAAGTCAGCTTTGGTGCACCCGATCCCTAAAAAAGGGGACCGCTCGATTCCGTCCAATTACAGGCCAATAGCCATAACCTCTTTGCTCTCGAAGATAATGGAGTCCATTATCAACTGCCAGATCCTTCGGTACCTAGAGGATCACTAGTTGCTTAGTGACCGACAATACGATTTTCGTAAAGGTCGCTCGGCCGGTGATCTTCTAGTCTACCTGACACATCGTTTGGCACAGACGATCGAGGCAAAAGGAAGCATTGGCAGTTAGCTTGGAGATGACGAAGGCCTTCGATCGCGTCTGGCACGGGGCACTTCTTTCGAAGCTACCATCCTATGGGCTTCCCGAGAAATTATGTGTATGGATCAGTAGCTTCCTAGCAAACAGAAGTATTAAGGTCGTAGTTGACGGTGAATGTTCTGAATCCATGTCTGTGAATGCTGGTCCAAGGTTGTGTGTTGTCACCTACGCTATTCCTTCTGCATGTCAATGACATGCTGCAAATCAGCGGCATCCATTGTTATTCTGATGATAGTACGGGTGATGCCGCTTACTCCGGCCGCACCAATATCTCTCGGGAAAACGTCATCGAGAGACGAAACAATCTTGTGTCCGAAATTGAGACTTAAAAAAAGTATCTGAATGGGGTCGACTGAACCTAGTCCAATTTAACCCTACCAAGACACAAGTTTGCGCGTTTACGGCAAAAAAGCTAATATTTGTCGTGTCACCACGTTTTGAGAGCACTCCCCTGACTGCCACAGCTTGACTAGGAATACTTGGCGTCGACATCTCGAGCGAAGTCCAGTTTCGCGGCCATTTAGAGAGTAAGGCCAAATTAGCCTCAAAGAAGCTCGGTGTGCTCAACAGATCGAGACAGTATTTCACACCGGCCCACCGCCTTCAGTTCTATAAGGCACAGGTTCGCCCTCACATGGAATACTGTTCTCATCTTTGGGCAGGGCACCTCACTACCAGTTTGCCCCTGTGTACTGTATCCAACGACGAGCGACTCGAATTATCGACTGCCGTATTTCGGATCGGCTTAACCCCTTGGCGCTGCGTAGAGATGTAGCTTCTCTCTGCATTTTCTATAGCATGTAAAACGGGGAATGCTCTAAGGAATTGTTGGGATTAATCCCTGCCGCATCTTTCCGCCATCGCCCTACGCGACAACATTTTCATATCTACCCGGAGTGCATGGAGAGCGAGGAGACCAGCTCCACTTACTGGTAGTGTCCAATGTACTCCCTGATCAAATGGAATCTCTTGGGATCAGACACACTGGACGCCGAGGAGCTACGAGATCTGAAGGTGGAACGGATCGCGAGCTTCTGCAAGAACAAAGAGGTTTGAAAGGGCACCGTAAGAGCTGGAAAATCAAACTCTCCCTTAGGGGTAGGTTGGAGAAATGGATGTAATGGCCCGCAGAAGTCGCGGATGGATCATACGTCCGGCCAACCGACGTCCCCAAAATGAAAAAAAAAAACTTTTAATGAATAATAAACTTAGGCATACTGAGCATCCCTTTCTCGCTAGTGAAATTATAATAAAACACATACCTATATTATTGTAATCTCACCAATACTTACCAAGTGTTAGAAGCAGTGACCAGAATAAAGTAGTAATGGCTATAAAAATATTAATTAAAAAAACTTCATACAAATAAAAAAAACTATGCTGTAAATGAAAAAAAGAAGGATGATAATACAAAACTAAAAAAAAACTCGTCATGATACTATATTCTATTATAAGTCTATAATACAATGAAAAAATAAACTAAAAAAGAAAATTATAGATATAAAATACATAGTAAGTACGGCTAAACTTAACGTTTAAAAAAGTTTTTAAAACTTGTGAATATGTTCTTACTCTGTTGTTGTTCCTTTTGTACTGATGCATTCTGACTCATCTTGACTTGCTTGTCATTATACTTTTCGTGACTCTTAACTAAATCACCCGTGCTCTGACGACTTGACTCTGGTTGAACAGTAATACTCTCATGAACTTTACTTTCTACCTCTGGACTAGTGGATTCCTTAACTATGTTATGTACAACTACTTCCTTATGGCTAATATTATCAGAATTAGCTGTATCGTCAGAGCACCCGAGTTCCTATTCTTTTCTCGCTACATTTCTTGGCTTTTTCTCCCTTAAAGGTTTTGCACGTACAAGGTCTTCACGTCCTATTGATAACATTTTAAGTTCCCATGCTTCTAATTCTTTTCTGCAAAAGTGAATTAAAGTAAGTAATTAAAGTAAAATCCATAAATTTAGGTTAGTATCTAATATGTAACACATAAAATATTCTTGAGGGATTATTGACTCCCACAATGTCTACAAAGTAATTTTTTCATGAACCAATGGAAAAGACGCATGACTACATGTATGGTCAAATTCCCTTCGGCCCAGATAAAGCTGTATGTTCGTAATCAGTTATGGTACCATGAAAAAGGTGTTCAGTACTGTTTAGTAGCTGGAGCTGGATACCAGCTTCAGCTACTAAACAGTACTTTTTTTCTTACATAGAAAGAACCTACAGTTTCATACACAGGCTGATTCTGGACTGGAACAAAGCATTCAAAGATTCTACAGGGAATCCTAAAGAAGATACCACTTCTTGAGGCTCCCATAGACAGAATACCATGTCACCACGTCTTCGAACGGAAGTATCATATCCAACTTTCTGAAGAAAAAAGAGATAGCTCTGGCGTCAAAGAAGTTAGGATATACACAGACGGCTCCAAAACCTCACATGGTACCGGAGCAGGCGTCTTCTCGAATGACCTAAATATCAAAATAACAACCACCTTGGACAAGCTAAGCACAATATTTCAAGCCGAATGTATTGGCATAACGAGAGCGGCGGAGACGATTGCCGCCAGAGATGTCAGAGATCTAGACATAAAGATCATCTCAGACAGTGCATCCGTGCTCCAAGCTCTCCAAAGTAACACCATAACCTCTGTCCTCATATTGGAATGTCATAACAGACTCCAATCCATTGCAAACACAAACAGGGTCACGCTGCAATGGATCAAAGGACACAGCAACTCCCTCGGCAACGACGCAGCCGATGAATTGGCCAAGAGAGGATCAGGGTCGACAGTATATGGACCGGAACCAATACTACCCATACCTCAAGCACAGGTCAAAACTTGGCTACGAAAAAGTACAGAAGAAACCCATCTAACAGAATGGACAAACACTGAAGGATGCAGGCAAACAAGGAATGCAGTTCCGGTAGCATCAAAAACGTTTAGCCGAAATCTCATTAGGCTAAAAAGGGACCAAATCCGCAAGGTCACTGGCATCTTGACCGGTCACTGTCCCCTAAACAAGCATCTGTTTACAATAGGTGTGACGGACAGCCCCCTATGCAGAGGCTGCATGGGGGCAGAAGAAACGCCACGGCATGTGCTTACAGAGTGCACGAGCGTGGCCGCACAACGGGCGAAATTCCTCCAGTCACCAGCGTCACTCCGGGAAGCATGTGGAAACCTGAAAAGGCTGCTGGCTTTTTGGGAGGATCTGGGTTGGTTGGAATAAGAGGTAAGATGGTACGCACAATGGCCCAATCAAGAGGCTAAGTGCGAAACAGCCCAGGTAAACTAAAACTAACTAAACTACACAGGCTGATGAAGCGTTCAAATTCAAATACGTTTACATATGAAGAACAATGAAATAATTGGTGTAAAAACCTACTTATACTTAATCATTAGGTCCTTTGCTTGTTTCTCAAACTTAGCTTTCTCCATTACAGGCAATTTCGCCCACTCATTTTTAGCTTCTATTTGGTACGTTTTCAAATCTTTGCCTTTAAAGGTATCTTTTCTTGACTGAACATAAAGGAAATAGGACGACATTGGCTTCTTTGGGCGGCCCAACTCTTTGTATTCCTATAAGAAATTTATTTGTTTATGGTAATTTAAGCACAGTGAAAATGTATTACTACTATTGTTATAAACTAGCTATTGCCCAGAGCTCCGCCTGATGGAATTTCAATACCATTCCAGCAACCAGTGGGAATTGATTAATTTTTCTGTTATTCCAGACTGTAATCTATCTCTGTATGAAATTTCAGCCAGAACCAATAAACTATTAGAGCATAATTGAATAACAAGCATCTTCAAACTTTCACATTTATAATATTTTATTAAAATCTATAATCTACTTAAAAATCTAGGCCTATCGAGAGCTACAATAAGCTAATTACTTAGATGAATGTCTAAAGCAGCACTAGTAAGTTCGCATCAAATTTGGTTAGGCAGGGAGAGGTACTTGGGTAGTGAAGGTGAGTGTTGATATACATCAATCAAAGGGGCCCCTTCTAAACCTACACTTGGGTTACAAGTCCCAAGCACTCTCCCGAGTTCCCAACTCAGTAATGCAATAGACTTGGCACCCGTATGGAGAATCCATGGATTGCTAAGAATATTGGTCTCGGAAGAAGTAGGATGCAATAGTTTGGATTGAGGGATGAATGCTTCTTACCCAACATATGCCTACCTAACATTGTTATCCTAGAAATAGGTTCCTGTTAGTTGTAGGAATAATGTGGTAATAACTTATAGCATTTATTCTAGTTCCCACTGATATACCTATTGATAACTTACAGCTCTTAACTTTCTTTTTTCTTTAGCTTCCGCCATTTCACCTTTCAATCTTTTGATGTCCTCTTTCTGTTGATCTGTGAGTGATGATTCATACATAGCCTTTATCTTTTTATAGTCTTCTATATCTTTTTCATACTCTTTAGCCATTTGATTTTTTGTCTGAAATAGAATAATAACAGGTGTGACCGTGTGAACAAGTTTCTTTTACTTTTCTATTTGAATGCCAATCTTAGTTCTATCCAAAGATGATTTTAGAGCCTGATGTTCACTTTCCTACTCCTCCTTTCCACAGTGTGTGATTGATGTATGACTCCCCGACCCCAAGAGGAAAAGTATAATACCTATATCATCATTATTTAAAAGTAAAAGGTATAATTATTCTTTATATTAGTAGTTATATCTTGATTGTACACCAAGAATACAGACAGTTACTAGAACAATGGAGACAGAATACCGAATTATCATGAATATTTTGTAACTATGCAACTATTGCACAAATAAGTGTCTTATTCTTTGTCTAGATAACAGCATGCTAAATTGCCAAAACTCCATAATTGTATTAACTTGATACTCACTTGGCACATTGTTTTTTTAATTTAAACTAACTTTATTGGTAAAGAATATGTACACCACCTCAATATCCAATTCTTGCCAGTGTTTAGATGTCCAAGAAATAGCCTCTTTGGAGGATATGCCAGGGTTTTTGGCTAGGAGAGCTGGCCTCATTTGTGTCATAAACTTGAAATAAGGAGTAAGTGGCCGCTTCGGCTTCTCCAAGCCAAGCCTCGCCTCCGCAGACTTTCTCGTGTAGTTGCATACTTGTGCTTGTTGGAACAAAGTTGTCCTGAAAGATTTAGCTTTACAACTTCATTACCTAATAGAAAAAATATGGAACTGGTCGTCTAGCGGATATTTTCTAAAACTAACAATTTAGAATAAACCAAAAACCAATAAACAAACAAAAGTTCATAACCTCAATCTTACCTTCCCTGAAGAACAGTTTTATAATTTCCTATGATAAAATTACTCAAACGGTTAAATTGAGCAAACGGGGACATTTTAAAGTGGTAATTTATTTAATTTCATAGAACAATCATCAATAGGTAAGTATCAGTTTTCGAAAGCCTGAAAGCAAAGCGTCAAACGGCAAACCACCAAAACGAAAATGATGCTTAGCAGAAAATAAAATGTTTAAAAAAAGGCCAAGTTAGAAGCTGGATACCGGAACGCGACCACTATTCACAAAACGCAACGTCAATAAACTGTGGGGTGGGGAGTTCTGGCGCGAACGCAGAAGGGCTCATCGCGGTATTATTTTATTTTCCGAAATTAGTGTGAAAATTTATGTAAAACAAATGGTGGGTTTTTAGACATAACGACTTAGACAACTCACATAAGTGTAGTAGTGTAGGAAAGTGGCATATTAAAGTAAACTGTGACTTTTCGTGTTCGTTCCAAATCTCTCTAGGAAGCTTTAAGTAAAGTCCCTACAACTTTACTGAGGCAGCAATCGTCATTCATCGTCATCGTCCTCATCATCATCAAAATCAAAATCATCAACTCATTATCATAATTTTTAATAAAAATAAATAAATGAAGACATGGCTTGAAGGTCTTTTAACAAGCCAAAAATATTCTTTATAAAAATCTAAAAACTGTTGACAAGGCAGCTGAGGCAGCATGGTTATAGCACCCAAGCACATAAGCCTGTTCCGAAAGGAACAAAATACACTTGTGGACACATCTATTGGCCACCTTAGAGTTTAGGTTTCGATGGCCCCTACCTAAATATGATTGCTAGATTGAACAAAAACTATTGATGCAGTTTTAAACCTGATACATTTTACCATCTTTTTCGATCGTGTCGTTTTAAATTTGAATTCAGAAAACCACAGGACATGGAGCTACGCCTAACAAGTCGCGTATGCGCCTTGATGAGTGCAGTTGATTTTTGAATAAAAAACATGTTTTTATTTATTCTTTATTGTACACAAAATTACATAAATACAAAACAGTGAGATGTAATGTACAAAGGCGAGCTTAACTCAAAGTTGAGTTTTCTTCCAGCAAACCCGGGAGTGCACAGAGGAGTTGTAATACGAGAGGCAAAGTCTAGTACATGAAAGTGATTATGATGTAAGAGGTATACGAAATGTATACCCCAGGTTATAAATATACATAAATACCACCATACATACATACATACATACATGCTTTATCAAAATAACATACAAAAAAAAACATGTTTTATCAAAATAAAGGTTTAATTTATCAAATAAAGGTTTGATTTAATAACGCGTGTTGCCTCCATGGGCATCTACGACAGCTCTCATACGATTAGGCGTAGAGTTTATCAACTGTTCTATGAAAAGTCCTCTTCTATGGCAGTTTTCAACTCCGGCATCGTCTGGGCAACTGGCTGACGAGCCCTAACACGTCTTTTTAGCTCGTCCCACATGTGCTCAATCGGGTTCATGTCTGGGCTTCTGGCTGGCCAGTCCAAAACTGTGATCTTCCTATCGCGAAGATATTCCCTGACGATGCCGGCCGTATGGGCTCTTGCATTATCATGCATAAAAAGGAAATTTGGGCCCACATAGTCCACGTATAGCATCACGTGAGGTTCTAAGCACTCACGAATGTACCTTTCAGCATTTAATGTTGGCAACCGTGGTCCTGTAACAACCTCAAGTTGAGTTTTGCCGCTCGCGGATATACCGCCCCAGATAGTCCATGATCCACAAAAAAAAAAAAATGCTGCTGAGTCCAATTTAAATGAGTGCGCGCGAAAAGAAGACGCGCTGTTCGGTGGGTTCGCGTTAGTTTGGTTCGAGCGCTCACAGATACTCCGTGGAAGTCGCGATGTTGGTTTTGTATCTCAATGGAGGTAAGGTGACGATTTTTCAAGCTGGTCGTCACGATGAATCGATCCTGCCTTTCAGTTGTGACCCGAGATCGTGGCCTTCCTTGGCGACGAACAAAGTCGGCAGTCCCTAGGTACCTCCGATAAACATTTCGGACCGCAGATCGACTTAAATTAAGTTGAGCACTCACATTTCTTTGGCTGTATCCGGCCTGGATAAGTGCTACAGCTTGGGCGGCGACTTCAGGCGAAGTATCCATAGATTATTCGGGGAAATGGACGAAATGGCCCGCAGAAGCTGCGGATGGATCATCCGTCCGGCCGTCCGGCGTCCCCAAATTGAAATAATAATTGAAATAATCCATAGATTATTGAAAGAACCTCACCTTAATGCTAAGAATAAGTAATGTTTGTTGCAAAACCAAATAGAAAAATCACACTTTCGAGAATTAAATCCAAGTAAACGAATAAACTAAAGTTTTCTTAGTATTCGATTGTTTAAAATCAACGAACAGGCTCCAAATTGTCTTTTGTTTCTTTAAATTCTGTGTTCGAAATTGAAAATAAAACTATTGAATAAAATTATGAATGTGCCTGGTTCAAAACTGCATAAAAACTTTTTGCTCGACCTAATATAAATTTATAGCTAGGACTAAACGAAACTTAAAATGCAAGGTGGGCCAATAGATGTGTCCACAAGTGTATATGCAATGAACGACGGTTCAACAAAACGGTGATAAATTGAAAAATCAGCAGATTGCAACACTGACACCGAAACAACGAAGTTGATACTATGATATGTGTTTCATTTTTTTTATTAGGTACGCATAAAAACTAGCGTATTACATGGTACTATTTAATAACAGCTGGCTATCGTAGTTTACGTAAAAAGTTCTTGAAAATAAATAAAAAACATACACACACCGACAGAATTAGCGGAACACATAAAAAAGGAGAGTACCTACCTATAAAATAGTTAGCTTTATTTTTAAACAAATAATTATTAAACATGAAACAACAGTTGAATGAACATTTTTTTATGCCACTTAGGTGGCAGACAAGCACACGGCCCACCTGATGGGAAGTGGTTACCGTGGCCTATGGACGTTTGCAACACCAGGGGCGTCACAATCGTGCTACCGACCCTGTAGATACCTTCTAATACCCTTCTTGAAGAACTCCATATTGTAGTCGCTTGGGAAAACCACGGCAGGAAGTTCATTCCACAACCTGAGCGTGCGTGGGATGAAGTTCCTTTCAAAACGCACGGTGCGTACCATTTCCGGTAGCAGTGTGTGAGGATGAATTCCCTGCCTATGGCGAGTGGTGCGATGATAGAATGCAGCGGTGGGCATCATGTCAAACAATTCATCTGAGCACAAACCATTGTATAGGCGGTAGAACACACACAGCTAGGCAAAGTCTCTTCTGAGGCTGAGAGGTTCCACATCGCCTGTGAGTATGGGATTGTCGACGAGCCTCAACGCCCGTCTTTGCAATGAGTCGAAGGGGCCAAGCTGGTATGCAGGCGCTCCGGCAAAAAGGTAACAGCAGTACTCCATGTGGGGCCGAATTTGTGCCTTATAAAGCAGAAGTCGTTGCGCCGCAGTGAAGTACTGGTTCGCCCTGTTGAGCACTCCAAATTTCTTTGAGGCCAGCGTGACCTTGTCCTCCAAAAGGTTGCGGAACTGAACGTCGCTTGAGATGTCGACACCTAGGATCCCAATACTCAAAGAGATGGAAAGTGGTGTGCCCAGGAATTGCGGCGCTACAATAAATGGGATTTTCTTAGCGGTGAATACACATACTTGTGTCTTAGTGGGGTTAAATTGGACTAGGTTAAGTCGACCCCAATCGGATACTCCCGAGAGAGTAGTCTCGATTTCAGACACAAGTTGTTCGCGTCTCTTCTCCACCTCGAATTGAGGGATATTTGCACGACCCGTGTAACACGTATCCCCGGTACTATCGTCCACATAGCAATGAATAGATCCATCAGACAGCATGTCATTGATATGCAGCAGAAACAGCGTCGGGGACAACACGGAGCCTTGTGGGACACCAGCGTTTATGTCCATGCGGTCCGAGCAGCTGCCATCGACGAGGCTTGGATACTTCTGTTGGACAAAAAGCTTGCAATCCATTCGCAAAGTCCCTCGGGGAGTCCGTAGCGTGGCAACTTCGAAAGAAGACCTCTTCACATCTGACATCGGTTTGTGAGATACATTAGAAGGTCACCAGTGGAGCGACGGTGGCGAAAGCCATACTGTCGGTCGCTCAGTAGGTCGTTTCCCTCAAGGTATCCCAGGAGCTGTGCGTTAATCACACGCTCCATTACCTTCGGGGGAAGGGAGGTTATAGCAATAGGCCTGTAATTGGACGGGTCTGTCCTGTCGCCTTTCTTAGGCACAGGATGCACGAATGCAGTCTTCCACGAGGCTGGGACTTGTCTCGCTGAGTAAGAGAGCGCGAAAAGCCGTGTAAGTACTGGGCACAATTCGGGGGCACAGTGCCTGAGGACCATCGCCGGTATACCATCCGGCCCACTCGACTTCCGAACATCCAGGAACTTGAGTTCCCGCCGAACCATCCGTTGTGTGATTTTAATTTCAGACATGAAAGTACCACAGTTGGGGACAATAGGTGGCTCGGCGTTCCCGTCGTTCATCGTCGAGTTTGACGCAAAAAGATTACCTAAAAGATCGGCTTTCGCCTTAGCGCCATGAGCTAGGCTACCGTCGGGTTTTTGCAGCGTCGGAAGGCAGGAATGGCAGAAGTTTCCCTCGGCAGCTTTGGCGAGTGACCAAAATGCTCGACTACCGGATGGGTAACGAGTAAGCCGCTCGCCAATTCCACCGATGAACTCAAACTTCGCCCTGGCAGTAGCTTTTTTACTGGACCTCGAGGCGGCATTCAATTTCTGCTTCACTTCAGCTATGTTAGGATCCTTATTGGCAAGTGCCGTGGTCCAAGCCTTATATGCAGATTGCTTGCGGTCTCTAGCTTCTCTGCAAGGCCTATTAAACCACGGCCGTTTGCTCGCTCCTGTTGCGATCCAACGGTTGGGAATACAGCATTCCATGCCCGATAGGATCGTTTCAGCGACTACTGTTGCACAGGAGCACGGGTACGACGTGAAGAATTCTCGCAGTCCGTCCCAGTCTGCCGACTTGTAGTGCCAGACATGCCTCCACTGAGGTGGCCGCGGTGGTTCTGGCCGCGCAAGAGTCACTTGCGCCCGGATGACGCTGTGTTCCGAAGTACCGAGAGGTCCTTCCACAGTTACGGAGTACTCAACCGGGCGCGTAGTCAGCAGAAGGTCCAATAAAGACTCTCTGTGGGTCCCGACATCTGGTTTTCTGGTGATGGAATGTACCAGTTGCGAGGGCAAAGTTGTGAGCAGCCCTTCCCGCAAAATCAGTCCTGTGAGACCCCAGCCACTCCACGTGGCGAGCATTGAAGTCACCCAAGAATACTAAGTCCGCGGCAGGGTACTGCTCAATTACTCTGTTCGCCGACCGCTGCAGGTGCTCAAACAGTTGAGCCGTGCCCAGGTCACCGCTATGAGACCCGTAAACGCACGCATAGATACGGGTGTGGCCACCGTAATCCATACGTACCCATACTGTGGACAGGTCTCTGTCTTCAAGGCCGTTTAGACGGCGACAACAAACGTCATCCCGGACGTACATGCATACGCCGGCTTTACTCAGGAAGTTATGCTCGAGTCTGTACCCGGGGTACATAAGGTAGGCTGTATCGGCCGGGCATGATATTTGGGTCTCTGTCGTTGCTTTTCCTTTTTACTGCCATGATAAAGAAGGGGGGGGGGGGGAAGGTATAGAGAGTCTCTGTGCCGTCAGCGCAGAAGACAAAGCAAGGCTCCCCACCACCGCAGACGAGCCAGGGTTGTGTGACTCGCTGGCGCGGCGGGCGGAAGGGCCCCCGGTCCCCTCCCAGATATTGTAGCCGAGTCCACTCCGGTTTCCTCCTCCGGCACGACTACAGCAACGGAAACTTTACACAGGCTGCCAGTTCAGCCTCCTGGGGCGGAGATTATGTGATCCCCAGGTTCGGGAACCGTACAGCCTGCGGGCGGCCAGCGGATAACCGTTTCACCGGGTCTCCCTGATCGCCGCGCCAACATTTCACATCCTCACTAGTCAGCGGTGGCATCCCAAGCCTTTGGTCTTCCCGCTGATAACACAGAACCTCTCCAGTGAGCTCTGGCTACCCTACTCACCGTCGGGAACACAACACAAGGTATATAACCGCGGTATTCTGTAGGGCGAAGGTACTTCCCCAGTCGGACTGCTCAGTTAGGACGGGAGATACCGTCGTGCCCTTCTACATGTTTTGATATTAATTATTATTTTATTATTATTTTATTATTATTTTATTATTTATTATTATTTTGCAACACCATACTTAAAGGTGCCCAGACGGATGGAAACCTTAATCAGTGCACGAGGGGGAAACACTCGATAACACCGTCATAAAATCTAAAAATTTCAACTGTTTCTCTGTCACTATGAAATCTAAGGAAAATGCATTTTGTTTGGTTTAGTTTTTTTTATTATTTTTTTTTAAGTTTTTTGGCGTGGTTACAAGGCCTTTAAGCCATGTCTTTATTTAGTTTTTTTAATTAATTTTCTTTTGGATGTTTTTTGGCTTGGTTACAAGACCTTTAAGCCATGTCTTTATTTAGTTTTGTTTATTCACTTCACATTCACAATAATAGTTTTTCATGACGATGACGACGAGTGATGATTGCCATGACGATGACGATGAGTGATGATTTCTGCTTCAGTAAAGTTGTGGGGACTTTACTGAAAGCTCCCCCAGGAGATTTGGAACGAACACGAAATATCACAATTCACTGTAATATCCCACTTTCCTACACTTGTGCGAGTTGTCCAAGACGTTATGTCTAAAGATCCACCATTTTTACACATAAAAACTCGAATTCACACCAATTTCAGAAAATAAAATAATACCGCGACGCGCCGTTTCCCGCGTTCGCGCCATATCTCTCTTTTTTATATTAAACTTCAAGTATGATGTTGCAAATTAATGTTAAAACATGTTAATTTAACTGTTGTTTCATATTTAATTTTTATTTGTTTAAAAATAAAGCTAACTATTTTATACTCTCCTTTTTTTGTGTTCCGTTAATTCTGCCGGTGTGTGTATATATATGCAGCGTAACGCTAGCAGACTTGTGTTATCCAAAAAAAAAAAACAATTATTCAGAGATATTCATTAGTATGCGGTCCTTAACAGCTATGTGAACAGCAGAATGTGGGGGCACATTAAGAAAATAATTATTGACCAAATACTGTAAAATATTGGATAAATAATTCAATCAATTAAACAATCAATTAACCTACTGCAGTCCATAGGTCAAATGTGCGCCATTTTTACCGATCCTCCGCCTTCTGAATCAAGTTTGTTCCAGTCACCTTTTTCAGGTCGTCATTCCATCTGGCTATGGGGCGCCCCACCTTCCGTTTACCTTCTCGCGGTCTCCAATTCAGGACTCAAATTAATAATTTATAAATCATACTACTGGAAATACCTTGTAATATTACTATATTATCTAAGTAGGTTTATTTTAGTTCATAGTATTGTCAACCTCTTTCCTTTATACGCATTTATACTTTTAAATTTAAATTTGTACTGACAGCGCTGCGGTTCCTAACAAGCTTTTGGAAAAGCCAGAGCGCCGAGATTCGAGCCCCGGTTTGGATCGTGAAAATATCTCTTAAATCTTATTACTGAAGTTCATCTTAATCTTTCAGAAGCCACTGCCTTTTAAATGAATATTCAATCATAAGGATTGACTAAGTCTCGTGCCTCTGGTGGAGGCCACTCTGAAAATCTTCTGTACCATCAAGCTTTTGATGGAATGCAGCTGCGACTCGTAGTCTCGCCGTGGACGTATTTTCTCATCGAGTGCCTGTGCAAGCCTGGCCCATAACAGCACTGAATCTTATTTGAAAAGTCGAAGAGAAGACTCTGAAGACTATTGTGTAGTTTTTAATGACTTCTAAGTGTTTTTCTTATGAACTGTGTATCTTATTCTTGTGAACAATACAAAGTGCCATATCCCTGTTCACGTCTTATTATTCCCTTCTTCCTTTAACAATCTGACGTACACTGGCCCTCCTCGAGGACCAACTGTAACGTTACAGATTTGGCGCCCTCCTTTTCTCTCTAAATTCCTTTTTCTAGGCCAGAAATTGGCAGAATTCCGGTCGAATCCCTCCCCTGTTTTTCTAGTTCTATTTTTTATATATTCTGTACTTTTGCTTCCTCAAAATTCTAAAACAAGCTTACACAAGTTCATTTTGGTTATTTTCTTTGGCATCTCTCCTGGCACAATAATAATATATATATATTTAAACTTAAATGTCTTTGTATGTTTTTTGTATGTTACTAATACATATTTTCCTTTAGCTTTAGTTATATGCTCTAAATATATAACCTATTGATATAATCTTATAACTGCTTCAGGTGGCGCAGCGGTAACGTTGATATTATACCACATAGTGATGAATTTGATGCCTGTCTGGTAAAATTTCACTTAATTTCTCAAATAACTGGATGAGCCGGTAACGATAACTCCACCTCTATCTTCTTCTTCACATTATAACTCACTTAATTATATCTTATTTCCAGCTTCACTCATACAACTCAATACAGTACTCCTACAGTACTCAATTCAAAACACTTACACCGCATAATACAGGCAGTGACACTTTACCAAGGTTCACATCTGAACCATCATAAGCTAGCTGCATTCACTTGTGCTAAACTCTTCGGAGACACTGGTGTGTGCGTCTAGTACTGACTTACAGGTAGTTGGCTGTGGACAATATCCTCAGTTTCAAGCCTTGCACACCAATTTCGGACTGGAAAGTTACTTTCTGGGGCATCCGTTGCCGTCTTGCCAGAGGTCGCCGTACAGTCTGACTTTGGATACTAACACTCAGTACACTCTTATTATATTTATCACCTAGATCTCATTCTGGTACTTCATGCTTACTATTAATTTCTATTCAAAGATATAACTACTATTAATTAAATACATTTTCTTTCACCTAATTCTTGAATTTTTGCTTATTTAATATTCCTTACGGGTTTTACTTACACACGTACCTGTACCTTATTATATTTTAGTGTTGTAATAATTCTAAACTTTTCCTTTTATTTCATTATTGGATAGGCTGCTTGCAAGTCCGTTTAAACCTTTAGTCCAATGGGCAAGATAGATCTCTCTTTAGACTTTTCAAATTACTAATTTTGGGAGGTCCACTTAACAAAATTTAACCATCTTACTGTAATGGTTATTTTGTTCTCTATTATGGTCTTTTTCTTTCCCATTAAATGTTACTACCCTTTCTTAATTCTTTTAATTAGGCGACTATTCCTAATTCTGGGTAGTAAGATTGTTGGAATATAGTTCATATAATGTAATTTAAAGATTTCTTAACTTTCTTACATGTTTCTCTTTACCTTGAATTCCTTTTTAATTTAATTTCATTTAATTTCAACAAATTTCTTTTATCTTGGGTTCTATTATTTCCTTTTTCCCAAGCTTTGATAAGGGCCAGGTCGTGTGATAAACTACTTATTCTAAATTTATTAACTTAATAATTATAATATGTAATCTAAAACTAAGGTGGTTGTTATTGTTCCGACATCTAAATTACTCAATTTCCAGACCTTCAGGCAAATAATTTTAAAATAAGTTTCATATTCTCTCCATGTCCTTTCATCCTTACCTTACCCTATATAGAACATTACATAACGTGGGCTCGATTTTTTATAGATTTTTTTTTTCTTACTTTTGCATTGCCCGTTTTATTTTCTATTTCTTATAATTATTAATTAGATTTTAATAGTTGTCATTATTTCTTTTTGTACTTTTGTTGCTTTCTTTATTTGTTAATGTTCTGTTACTATTAATATTTAGTTTTAATTTGTTCTGTATGTATTCTTATATTGTTTCTCCACAAGTTTCCTAACCTTTTGGCCTTTTTCATAATCGCTCATTCCCTTTCCCTTCGCTAATTTGCATTCTCTTCTCCATTTTACTTCTTCATCTAGGGTTCATCCCTATCTCTTCTTTATGGTGCGGTGATGTGAACACCAAAAATAAGCCCAAAACACATCAAGAGCGGTTCTACGTTACTCTTGTAAAAAAATAAGCCTTAAACTGAATCTTTTAGTTACTCCTAGTGTAACTTATCTTGAATCTTTTAGTTACTTCTCGGGTAACTGCTTTCTATCTTATCTTCTATTGTATATACTTTCCTTTATCATCATCTCTTGGGTTTTCATAAAGTGCGGGTGATGACACCTTTTAATCTAAATAAGCCCTTCCATCATATATATCCTCAATGCTGTCCTTGGGAGTACGTTGATTGATGAATGAAAGTTGATTTTGCTTGATGAGTGACTTGTAATTTATTTTGTTTTTTTTTTTTGGTTTGAAAGTATTGTTCCGAAAGAATTTAATAGTTGGGTATGATAGAGCAAGGAACCAGCAACTAAAAAAAAATTTTCACCGTGTTCAAATTTTTTTTTTATCGGGGTTTCTGGGGTAATGTAATATTACTATATTATCTAAGTAGGTTTATTTTAGTTCATAGTATTGTCAACCTCTTTCCTTTATACGCATTTATACTTTTAAATTTAAATTTGTACTGACAGCGCTGCGGTTCCTAACAAGCTTTTGGAAAAGCCAGAGCGCCGAGATTCGAGCCCCGGTTTGGATCGTGAAAATATCTCTTAAATCTTATTACTGAAGTTCATCTTAATCTTTCAGAAGCCACTGCCTTTTAAATGAATATTCAATCATAAGGATTGACTAAGTCTCGTGCCTCTGGTGGAGGCCACTCTGAAAATCTTCTGTACCATCAAGCTTTTGATGGAATGCAGCTGCGACTCGTAGTCTCGCCGTGGACGTATTTTCTCATCGAGTGCCTGTGCAAGCCTGGCCCATAACAGCACTGAATCTTATTTGAAAAGTCGAAGAGAAGACTCTGAAGACTATTGTGTAGTTTTTAATGACTTCTAAGTGTTTTTCTTATGAACTGTGTATCTTATTCTTGTGAACAATACAAAGTGCCATATCCCTGTTCACGTCTTATTATTCCCTTCTTCCTTTAACAATCTGACGTACACTGGCCCTCCTCGAGGACCAGTCGTAACGTTACAACCTTACCTATTAATAATGATGAACTCACTTTGAGAAATAAATAAAATGAATATGTATAACGAGTAATCTTACAGTAGATCTTCGCCTTTGATGTTTGCGAAAATGCCATTATAATTATTATAATACAGATATATTATATACTAGCGCTCCGCCCCGGCTTCGCACGGGTGGTAAAAGCTTTCCCGTGGAAATCTAACATATCCTATGTTACTCAGGGTGAATGTAGCTTTCCAATGGTGAAAGAATTTTTGAAATCGGCACAGTAGTTTTTGAGTTTATTCATTACAAACATACACACAAAAATACAAATCTTTCCTCTTTTTATTAGTAGTGTAGATAGACATTTGCAGTTTTGGCAGTGCTGTCACTTTAGTTCGTATTTTTATTTTTATTTCTGCAATATTTATTTAACCCCTATTTAACCTCTTTGTACCCTCAAGGTACATCAACTCACGCTAATATAAATGACTAACTGACGCCTGCGGCTCCGCTTCGCTTGCGTGGATGACGGCTATTGCTACTTTTGGTTATACCACCGGTTTCAACTCAAAAGATTAAGATTAAACAAACGTAATATTTTAAGTCTGACTTTGAATGTGAATAATATAATTTGCTCTTAGGTAATATATTCGTAATCAGCCACCTCAAAAACCCTGAAAACGATACCCATATCGAATTCATTGAAAATTTTGAGTCCGCCATGTTTGATCGCTAAATGGATGATATATTCGTAATCCGCAACCCGAAAAGCCCTGAAATCGATACCCATATCAATTTCATTGAAAATTTCGGCTACACCAGTTTTGATCGCTAAATGGGTGATATATTCGTAATCAGCAACCCCAAAGACACTGAAAACGATGCCCATTTGGATTTCATTGAAAATTTTGAGTCTGCCATCTTTGATCGCTAGATTGATTAGATATATATTCGTAATTAGCAACCCCGAAAACCCCGTAAACGATACCTATATTGATTTTATTGAAAAATTCAAGTCCGCCATCTTTGTTCGTTAAATGGATAGGTAATTGTAATCGAAATAAAAAAAGAAATTTAAACGTTATGGTACAAGCGTGTAAAGTTGGTGATTATCGCTGAGACACCATTAAGACCCGAGCCATTAGGTTCTGAGAGTCTTAAGCGAGCCGAGGACGGTAATCACCAATAAACACGTGTATCATACGTTGTTTTTCAGCACTCTTGAGAATAAAATAATACTATGAAAGATTTAGTGAATTATAACAATCAAAAAGCCACAGTTTGATTATTAGGTGTCATTATGTGCTTAATTGCGGTGAAATTAGAGCCACTTTATGAGCAAGTGTGTTAAAAACCATAATACAATAAATGCTTGTCTTGCTCATAACCATGTTATGACCAAGACTCTTACCGAATCAATGCAATGAACCGAGCAATGAGTCTTACCGAAATTAGGCACATAATGATACCTATTATCAAACTTGGGTTTCTGATTGTTATTAAATCGTTATCCCATCATTATCCCAATAATGACTTTTATTTTTATTTTATTGGTTGAGTAGCATTATTCTTAAAAAGAACATTAGATCCAAAAAGATCGTGTGCAATAGAACAATTACTTAAATTAATTACCATTATTAATTACCTACCTATTGCTTGTTCATTCCATGCAACTTCGTATTTAAATAGAAAATTTCATCTTATACGTGTATAATAAACAAAACTGTTTCTTAAATTAAACTTTTATTTTCACTCATAAGTAAGTAGGTAGATTCACAATGTTGTACTCTGATAAACCAAAAAAGAAGAAACCTCATTATTTTAGTCCATGGCCAGTGTTTTTTTTAGTATTCCCACCGGTCCGCCCGTACCAAAAAGATTCACAATTCTTTTTTACTGGTGAAATTATAGTTATTTATTATTAATTAATAAATAACTATAATTTATGTACCAGTTATGAAGAAAACGATTTATGTAACTAGTAAACTGCCCGGTATATACACATATACAGTACAACGTCCGATATATGATGTGATTAATGTGAAATTCTTAACGTTATGGAATGTTTACTATCTGTAAACTGGAAGGGTAAATATCCATTTTAAAATTATATTATTTACAAGTGAAATGAAAAACGTCGTATGATACATGTGTGTATTGTTGATTACCGTCTTCGGCTGTCTCTCAATATTGCCTCAGCGGTAATCACCAACTTTACACACTTGTACCATAATCTACTATTGTTCATCTTTCGTTGGCCAGACTCTGTAACAGTAACCTGGAGATCCCAAATAAATTTTGTTTACCGCCCACTTAAAAACAAAAAAAATAACACCTCCCAAATTATTAGATAATAAAAATCCACTATAACTATGAAATGTATAAATTATTGTAAGCTTGGTATTAGCCATAATTAAATATTTGCATTGCATACAAATTTAAGCTGTTAACTTGAGACCTGAGCGCAATAGGTTGTATCTGCACAAAGGCGCTCTGTCCTGCTGGCTTCGCAATAGGTCGCATGGTGCATGATATACGTAGGTACTAGATCGAGGTAAGTTTCTTTTCACTGGATTCCCTCTCGAAAATTTTCACCCTTCGCCATTGTAAAGTAATTTTACCTGCGAGCCGGTTCTGCTACTGATTAACAGACGAGGATCTGATACAGGCCCCTCGAGGTTTGGGTGTCATATTACATATAAGCACAAAAAATCTCGAATTCGTAACGTAAACGTTTCGAGAGATTGGAGCATTACAGTTGGCCGCCTACCTAATGTAAACCTGTGTGTGTGTGAAGCCTGCCAATCATCATGCTCCGTTCTCTCGATACGTTTCGTACTCGGAGCACATAAATATAAAACGCAACCCAGGTAGGTACTTATTCGTTGGGGTAAGGTGGGGGGATAGGAGTAGCTATAGTTTAAGAATAAAATAAGAGGTAAATTAAATTTTACAATCTTTTACTGTTTTTAATCATTAAATCTAGATAGTACTTACATAAATAAGTCTTAATTGGGTACTATTCACAATAATATTTTCAGTCGTTATTTACATTATTTTGGCAATAAGGAGGTGGGTTTTCTCTCTACACCTTGTAATAAACATTCTATCGCAATGGCACGAGGGAAAACAATTAATAATTATGAAACTTAAAAAGCCCAGCTGCGAGTGCGATGCCTAGTTTAAAAAAAAAAATATATATTTTGGCACCAAATATCCGTCATTTTTCTATTGTAATTTTAATGTAAGTATTTACTTATTCAGCGGCACTTGCGCTATGTACCTACCAACGAATTTAGTATTTACCTACGAGAGAAGAAGAAGAGTATAGGGACGGAAACGGTAAGTATAAGTGCATAAGTACATTCAGTTCAAACAAATAAACCTCCCTTTTTTGGCAACGCTGCAGTCGGGTGATTACGCATTCACAAAACAGATTTTATTTCACTTAAAACACTAAGTAATTGAATTCGTTCCGTCAATGTACCATTGTGTTGTGTATATAACTACACTTATTATGTAGGTTGCTCAGGAAAAGTGCAGTTAAAAATAATACAAATGATAAAATATTGTCATGACTGTTTTTAATTAATTAAATGAATCGCATCAGTAGGTTCCAACTATATCCCCGTATTATAAGACGTGGGCTAACAAAAGACTACACTTAAAAAGCATTCTAAAGCAATGATCTAAAAGATAATAGTTTTAGCTCATGTTTTGTATTAAGAGGGTATGTGTAAAACGAAGTAAGATGTTGAATAAAGTTTATACGAGCTAAACTCTTAAGTAATTATAATATGTTATCAAATGATTTATTTCATAAATCATTGTATTTTGCGATTAGTTAAAATAATATTATGGGGTCGGTATAAGTATGGCCGTTGGCATCTGAGTCGGCTAGTCATAAAAGTCATTACGCGTATCATTATGGTTGCCCATGAGGGAATGATGTTTTGATCAGACTACTCAGAAGCTAACGACGGTATCTACTATAGCGTGAAACGTCATTCTGCAGCACAATTTTTTCATCATTTCACTTGCTCATAATCTGGCACATAATGAAACTTATTATCAAACTGTGGTCCTGATTGCTTGTTCATTTCATGCTACTTCGTATTTAAATAGAAAATTTTATCTTGTAGGTACGTGTATAATAAACAAAACTTTTACTCAAATATTACTTTTCTTTTCTCTTTGTTTAAAACTTTGAGTAGATTCACCATTTGCACGCACAGAAAAAAAGAAATCTCATTATTTTAGTCTGTGGCCAGTGTTTTTTTTTATTCCCGCCAGTCCGCCAGTACCAAAAAGTTTCGCAATTCGTTTTTAGTGGTGAAATTATAGTTATTTATTAATAAAAATGTTCACCAGTATGTGTACCAGTTATAATATGTCGAAAACGATTTATGTAATTAGTAAACCGCCTAGTGTATACACATATACTGTACAACGTTCGATATATGATGTGATTGATCTGAAGTCCTTAACGTTATGGAATGTTGACTATCTGAAAACTGCAAGGGTAAATATCTATTTTAATATTGTATTATTCACAAGTGAAATGAAAAACGTCGTATGATACACGTGTATGTTTTGTTGATTACTCTTTAGACCCTCGCCTGACGACGGCTCGGGTCTCAATATCACCTCAGCGGTAATCATCAACTTTACGCACGTGTATCATAATCTAATATTTTAAATTGAGCCTGATGTTACTACGACTTTTTAGGTACAAAATAATGTTATTCGCAAGTCCTGTATTTTCTAACTTAACATGTAGCCAGTCCACATCCACAGATAGTGGATTTATAAACAAATTAAAAATCTCAGTTATAAATTTCAGTAAAAATCTGATAATGTCTGTAAACTACATTTCAATCATTTCAGAAGTTACATACTTACTATTAATCACTAATTATGTGTTGGTATATGGAATCCAATGATAACACTATAATAGGCAGTCCTATGTACATATCAATCGGTAATTATTACATAACAATTAAAATTTATTTATTTACAGAATCTTAAGTAGACTATATACAAATTAAACAATACCTCTAATTTCAACAATAGCAGGTATATAGTAAGGCAATTATCGACACACTATTTTCTTTAAAATTAAAGGATCCAAGCTAATACTACATCATAGTTCATGATCTTTTATACAATTACCTCTACGAGAAATTAACTTGACCGTAGCCAGTCAATCAGGTCGTTCTTGACTCTATACTTTATTCGTATTTTGTTCATTATAAATAACAGCACAATAACAGGCATTATCATATTATTATATCATTACAATACTAATGGCACCTGAATATTTTACAATTCATACACACAGAAGAGACAAATCTTAAATGCATTAACAGAGGAAATCACCTCTATAAATTGTCTTTGTACAGTATATAAACTTATCCATATAGCTAGTTTTGCTCGTCAGAGAATTGTTTCACCGGCTGAATAGTGATAATGCCTTGGCTTTCTATACGAATGTTGTTGAGGAGGTCTATATGTGGCATACTTATGTGTATGCCGCGTCAACGTATGCGGGTGTGACGCGTAACAGTGCAGCGTCAGCGGAGTTGGCGGTGGTCCTGAAGGACATTTCGCTATCGTCGGCTTCCTGGGCCCCGTGATCCTTCTCCATAAAGCCTTCAACCGCGGTGTGGCTATCCATACCGCAACCATAACACCTAGGATCTGTGTGGCGAAAATGCGGAATAGGAACACCCAGAAAGGTGGCAATGGGTGAGTTGAAGGTTCAGTTGAAGGCACTGGTGCAGCGAGCCATTCGTCTCTCCACGCGTATTCGTATACCCACGTAGCGAGTATACAGGCTGATGGTACCGCATATAAAGCAGCGAACGCACCCAGTCTCAGGACACTTTGATCAGTATGAGGCTGAGGAGGCGTGTTAAGCAGTACTGCTGGAGCTGGCACCGGTGTAGGACGTCGAAGAACGGCTCGGAAACCCGACGACAGGAACACACAGCCCAATAGCAAACAGATTGCTTCAGGAATTATCACCAGGGCCAGTAATGACTTACTGGATTGGTTACCCACGAAGCATGTACCTGAAAAAAAAAGAGATATGTACTTAAGTACAATAAGTTATCATAAAACCAACCATACCGGTGTACTTCGAGGGTTTAGCGGAAACCAAATTCTTTCTGTCGTGTACTCTATAGGAGTGAATAACATTCCAATTTCCACTAAAGCTGTTCTCAAAGCGAACACCTACACAAACATACGGTGAGAAAAAAAGGATTGCATTAATAATACAGCTAAAAAGGGCCGATTTAAAATTGAAATACGAGCGCGCGAGGAGGAAAGGTGTCGTATTTAACGGCTCAAATAATGGTCGAGCATTTCTTTTGGACGCCATAATGGAAGTGGAATGGAAATAATAAAAATAAAGCACAATACTCGTGGCATGATTGAAACTGCAATATGCCTGAGAAATGCTCCGCCTGGCACTTCGCTCGCTCTGTACATAATGGCGATAAAAATAATATGTAAAAAAGATTTTAAAATATACCCAGAGTGAGATAAACAGATATCAAACAAACAGAAACTGTACTTTGCCGACATTCGATGACTTCGAGTAAGGATTTAACATTATCGTAAAGACATAATACTATAAATCCATCCGAAGGTTACCTGGCAGAGATCGCTTTAGGTGATAACACACCGCCCATGTATCTACTAGGTACTTAATTGAATTTCAGTTTATTTATAAAGTGATAGGACTGATAAGTGGCGTCATAACCTATCTATTTAATTAAGACAATATGATTCAAAATAGGAAGGACACCAAACGATCAGAATTAATTTATATTAATTTTCAATATATTAGGCATATGTTGTGTGTGTGCACGAAACGCCACTGTTATTTGCATGATGTTATTAAACCTTCCAGTTTACTGGTCTTGAATTTATTACTCCTGACAGCCCGGCAGGCACTGGAGATTTATATACAACAGTTTCTTTATAGGCACCATGTACCAATGAAACATTTTTACAGAGGCAGTAAATATTTTTATATGTCGCAATAATTCAATGTGATAAATGAAAATGGTTTCTTTCAACGGCACAAGACGTAAAACTAGTATGTGTGTACTAGTTTTACATAACACTGTGCGTTTTAAATACGCAATGAATATTCCGCTAGAGGCTAGAATATTGACTTCATGAGTCTGGACTCCGAACTAAAGGAATGGAGCCTCAGGATAAATGAAATATTAGTATTTCATATACCTACTATAATTTTTGTAACTGACTAACGCCGTAAAAACGATCATAAGAGATGAATAAACATATAATAGAGAAGAATCTTGCCTGTGCGTACTATAGTAGTCCAAGGATGGCCCAAAAAGTGCGTACAAAAACAGGCTCATGTTAAAAAAGTATTACCATAATTAATAAGCTATCTACTTGAAGCAATAGATAACTTTATTAAAAAAACGTTGCGCAGCTTCTTCTACTGATTAGGACAAAGTAACTATTCTCAAACAGAGCAGAAGAAATTTTCTTAGAAATCTCACCGCTTCCAGGGCTCTTTGTCGGCAATCGCTGTCTCCGCAAAAACCGCAGTAAGACACTTTATACAAAGTGCCTCAAAGTACAAGTTTTGTAGTACCATGCTTATATTTTTTACTTTGCGTTATCGTTGCGGCGTTTTTGAAACACTCACTTTATGTCAAATTAATCGTCCTTAGCTTAAGTGATAAGGGGATTTTGATAAAGTGTGATTGCCGCTGGTTTGTATAAACCGACTAGTTAAGCTACTGTTTCTGTAATTTGTTTGTTATATTCTTTTATGCTACCGCTATTATCAAAAAATCTACGTAAGCGTGTATTGTATTTATCTACTTTGTTTATATAATAATCTTTGTCCTTTACTCGTATATACTAGCGCCTATTTTGTAAACAAAGAAACCGCCTTTCGAAAATTTAAAATGTTGCGGTCTTTAGCAATTGCTTTAGGTAAACATAAATAAGTAGTAGGATCATGCCTCGGAGAGCACCATTAAGCCGTCGATCCTGGTTGTCATACGAACATCTATAGCAGTCGTTACGGGTAGTTGGAGGCTCAGAACAGTTCTTCTTCTTCTTCTTCTGTCGAAACGACGGCGCTTCCACTCTCAAATTTTAAGAGGTCCCTTTTAACTGTTCTGTTGTTGGGGCCCTAAGTCCCCAATTAGTCTAACTGCAATGCTTCGATATCGCCAATAGGCTGTGGTCCTGTGGAGGTCAGATGACAGTCGCAAAAAGCGAATCCTAGTCTATGACTTGCAGGCCTCTGAATCAACCATGATTAACGCCATGATGATAATGATAGGTAGGTAGTAGATACGCTATTTAAATAGTTTGATAGTAAGAGTTAGGGTAATGTGCCACCTAGGTAGTAACTACCTACCCTGATTTAGAAAAAGTCACAATGCACAATGGGAAGTCCGTTCCACAAGTGCTTAACTCTAAAAAAAATTAAATACCTTCTTTAGAGGAACATAAAGACAATCCTACTTGGTATTAAAAGACCTTTAAGTTTCAATGATTTTAACTGTTTGTTTTATGGTGAAAGGTTTGGAAATTAGTGCAATCGGCTCGCAGATTATTGTGACTTGTAGAGAGCGCTATATAAGTCACAGTAGTCTCCCTATTTCCTCTAATGGCACGTAGTAAGCCACATTCCCATTTCTCATTTAGTAAACCGACAACTTTACAATAAGCCGGTACTTCCATACAAACCACTCAATACCAATGCAGTATAAAACGTGCTCCCTCGCACTCATACCAGATTTAATCGCTTTGTAAAACACCGCCAATCAAACAAGAAAGGACTATTAAACAAGAACGTTTCTTATATTTGTATGAAGTTGCTTCGACACGGACGCGCATTAGGATTTATTGATTGATTCTTAAACAAAGGGTACTGAATTCTTTTGAAAGGAAAACGAAATTGAATTGTTGAAAGAATCAGAGAGTACGCTAGATATGCTATTTGCAAGGTGTCCAATAGTTTGTAGATAATGTTAGCTTGTATCGAGTTAGCCTCAATATACCCATATGTAATATCTAAGTACTCCAAGCATTCATTCAACATTAAAACTCTTTGATTTGTTTGTTTTTGCCGCCAGAAAAAGAATACACACAGCCACCGGTTTTTTTTCACGTTATTATTAATATATATAATTGAATATAATATATAAGAGAATTAAATATAATAATGTAATAAGTAATTATTATAAGAGGATTGAATATAATATACAATAATTCATTTTCATGAGCATGTAAGTATCGATTGTTATTCGTAATATGTACTAGATGGAGAACAAAAGGCCTTAAAATTCATTAATTTGTTTTATGATAAAAGGATTCCTATTGATTAAATCCTATCCTGAGCTCAAATGTTTAATTTGTCTGGATTATTTCCGCATCTCAAGAACCATGTATTTTTCTGAGTAAGAAATAGCTTAGGTAACCTACCTATCAATCGTTAATTAAATGATTTGTGTATTCAACTGCTGCGTGAAAATAAAAACAAACCAAGATGTCTTACAATTTTATATGGTCACCTGCAAAGCTAAAGAAGGTATTACCTACTTATGCATAAACTATTGGATACCTTGCAAATAGCATCAATTGCCTATAATAATTAGGCAGATACTAAAGTGTGGTTTTAAATAAATTCAATTCCAATAAATATATTCATTAGGCCAATAAAATAAGTATTTGATGTTATCCTTACAAAATTCTGACTAGTAAAAGATGACTGATGAACGTACGTAACAATTTCTAACGATGTTCTGTCTGTTGGAAATAGTCGGTAATGAATAATGTGAATAATTATTGGAAGTAGGTAGTTAGTTAGTATAGCCGATAATTTCATTTTATTAATATTACGCTATTAATGCCAGAGAATAACACTAAATTTCCAATTAACCAATAATGAATGTAAACATTGCCGGTTTTACATTAAATCAACGAAAGCTATAATATTTAACTTAATACCAACAAATTAGTAGATATTTTATTAGTTTCGCAGAACGAGCCATTTGAAATTAAATGGAAAGATTAAATCAGATGTCTGAGGCAGCACTAAGATCGCACCACGTCGATGCAAAAATCAAACTCAGCTGCAAGTTGGTATATCCGACAGGGTGATAGACAAGACTCCGGCGCAGGCTTCCTCTCGTAGATGTGGGTGAAAAAAGCCAAAATAAACTAAACTAGAGAAGAGTATAGTGCGAGCAGATCCCCGGCCTCTAGAACGAAAGCTTTACTGATTTAAAGAAAAGGAAGAAAAAATATTAAATCAAACACTTTCAAATCTACACTTATTCAACAATATTTATTCGTAATCAGTTTTCCTTTTACGTCATCGAAGAGCTCATTATGTTAAAAAGCATTGCTAGAGACTTTTCATATTCTTCTTCTTCATCCTTGCGTTTATCCCAGTCGCATCCGAAGCCTTTACCTTGGAGTCTGGGGTCCGCTTTACCAGGCAAACTGCGGATTTGGCTGAACTTCAATATTTTCTGTGAAGCGACTGCCATCTGACCTTCACAACCCGAAGGCGATATCGAAGCATTGCAGTTAGACCAGTTGTTGGACCTTTTAAGAATTTGTTAAGACTTCCTATATTCGTCATCTTTAATTAATAGGCAGTACGAATTGATTGAAAATTTATGTACCTAATTTATTTCACTACAAGAAAAATATCGTTTTTTTATTTGTCACGAGCTACTCGGCCACTTGTCTTGATTCCTGTACTTACACTACTTGCCAACTGCTAACTATCAAACCGGTCTCAACCTTAGTAGACCCAGTTACGGAGAAACGAGATGCTATAAAAAACAACGGATAATTATGATCATGTGTGCAGAGAATATCTGAAGGGAAAATGCAGCTAGGTATCACGAGCTGGTATCCGCAACTCCGCGTTATGGCTCGGTTTTTGCGTGAATTATATATTAATGTTATGAAAATAAATAAAAAATAATTTGTTTAGAAATTGAATTCAACAAACCAAATATCCTATGTTCTTTTCTATCTCAAAAAATCTGCCAAGTTTCATCAAAGTCGGTTTAGTGGTTTAGACGTGAACGCGTAACAGACTGACAAACAGACAGACAGACTCATTTTCGCATTTATAATTTTAAGTTATAGTTAAGTAGTTCTACCTACACTATCTAGGTGCATGAAATCAAAATTAAGCTTATAAAAATCGTTAGGTAATATTGTTACCGTTAATGTGCGAAAATCAGTTAGAATGCAGAATAATTAGATATTCTACAGATAACCTGGCTGCGTCAGATAAAGTGCGAAAAATTGTTTGAGTTCTTACATTAACTACGTAATCTGCAGACTACCTAGGTACACGGTAAAGTGCATAAAACAGATTATTTTTGAATAAAATATTAAATGTTTTTAATCACAAATTTGCATCCGCGCGGTAGCGAGCACACCGCGCACTCCGACTTCTTGTGATAATATACAAAAAAATAGGGTCTAATAATGTTGCTTCGCTTCGGGAAACCTCCGCACTTTAACAACGATGTATCATCCGTTAATGTGCAAACTAACTAGGTAAAGTGCGAAAGTGACATTTTTTTTAAATAAAATTTCGCACTTTAACTGATCGTATCAGGTAATCTGCAGATTACCTAGTTAATGTGCACATTAACGGATTCCGCATTCTAACGGTAACATTTATACTGATCTATATCGACAATTAGAATAGAAGTCGATCTCAATAGAATTCAGCGAAAACCCTAATAATGATATCTACTTTGACTAGCCTGAAAATGGAATCCAGGAACTCACTTACAAGAGTCACAATGTCAGTATGTTTATTACAAAATATCTTGGACTTTTTATATTAATTAAATAATTTTGCAAATTTTCTTTCATAATTTGTGGAAAAGCTTTAGGGACTTAGCGCGATAATTTTTTTAATCTTACTTTTTGGTGAAGTTTCGGGTGCGATGCTTTTTTTCCAGTTACTTAGCGTAATGTAATAATTCAATATGTAAATACATACATCGTTACCGAATAATTAAAAACCCAATGTGACTAGCCGACGAAAGGACCAAACGTGCTCACAATGAATTGTAAGTCAATTATATATGAACTTATATATGTCAAAGTACAAAAACTGGTCGATGGCTGGATCTGAAGACTGATGAGTTGTCATACCTTATATGTATAAGTAACCACTGAGGAAGATATTATAAAATAATTGATGAGCACGGACGCAGTTTAAAAATGAGTCGTATATAAATAACGTTATGGATGTGTTTGCAAATATTTGATGAATAGCGGTCCCCTACTGATTCGCACCGCCTGATGGAGGTTAGCAAAGGTAATTAATAGCCTATGTCCTTGCCCAAGATATAATCTATCTCTGTACTAATCATTTCATCAAAATCAGTTCAATGGTTGAAAGCAAAACAGACATAAAGATAAGACAAATAGACCGATAGAGCTACTTTTGCATTGGAATTAGGCGTCAATCAATAACCTATCGCATTCTACTTCTGGACATAGGCCTCTCCCAATGTTGGCAGGCTATGGTCTACTGTTTCCATGCTGGTCAGACGGGTTGGTTGATATTTCGAGTTTTCCTTCCTGCAGTGATATCGTCTGCGTATTTTTCCGCTAATCGCCACTTACGACACTCTTTGGATGAGATGGAGTGGTGATACTTGAAGTCTTTCTCCGTAACCACACTGATTTAGACTGAAAAGAAGCGTAACCTTATATATTAAAGCTTCTGATTTATATGGTCGTTAACTTGATAGATTGGTAGACAAATACAATATTGGCGTTGCACTGCAAAACCAATATAGGGATGGACACTTGACTATCAAGCCAAATCAGTTAATTTTTAGTAAACGTCTCTATTGTCACACACAAATCATCTATTGTCACAACATCACCTGACTGCCCTTTGCTCGATACTGGGAGCGTTTGCATATGTATCGACCAGGCAAACCAGGTTACCTGAATTAAATACAATAATATGATGACTGTAAACCTAAACAATTACAATTAATATAATTCATTGCAATAAATTTCATATAATATAGTTAATATAATTCCTAAAATTCAATTTTATTCATTTCGACATTGTTCTAATTTGTTCACTAATTTATTGTTATTCCTTTTATTATTGTATCTAACAAATTTTTTGAATGCAAACCTACCACTAACATAGTCCGTAAGTTCTTGTAAACTAACGTATATGGAATATTGTTCCGAAATAAGCTAATTATTTTATTTTTATTGTGTTCGTTAGATCTATGAAATAAAAGGAAATCGAGGTATGTAAAAAATAACTAAAAAAAATATATTTACATCATAATATATGCGTTACAGCATTCCTCCGCATCATAATTAACCGACTGGTAAAGTTATTTAAATAATAACTTAATGGTACAACAATTAGGTATATCGAGTAAATATTAACTATAAATGTCGAGTAACATAATTACCACATTTTTCTATCAAATTATAACGACCGGTCATTTGCAAACACATTTATAATCAACGCTTGTTATTTTCTATTTACAATTAATTATTTATAATTATTGAAACATTAATTTATTTTAGTAGTTAGTGAAAATTCGGGTATTATATACGTATAAGTACATTTGTGTATATTATGTACTCAGCCTCAAGATTTCACTAAAATGGCAAACTTATTAAACTCAGCGCTGTCCAACAAAAATAAATGAAGGACTTATTCAAAGCTTAACACGATAAGAGTCTAATATTGCATATCTAACTATGCTTACTATGGGTCTAGATAGCGTTGTGTGAAATATTGTGGAATATTTATTTATTTATTTATCTCAAAAGCAAACTACCAAATAACCAGACTTAAAAGCATGATCTCCTTAACTAATCAGAGGTTTGTATCAAAGAACTATTCTATTCATCATCATAATTACAGTGTGAGTCTCAAATACATCCAAAGTTTGCACCCGAGATCTGCTCCCCTAAACTCTTTCTCTTATGTTAGCTCTGATGGGAACGACTACCGTCTGAAAACCCCCAAGAAAAGCCGGTGCCGGACTGAGGTCCCTCAATTAGCAGGTCGGTTGCTCACCATGCACTTGTGGCGATACCTCATGTAGGTACCCAGCGCCATCAAGCCGAAATATAAAGACACTAGAAACCCTGCATCGCGAAAGTGAAGTTCCCGCGCTGGTACAATACATATAAAACATCCCAACGAAAATCATTGGGCCGCGGCCCGCCAGGCCTGATAACCTTGCCTGGTCGGAGGATCCTCCCTTTGTGTTGGAGGAACATCACACCTCGTTCCTACACGCACTCATTACACATTACTTCATTACTTAAACTTATGTACATAAATTGTATTATTACTAGCGACTCCGACCACGTGAATGTCGGTTATCACGAACAAACACAGCCTATAGATATATATATATATATATCTGTTCCAAATTTCATCAAAATCGGTTCAGTGGTTTAGGCATGAAAGCGTAACACAGAGTTTCTTTCATATGATAATATCAATATAGAATAGATTTAAACATACCGGTAAGCTCGTCAGCATCTACATCCCTGGTGACCAGTACCGCTGCAGCCAACGCAGCTGGAACGCCCCAGGCGGCCAGCTGCAGTAGCGACGAATGCCGGTCGTTCCTCGAGCTGCCTGCTGGAGTAGGTGGCCGAAGAACGCTCGCCCGCCAGGCGCCTGCTACCACTACCCACCTGGGAAGGACAGAAAATATTGTTAGATGTGGTTATTGTTTCAAAGAAGTATATTCTTTTTACCCGAGTATGGCAAAGCCGAAGGAGGATTATGATTTTTTTGTAATTATTTGTGGTGAAGGCATACAAGGTAGAGCGTTCGACTGCTACGTCGTAGGTGCGGGTTCGATTACCGCTCAGTGTTGAAATTAGATGGATCAATATGCCCATTTGCACTCGTCTGGGTGTTACATAAGTATATCTAATAATGTACATGAGTAAAAATTTGGTGACTGGAGAAGTCTCTCTTCATAAAAGATCTTGGACAAAACACATTCCATTGCGGATACTGGCGTGAGTTAAATATCCAACGTAGTGTTTATGTATGTGCTCAATTACTATAAATTACTAGCTGTCGCCCGAAGCTCCGCCCGCGTGGATGTCGGTTATCGCGAATCGGGGTATGAAAAATAGATGTTGGCCGATTCTCTGACCTACCCGATATGCCCACAAAATTTCATGAGGATCGGTCGAGCCGTTTCGGAGGAGTATGGCAACGAAAACTGTGACACGAGAATTTTATATATTAGACTAGCTGTCGCCCGCGGCTCCGCCCGCGTGGATGTCGGTTATCGCGAATCGGGGTATGAAAAATAGATGTTGGCCGATTCTCAGACCTACCCGATATGCCCACAAAATTTCATGAGGATCGGTCGAGCCGTTTCGGAGGAGTTTGGCAACGAAAACTGTGACACGAGAATTTTATATATTAGATATCATTGGGGTTATTATAACACCTGTATAGTTCTCTTCTAGAAGGCAAAAAATAAAGCAGATATCGTGTAATAATCGTGATATGGCAATGTTAAGAGCTTAGTCGACGATAGTGTAACACGCTCGCTTTATCAAGATCGAGTATACGTGCCCATACCGATATACCTAGTACTACAGCTACTTGCAGACAGATTAAGCAGTGTCAGTAAGTATGTCGTAATATTTCCTCGAATGCACAGGTGTCGAAGCTTTTCTGAATAGTATTATGATGCGTTAATGCCTTCGCCAATGTACTGTGGAGTCGGGGGCTTGATCTCCACAGTTTTACAATATTACTTTGAGTGAAAGAACTCTTTTGCTAAAATATTGATATAAGTATATAGGGAATCAAACATATCATTCCTATATGAGCTTTTTAAAATGGGATTTTACGCGAGGGTTTCTTTATAATATTATACAATACTCGTTTTAGAGGATTGCGGAAGCTAGAACACTTCTCTTCAAATCTTGAGCTTCCCGAGCCTCGCTGGCTTCTTCAGACTCCCGTCAACAGTCAGAAATTGTCCCGCACGTCAGCTTTTTTCCTATCTTCTAAATTTAATATTTATTTTTTATTCGTATGATTTATTTTTAAATCGTTGACACATGAATTCACATGATGTCCAAGCAACTACTAGTAAAATCTGCCACGGAGGGCGGATATCACAGTACCGTCGCATTGTTTTAGGAATAAGGAAGAGGTGAGAGAGACGATGACGAATATTACCTAGGGCCTAGGTGAAATGCATATAGTAGTAGTACTAGCTTCTAAAACTAAGACAGTATCTTATCGCTAGAATATTGCAGGTAAGTAGTAGGTAGGTATAGTAACGGATGACTTAAAAAAATACAATATTATTTCTTTACAATTGACAATGCGACGATGTTGAGTTCTTTTGATATCTGCTACTTTTAATTTGTTAGATTTACAGGATCTAAGTACCTTAATATTTAGGCAGGTTATTATATCATAGGTTTTGCTTTCCAAAAAAAAACATTTTAGAAGTCGGATCTATAGAGTAAGCTTGTTGTAGAGCTTTGTATAAACTTGGAAAACCTTTTGGAGCCACTTCGGTGTCTATAAGGGTACAAGTTATTAGGTACTTCGTTAAGCGTCTAATTGTAAAATAATAGACAGGAAATTAACTAACATTTAGATAGATACACCGATCAACAAAAACAAATAGCTTTTCCAGTTTCCTTTACCAACGCAATGCTTTAAAAAAGGAAGCCTCCACAGTAAATAACTTAAATCGATGATAGCTGCTAAGTAATTAAGATAATTAAACAGCCAATGAACAGACCCGGTATAACGACGAAATAATATACAGCTGTTCTTGGCAGGTGTAGGTATTAAATGCGCTAAGATAACGGCTAAAATGCCGTCAAGTATCAAGATTATTTATATAGGCTATACGCCGACGACGATTTGTACGCATTGAGATCAAGACAGATTACTTTTTAACCCCCGACCGGTAAAGGTAGGGATGAGAATTTTAACCTGTTTAGCTGTATGTCAGTTTTACTTTTACATTTTATTAGGATGTCATTACATTAGGATGTCTGTTGCAGTGGCGAAGGGTGAAAACTTTCACAAGGCAAGCCGGTGGAAATGTTGGGAGTATAAATGTACGTAACATCTCTACCGCGGCTTCCCTTTGCAGAGCAAGCCGGCAGGAATCGTATTGTAGGGCCCCCTCGCCACTGGTCTGTTGCCTTGTGCGTGCTCACACCCGCACAACGTTCTGTTTCTATGTTTCAGTTCTCATAAGTATTCAAATCACACGTTTTAGAAGTAATTATACGTATTAGAAGTTATTAGTAATTTTACTGAATGCTCGCACACTCCAGCTAGAAGCTCCGTAGTGATGTGTCTGCATAAACTGGTAGTAAGTAGTAACTGTTCACTCAACGGTAAAGTGTTCAGCTTTCTTTAAAAGAAATTTGATCTATGCTAGTATAAACAATATAACTTTACACCGAACTCAGGCAGGCGTGTCTTGTCAGTTTGTCAGGCAATTTTATACACGAAAAGTGGTTGTAATCAAGAGAACACTGTAATTCGATGCTGTTGTCATAATTGTAACTCGATCATGAACATGAAGCTATCGACATCTATCTTGGGTGTAGCTTTTTTATGCCTGAATCATAATTAAATTAGATCAACGTTGCCTAAATGATTGACGTTGCCAGATGGACTGACGACCTGAAAAAGGTGACTGGGACAGATTGGATGCGGAAGGCGGAGGATCGGACGAAATGGCGCACATTGAGCGAGGCCTATGTCTAGCAGTAGAATACGGTGGGCTAATTGATTGATTGCCTAAATAATAACCATGAAAATATAATATCTACAGATTTGCTGCATTGTCTATAAATAGACGTTCATGATCAAGTTGGTGTAAGGGCCACCAAGACCTACGTGTCACGCAAACCTCATCTACAAGCCGGTAGGAACACTTGCTGATTGACGGACGAGACTCTGGCTATCCTCGCAGGGTTGGAAGGTCAGCAGCAGTTTGTTCCGTGAAAGCAGTATAAACAAATCAAAAGGAGAAAATGGAGTAAGTAGACCCATAGGCTTGCGGGTGCCTGTTTCAAAGTGAGAGACTCAGATGCAACGGGGCACAATGGTAAAAATGATGGTGACTAGTTTATTTTACTTTAAGCACAAGAAAGACTAAAGAGCTTATGGGGGGTCACAATGGGAAAAACTATTAAAATGTAGCCAAAATCGGGAAACGCTGTGTTGACATGAGAGCTTATTCTTTTTAGGATATTTTTAGGAAGCTCGCTTACAGTCAGTCTAGCGCAAGCGCGACTCGATAATACGACTGAACAATAAATTATTCATTTTATTGATTCCGTACTTAAGGCCGGATTGCAGTGCGACGTCCGTACCCTTCGCACTGCTAATATAAAATCCGCGAGTGAGAGAGAGAGAGATGTCCGCGAGAGTCTGAATACAGCAATTTTAGTTTTTTCAAGGTTTTTGAAAAAAACAAAAACTGCGTGATAAAATGTAATTTTACCAGACCCTAGATATTAGGGGTTAAAGTATGAAATTGCCGATTTGTACTGACAAATTGAAATTCGTTTTTTTTTTTAATTTAACGTATTTATTTAATCAAAATAATTACCATTATTATCTATACATTGCTGCCATCTAGTAGGAAGGTCATTTATGCCTTTGCGATAGAACTCTGGTGATCTAGATTCGACAAACTGTGTGAAAGCATTTTGTACTGCCTTCTGAGAAGAAAACTTTTTATCACATAGAAAATTGTCCAAATCACGAAAAAAATGGTAGTCTGTTGGAGCAAGGTCTGGCGAATACGGAGGGTGACGGATAGTTTCTAATTGCAGTTCCTGTAGAGTTAAAACGGTTTCTCGTGCTGTATGAGGTCTCGCGTTATCATGGAGCAATAATGGTGAAGATCGATTCATGAGTCGGGGCTGTTTCACTGCTAGTTTTGCTATCATTGTTCGGAGTTCGGCACAGTAGACATCTGCCGTTATTGCTTGACCAGATCGTAGAAAGCTATAGTGAATAACACCATGCTGAGACCACCAAACAGTTACCATTACCTTTTTATTGGTAAGCTTTGCTTTAGGACACTGTTGTGGCGTTTCACCTGGGGTCAGCCATTGCATTTTTCGCTTACGGTTATCGTAAAGAATCCACTTTTCATCACATGTCACAATTCGATCCAATATTCCTTCATTTCTGTATCGATTCAACAAGGCAACACAAGTTTCAACACGCATTTCTTTCTGCAGATCAGTCAAATCATGAGGTACCCATTTTTCACATTTTTTATTTTATTGATTTGACGCAAATGAGTCAATATTGTTGGTAAGGTAACGTTAAACCATGCAGCTAATTCCTGGGTAGTTTGGCTCGGATCGGCTTCCACCATGTCTTTCAATTCATTGTTATTCACCTGTGTGGACGGCCTTCCTCGTGGTTCGTTCTTCAAATCAAAGTTTCCATCACGAAAGCGTTTAAACCAAAATCGCACGGTGCGTTCATTAGCAGTCCCCTCTCCAAACGCAACATTGATATTGCGAGCTGTTTCTGCCGCGTTAGTTCCGCGTCGGAACTCGTATTTAAAAATCACTCGAATTTTCGAAGTATCCATCTTTCTTGTCTAAGCTGAATAAAAAAAACAACTGAAAGTCGATAATCGAATGTTGCATATTTTTAAATGAAGAACTACATAGGTACCATGTGGAAAAAGTTTCACTCAAAAATCTCAAACCATGAAGGTTCTATGTCAATTCGAAGTACCTATTACAATGAAACGGCAATTGCATACTTTAACCCCTATTATTTTAATGCTCTGCTTTTTGATACAATTTTCGACATTATTTAAAATTGTGTTTTAGTTTAAGACGTGTTTGAAATAGCGATTTGGAGCATTTTAGAGTCATGTTTCATGCTAATTTCTATCGAGGTAAATATTATTAATTTTTAAAATGTTGTAAAGGACTGCAACCGCTCAAGGGCTAGTACCTACATTGAACCTGTTTCCTTATTAATACTTATTTTCTAACGTACTGTGCCCTGAGATCACGTCAACACTAATCTTGTTGAACTTCAGGTAAATTATAATCTTTGTCAACCCTTACTTAGCTCGTTAAAACATCTGACAGGTAAATCCATTTCACTATAGCCGAGAAAGGTGTCGCCTTGTTTTGAGCCGCCTCCACTCTTACTTGATCCTCTATGTTCCACGAAAGGTACATAAAATAGCTAGCAAAGGTGAAAATCAAAGGGGCCTCGCAGGCACTGTAAAGCTGGTTAAGAACTCCGCAGTGGCGTGTCACCGGCACTTGAGCAAACAAGTCCCTATTTGTACAGAACCGAAAGTGGCGATAGTCCAAACATCGGTGTTTGCTCGCTTGCTCTGATGTTTGAACCGGCCTCCGCCGCCGGCACATGTTGGCTAACATTTTACTAATGTTTGTACGATTTGCATTGTGATAATTAGGTTCATTTCTTTGAAGTATTTTCGAATGCAGGAGTTTTAAAACAAGGGGACTATTGATGTTTAACTGGAGTAAGTGAGAAATGTCCAATATTAAAACATATTAAGTACACAAATGTGTACTTCTGTTTTGTGTAATTGTGTACCATTCATAGGATAGTTAAGTACCTTCACAGTATAGGCAGTTATTCATCCACGAAGCTGCGAATACAAATATTTATCATTTTGCATTTTATTTGTTCATAAAATTAAGTAATAAGCTCATTAGCACTTTATAAAACAGCAAAATCTAAATAATTTTTTTAACCGACTTCCAAAAAGGAGGAGGTTTTCAATTCGATCGACCTATTTTCGTTTTTTTTATGTAAGTACACCGATTACTCTGAATTTTTTTCTTTAGTTCGATGCGGAATAGTTGCAATTTGGTCCCATAACATTTTATATAAGTACTTCGATCTAGTCGTTTTCATTTTTTTATATATAGGACACGTCAATTTGACTTTAGCTCGCCTGAAGGTAAGCTGAAAGCAAAGTCTCAGAAAAGAGGGCCACCATAATATATATGTGGCATATTAACAATGGTGGCACTTAGCTTGACGGCCTCATCAGATGCTTTTTTAAAGGACCCGGGACTGTAGGAAGAGGGAAACACGTGAGCTGGCAAGGAATTCCAGGTCTTATTGATACGACATAGGACAGAGTCACCGAACCGCTTGATTCTTGAAGGAATATTCTGCACCGTATGCGGGTGACATCTAAGCCCTGCACGTGTTTTCCTGTATAGGAAAGAAGAGGGTGGGACTAATTGGAATAGCTCATCAGAACATTCACCATGGTAGAGACGGTAAAATACTGCCAAGGAAGCAACATCTCTACGCATCTGCAGAGGCTCGAGGGTACTCGTGACCTCAGGATTTCCAATAATGCGGACCGCACGTCGCTGCAACCTGTCGAGATCATCTAATAAGTACTTTGCGGATCCATCCCAGAGATGCGAGCAGTATTCCACGCAGGAACGAATTTGTGTCTTGTATAGAAGACACCGTTGGTCCGGCATGAAAAACTGTCTCACTCTGTTCAGGAGTCCGAGTTTACGCGAGGCTGTTTTGATGATACTCTCGATGTAATTATTGTTATTCAATTTGCAGCGAACATCCATACTGAGGATACTGAGGTTGTTCTGCAGTGGTAGTGGCGTGCTCTGAAGAGTGGGAAGGGGAAGGAAAGAAGATACCTTTGCTTTAAACGCACATGCCTACGTCTTCTTGGCATTGAACTCGACCAAGTTCTTAGAGCCCTCAGTTGGGAAATGTGGTTCAGGATCCGGTCAAGCTCAGTGACAAGAAGCTGCCTTTTTTCCGCGATATCCGACTGCTTATCCGCAAGGACGTCCATGATAACTCCCGTGTAAGGTGCTATCGTCTGCATAGCAATGAATGCTGCCGGTAGACAGCATGTCATTGATATGCAGAAGAAAGAGTCAGGACGGACCCCTGCGGTACGTCGGCATTTACCTGCAAGAACTCCGAGGCTCGACCATCACAAAGGACGTGAATACGGCGCTCCTGTAAGCAGCCGGCAACCCAGTTGCACAGTCTAGAAGGTAGATCAAAGGCTGGTTGGTAGCTAGGAAAGAAGCGATTTGTGCCAAACTCTATCGAAAGCTTTGGCGATGTCAAGACTTATTGCCATTGACTCGCCGTGCTTGTCGATAGCCTGTCCCAAAGATGGGTAACATATGCCAGAAGATCACCCGTTGACGGTTTCGGCCCGAAGCCATATAGCCGGTCATTGATTAAGGAGTGCGGATGACATTCTAGCCGCCTCTGAGCTTTTACGTTTTACATTGTGCAGTGTGCTAAATAACTATCTACCTAATATGGAACTTCATCTACACAAAATAAATGACGTGCCGAGAATATGTGGGTAGTTCAATAATTACAAATAATTCTCCAATTTGGGGCGTATAATCAAGTCTGATATTGACTTCAAACATCAGATTCAAATTTATTATTATTATCGAATCAACAACATCAGAAACGCTGGTTTCTAACATTTGTACATAATTCACCTAATACGTTTACATCTGGTCTCAATAGTTTTCTTTACAGACTGATTGTGAGATTATGTGTATCTTATTTCGACAGCCACGAGGCAATGGGATCACGAGAAACTCGTTGAAGTATGACCTAAAAAAACAAACTTGATCTAAATTTTAATATGTTTTGGAGTAATCCAATTTGTAAATGTTATGACAGTCAATCAGTATCGCTATAAAACAAAAACCTTTTAGCATATTAGTACAAAGTACTTGAGGCGCGATTTATGAGTCAATAAAGCTTCGGATTTATAGAGAGTACCCGAGAGAGATGTGCGAGTACGCCCCCGCCGCGCCTCACAAATGCAAGGAAATGCAAATGCTATTACCTCGAGGCGCGAACAGACGGACGCTTTTAAGAACATTTTTATTTATTTTTCTGTTTATATGGCATCGTGTCGTGCCTCAAGTGGACATTAAACGATAACGCTATCTCCCAACGATTGGTTTCACGCCGTAAAGAAATATTTTTATTTGACAACGAGATGTGGAGCCGTATTTATAAAGTTCATGAATATGTATAGTGATGAGGCAATGAGATGCACAATTTATTGTATGCGCGGTATGTTACGTCATTACTATTAACATGTTACATTATCGGTCTAACTGTATGTTTATGTAAATAGTGCAATTATTAAGTTCTATATTTAATGGGTGTTCAGGAATTATTTGAAGAAGTTATGCAATAGACTTGATTAGAACAAGAACAGTACAATACTTATATTTTTTTGTTTTTAGAATACCTACATCGTCTCGTCATGTACATGTTAGTCCTTAACTGTGTGTGCATTATGTGCGAAATAGCAGTGTAAATGTCTATAGTATCGCTCTCTAAGCTAAAAACGACGAGATTTACTTAGATGTAATATTCACTTTTCTATCTAGAATCCATTATTAACTATAACTCAAGTGTTGGTATGGTTAGAATTTTGAATCTTCGCTAGGGCATGGAGTAAAAAATATTGTTCCCATGTACGCACAAGAATAATTAAGTATAAATAACAACAATATTTTAATGTTTGTTTTGATAACTCACAAAAATTTGCTAAACGCTCAATTTAAAATTAATGGATTCGTTCCATTGGTAAATTTTTAAACGCTATCTTAAATATTTGCACGCCGCCGTTACAAATTCTCACGTAATTTTAGGTCAAAGGCCTATAGCTAAAAAAGCTTTTGCTAGCGTATAGGATACATTGATCTGTAAAAGGTTTAAGTTACGTAGTTCTGCTGATGGGAAATGTTTTTCTAAGCTGCCCGAATGCCAAACTTTAAGCTTTAGCAACACGGGTTTGCAATGCATACAAATTATATTATGCTCATGTCTTCCTTCCTCTAGGAAGTCTAGAAGTCTAGTCTAGTCTAGTTTCGACTGTAATAAAATATTTCAGCAGCAAGTTTGAAATGTGATCCTGAGAACTGTTGGTTTAATAAGCAAGCCAAAAAGTTATTTCAGTTGTCATCTCGTAATCTGACACTTAATATATTCGATAATAACTTTTCTGGGGCAACACCGCCACTTTACGGGGCCACACATGTGGCCATGCATTTGTATTCTTATTTCAAATGTCGGCAGTCGTAAAAGTCGACATGACATGCGTTGTATCGTCTTGCGCTCGCACCGCCCAAGATTTGCGGTCCTATGCCTAAATAATGTAATATGACAGGCCCTTTACAATAATAATAAATATGTAGGTAAAAGCTGAATGTTGAATTAATAAGACACTCTCATCCAATTAGAATCACTACATTAGTATGAAACAAAGTCGCTTTCTCTATCCCTATATCCCTTTGTATGCTTAAATCTTTAAAACTACGCAACGGATTTTGATGCGGTTTTTTTTTTTAATAGATAGAGTGATTCAAGAGGACTGTTCATATGTATAATACATTTTTAATATAGTAGGGAGTGCAGCGGGAACATCATCTGACGCCACGCGGTTGGAAAAATATTGGCGGTACGAAGTTCGCCGGGTCAGTTAGGTATATCGTAAGGTAAATGAATGTACACTCCATACTGGGTTAGCTTAGGTTGCAGATATTCTGATTTTGGGTTTGTTGTATAATGTCATTTCTTGCATGATGTGTATCACGACTGTTTCTTACTTTAAAACATTTAATTTAAAAGATACATCTCAACTCAAGGCTAAGCTTATCAGTGTTTAAATGTATACCCGAGCCTTTGTTTCCTTTAAATGTAACGTTCCCTTACATCAGTAGGCAAATAGACGGCAACAAGACATGAAACTTGGGACATATCTGAACATAAATTACAAAGATTTATAAGTTGAGAGACCATCATTATTCAGCCGTCGATTTAGATAGGTTAAGAATATGCCCAGGAAATCGTTTTTCATTGCAACCTTTGTCATTCGTTACTTAAAGTAGAAAATGTTAATGTTATAGCAGCTAATACTATTATTGATCAAGCGGCATGGAATCAGAGAAAGTGATTCATATGGAATCGTTTACGCTTACACGTTTGAGATAGGGATGAAAGCTCGGAGCCATGGGGCATGGATGCAGGGCCGCCGAGCTCGTTAACTCGCTCGTAACAATAAAACACAACACTGGTAACACCCACAGCACTATTTAGGTGAACGGACCCATTTATTGCCTTAGACGGGACGCTATTCTGCTGGAGTACCGTATTCTGTAATTTGAAATATCGAACTGTTTCCCTATTTGTGTCTTAATGTGATCGCCCACATTATAATTCCGAGTGTTATAGTTGGGCGATAAAGTGAAGAAATTGTTGGCTATTCAAATGTTGATTAGATCTGTGGTAAAAACAATAAAGTCTCAAGTAAAGAATATCACCAAGTATCTTCCGCACATAGAAATAGTACTTAATGCTCCATCCTGCAACATAAGTAGATAGGTTTGACTTATCAAACATGCCAATGCGTATGAAAATTCTAGCTGCTCTTTCGACGTTACTAGACTTAATATTAAACTTAAAGCTCATATTACACATCTTAGTATGTTATCTAATATTTATTCCTAGGTTTAGTCAGTAACACTAGATTAAAAAAAAAAGCGCATTCGTCTCTCAGAATAAGCCCGTTTCTTCGAAAACATATGCACTAACAATTAAAAAAACAACACAAGCTGGGTGCAGAATGTGACCGTTCGATGATGCATTTTGTGCCGAAGGGACTCGGTTTATTTCGGGAGCTCGTAAAATCGATTACCCGTCCGATTCCAGCGCTCGGCTCGACACTGGCGCTGCGCGGACGCATGGCAGCGCCAGCTGAAACAGGATGCACTATTTCTGTTGAGTCTGACAGTGATGTGTGTATGATATTAATTCGATTTAAATGTATTATGAGCCTCTTTATGAGGATAACTAACTGTACTGATAAATTACAGTTATATTTAACTAGAGAAATGTTGTAGAGCGACGATAGAATTAAAAAAAAATGGATTTTGATTTAAGAATCTACAATCTAAGTACTTGCAACTTTGATTCCAAGAAACAGATTAATTCATACTATAGTTATTGATTCAAGTCATAAAATGCCAAACTAAGAATGCAATAAGAGTGAAATTAATATTGAAGTCGAACACAATTAACAAACCAAATGTTATTGGAGAATAGACTGACCTATGATTTGTAAAACTAGAGCATGATATTAGAATATTTAGGCTAACATGCAGTCACTCAACTTAGCTATAAGTACACAAGAACCTTTGAACTTACTAACCACCCAAAATGGCGAACAAGCTCGCAGCAGGTGGCTAAATATGGACGCGTGAGTTGAACGCACCACCTTAACCGTCTGCTTTACGAAGATCTACCTCGTTTATACAACTGGGCGTTAGGCTCCAAGATTAATGACCTCCTGTGGGTCTAATTACACTGGTCACGTTTATTAACTGGAATGGATATTCGATCAGCAGTGTTGAGCTCACACATGATTAATGTTTTCGAAAGTAAAATAAATTATGATTGATAAGTTTGTGTATCGTGTTGGGAATTTAAATAATGGTTAATAAAAAAAACAATTAATTTAACTGAAATTGTAACCTTATGAGTCTTATGACAATGTGTGTTAAGATTCATATAAAAGAGAATTGTTATGTCAGACTTTGCCGAAAGAAATAATATATATGTACCGCGTCAGATATTACTAAAGGTTTTAATGCTGATTTGGGCTGATTGATACGGTAACTCAACTGGAAATTTACAAACATTTAAGTTCTTATAAGATTTAGTCACCTATTTAAAAGTCAGCCGAAATTTGATCCAAGATTTCAGGATTGCATGGTGCTTTCGTCAGCTGTGTATGTAAGTTTATGGAAATAAAGTCTAAAATTTAATGACATTTTATGCAATGTCAGCGGTATGACAGTGGTGTTTTATGTCATAAAATTAACAGAATCGGGGACCTGATAGGTAGGTACAGCAATTTAATTCACCAAAATATATGCTTGACCTATAAACAGATCAAATAGTCTCTAGTATTAAAACTACTATACATTTAATAGTAACTAAAGAATAGATTAAACTACATAATACATTTAATGCGAATGGCTCATAAAACAATTAGCTGTAATTGTTACAAGTAACTGCCGATAATATTCATTTCCTTCTTTCGAAGCGGCCAGACCTTATAAATATTGATTGATTGGAAACATGGCGTCTAACCAGTCGTGTCTTGTAAGTCTTGTTACGGAGAAACGACGCAGCACTTATTTTATGACTCTTGAATAATTAGGTTTGTTTTGCAGCGGCAAATTGCTAACACGCCCCAAGAAACGGGAGTGTGGACGTCATTACTCGCAGACACATAATGAAGGGGACTGTTCTACACTAAAGTGTCTATCAAGTTTATTTTTGAATGAATCAAAGATTCAGCTCAACATCAGTAGGTAATTGCAAACATGGTTTATATTAAGTAATAATATGTTAACATAACAATGCAATATTGTTACTTAAAGTTTTGACAATGAGTACTGTTGTGAAACAATTTGGCTAACATAGCTCTACAAAGTCGATCCTAACTTTTTTTTTTATATTGAGCCCATCAACTGCACACGGCTGGATAGTAAAATTAGGTTAGACCAGTGTATTTCTGATAGGCTGTCGATTCTAAATAGTAGTGCCTATCTTGACGAGTTCGGCAGAAACTATTTCGCACTCCGCTTAAAGAAACCGGGATTGTACGAAGTAAGTCTCGCTCTTCTTCCCGACGATGTGGAAAGTTGAAAGATGGGTATTGCAACTACTCATAGATAAATTACATTTCTATGAAAGTTCAAAGGATATCAAGTGAGCGTTATCGCAAGTCGTGAACGATCTTCTTGTATTTTCTTGTTAACACAAAGGCTACCGTTCATTTGTTGGTTTCCTAGTCTGAGTATTATTTACATAATGGTGCCCTGAGCGGTCAACGAAACGGGCTCAGAGCATACAAACAACATCTATTTACATTTTCTTTGGTTTACAGAGCGATGGTGATTGGCGACAGCGTTGGAAGGAATAGTAAATAAGCTCATTAATGTGTGTCTGTTATGGCCTTCTCATGTTATGGGAAAAGTTATCGTGGGTATACCTTTGTTTGGTTTACTTTTTAAGATGATAGATTTATTAAGTGAATGACTGGATACCAAAATAGTGGTAGAACATTCCAATCACCTTCTATATTATAATAATGGTATTATTTCATTTCAATAGCCTCGAAGACGCGGATCTTATTTGGTAAGCATCGATTTTCTTTAGCGAGTGTTTGTGTGTGGTTACATAGAAGAAATTACGGCTAAGTTCATTCTCCTTTTGATATATTTATAAAAGTCACTTTGTCTAAACAATATAATTTTAAATGCTTAGAACAGGCACGTCCATACTAAGACAACAAGTCACGAGTATCAAAAAGCTCTTTGCACAGGCCGATTACAGGACATGAGTCATGACTCACACATTAGTACTTACAAAGTACTATTCTTGCTAATCCCTCCAGCTAAGAAGCTGAGTGCTTCGATCAACTGCGTAGTATAGTGTCGTTAATGCTTTTTATGTGCGTATACTAATGATCTTATATCAAAATGAATTAGTAGGTAATATACTTTATTTTATTTTATTACTATCACAGTTCGAATACATGTTCAGTCGAATTCGAATCAGCTTTCCTACCCACTGTGCCCCTCAATCTGCAGGTACAGTCAGCATCAGAACAATCTTGATGAACAAAGTACTCGAATTGATCTTAATGCCTTGATTTTTCTTCTTCCTTTTGACTGATCGTTCTTTTTAAATCGATAAAGCAGTTTGATTTGCTTTTGGTATTAAGATAATTTTGAGACTTATAGTCAAGATCGTTCTGGCGATGACTGTACTACTGGAGGACTTGTGTAGGGTAACGGACAACATTGTGGCTCTGTGGCTGTGGCTAAGTATTGAATCGACAAAATCTAACAGGAAAGGGAAATATTATTAGTCAGTCGATGTTCTCATTCGCACTCACTAATTAGTTAGATAGATGAATTAGTCTAATGTCGTATCTATCTCTTATACTATTATCATTGTACATTTAAATTAGTTTGCATCACACTTCAGCTTTACAGATCATTATAGTTCGCAATTTATTAGTGAATGATATTCTTGTCTGGCTAGATCGCTAGAGTATTTCATTAGCCAGCCTTCACTTTATAATTATATTGGAGATTGATAGCAGAACTGGCTAGAACGAGAATCGATAATCTTGACTACCTGAGTAGGCTGACTGACACGTATAGGATAGGGCTTGGTATTGTTACATCTAAAAGCAATACCAATATTTTTAAAAAGGCAGGGTAGGGTGCCTATCTACACTAATATTATTAAGACGAAAGATTTGTATGTTTGTGATAAATAAACTCAAAAACTACTGTGCTGATTTCAAAAATTCTTTCACCATTGGAAAGCTACATTCACCCTGAGTAACATAGGCTATATTGAATTTCCACGGGAACGTTTATACCACCCGTGCGAAGCCGGGGCGGATCGCTAGTAAGGAATAAGAGGAAGAGTAATAATGTAAGTTAAAATGGTATCTATCTCTAATTATAGGTCACAATATTAAGGTTTAGTTCGAGACGCAGAATTTACATTAAACTTTTGTGGCAGGACTGGCAGGTTTCTGTTTAAATTGATTGTAGAGACAAAGGGAAAGAAACAGGCAATAGCAACCTTACCACTCTCATGTCCTTCAGGTTGAGTTTGTCCACTGAAAATCCATTCAACCAAACCGAGTTCGTAAGAACTCGGTTGAAAGGAATTTTTATTTATTGATCATACAGAAAACGTGACATATATATGTTAAATGTGAATTTAACATATATAAAAATTTCTTCTGCTACTTTTGTCGTTGACTGTAGCTAAATCTTGTTTTTGAAAATATTTCAGTAAGCTTGGCGGTTGGCGATACACATTTTTTTGTTACGTATTTAAATAATTAAGTGATGAGTGAGATGGTTCTATATTCGAAGATTGTGCAATGTCAGATGTCAGTTAAGATTCATAACTGTCAAATTAAGAGAAAAAATATTCCGCTACTAAATATTTTCACGGTGTAATTCTCCAAAATAGAAAGCCATAAAGATTTGGGTGATCCCAACATCTAAAACGTTCAGATGTAAATATTGCTTTTCAAATGTCAACTGGCGATTACTTGTGATGTTATTTTCTGATATATGCCTAGTTAGCTATTTAGAGTTCAAACAAGTTGCCAAAAGTAGACAAATTAAGTCGTTGACAGCAGGATTTCCTGCATTAATCAGAGGAAATTTCAATAAAAAATTAGACCATTTTTATTTAATAATGTTGTAAGAAATGTTTTGCTACAATGATATGTTATTATTTTTATCCAATTGTAATCTTTAATTGCCTTTAAACAGTGAGGTGAATATACTGCATAGGCTAAAGCGACCTTCAATATTATTTACCTTTATTATTTGGAAGTATATACAGTCATCCTCAGTAGTAGTAGCTTAACACAACGGCAAGTTACTGATCAGTGATTACCTTAGCTCTAAAATAAAATCTTAATGAAAACACACAACAAACAACACAAACTCTTACCTACTTTGTCAGCGCACAACTTGATGGTCGCTTCGCAGAACGTCGACGTTTATGGATGTCAGAGTAATATATTGTAATATATATCCTCGCCATCCTACTACCCACCTATGTCGAATACTAACTGAACTACCCACGTACCTACTGGCTTTAATACGCCTTCGGTAAGCACGTAACCTTTATCGGTCCACGCCCTCCCCCTGAACGGCTCATCGGACTCCAGGGCTTCGACAATCTTACTCACTTCTGGGTCCTTCAGCTGACTCTCACGCAGTTCCTTTAGGCCGCGTGAGGGCATGTCGGCTACTGCGCAACACATATCGCAGTCCGCATCATCCGCGCAAGCCGGGCGCGATAGGGTGTCGGCTATGACGTTTTACTTACCTGGCGTATATGTTATCTTCAGGTTATACTCCTGAAGGCTCAGGACCCACCTTGTTAGGCGGCTACTAGGAGACCTCATACTCATCAACCATCTGAGTGGTTGATGGTCGGACTTGATCAACACTTCAGTCCCTATTACCCACCTATGTCGAATACTAACTACACTACCCACTTGTCGGCTTTAGTACCTATCTATTACCCACCTATGTCAAATACTAACTGAACTACCCACGTGTCGGCTTTAGTATGCCGTAATAGACCGAACGAGCGTATGTGCCATTAAAAAGCTCTTTGAAAACCTCCGTCGGTTCACGATAAAACTAGCGCCGTCATCTTTCGAATTGTCCGTCATTCAATTCGGGGCATTAAAGCTAAAATCTTATTATTAAACATGAATTTACGAAGCAGACTAAGTGCTTAGTGACAGTCGTCTCGTTAAAGCGTTTTGATTGGAATCTAAATTAGTTTTCAAACATTATTATGAAGGATTGGATCGTCTTCACGAATTTGTAAAGCGAAACGGCGCGTCATTAGGGTTTTTTATCGTGCGCTTCTAAATATCGTCTTCATTAGACGCTAGTTCTACTTTTGGCAAACGCGTCATAAGTTAATTTAATTAACGTGACACAAGCTGTAACCCAAGGCTCTGCCCACGACGATCCTGCGATCAACAAGAATGTATTTTTCAGTAAACTTTTGCAGGTCGTTAGTCAATTTGGCTGGGGTGTTCCTTTCGACTTCCAGTAACGGTTTCCACTCCACGACTCGCTTAGTCCTATAGCCATCGATCCTTTGTCAGATGTGGCCGTCAATGAGTCAATGACATTCTATTGTGAATAAATGGGGAAAAGTTCACAATCTAAATATAAGCCGGGACTTAGTCCCAACCCAAAACTCAAACGGAATTCGGGAATCGTCATCCAATATGGGAAGTACTGATTTGAAGTGTGGCATCGATTAGTTTCACACCACGCCGCGCCGTCAGAAAATTCCCAGATGACAGATATATAACATTAATTTATCAGTTCTGTAAATCTTCTTCTTCTTCATCCTAGCGTTAATTCCAGTCGCATCCGAAGCTTTTCAACTTGGAGTCTGTTGTTCGCTTTTACCAGTCCAACTGCGAATTTGGCTAAACTTCGATATTTTCCGTGAAGCGACTGCTATCTGACCTCCACAACCCAAAGGCGATATCGTAGCATTGCAATAAGACCAGTTTAGTGGGACTTTTTAAGGGCTCCAACTACCAGTAACGACTGCCATAGATGTTTGTATGGCCACCGGGACCGACGGCTTAAAGTGCTCTGCGAGGCACGACCAGACCAATTCAAATACCCATATTCATGCATACAAATATGTACACCGAGCGGGGATTGAACCCGCGCCTCCCGCGCAGCGGCCGCGCTCTCTACCGCTACGCCACAGAAGCTGTTCTTCTATTGTGATTAAATGGGGAAAAGTCCACAATCTAAATATAGGCCGGAACTCAGTTCGAACCCAAAAACGCAAATGGTATTCAGAAATTCGTCATCCAAGAGGGAAGTACTGATTTGAAGTGGGATCGATTTGTCTCACTCCTCGCCACGCCGCGCCGTTAGAAAATTCACAGACTATGACAGATATATAACATTAATTTATCAGTTCTGTAAATAATCTATTTAAATGATACCTTCCATAAGTCATGTCTCTAAAATGTACTACCACATTAAATATTAAATTAAACTACATTAATTATCGTAGGCACGTTACACACAAAATCTTTTGTACAGTCGCCTTAAGAGACTTGGTAAAGGTTTAGTTAGAGCTAAACTACACCTTTTGCAGCTGATTGTACCTACATCAAGCCAGTTGTTGCAGTTTACAAGTTAGAAAAAATCTAAAGGTAGCCCAGACTCATCCTAATGTAGATGTGACGAATGTTCCTTTATTCATATAACCCATACTTCTTGCCTGATTGGAATGATTTTCGACGTGATTGATCTATTTCTGCACGTCTCTAGATTCAACTAGCCTTCAATTGAATGGAAATCCAACCTAACCCCTATAGTGTATCTTGTATTTACTATATTTATACTGCTTACGTCTGCGCACCTTTCACGACCGTCGACGCCGTCGTACACGTAGCTCAATCTTGACCGAATGGTTTTTCGGCACGGTGATTAAGTTGAGTGATCGATCTGTCGACACGATGTAATCTACTAAATTGTTATAATGGCTTTCGTATCTAACAGCTTGAAATTACAAACTTATACAGTTAAAGAATGTGGCATTTTTAAAGCGGTATATAGATATTTTATACTGTGGAATATTTATGAACTATTTACATAAATTAAAAGTTTGACTGATTTTTATACCGACTTAAAAGGAGAAGGTTCTCTATCCGACGGATATGTTTTTTTTACCCGACTGCGCCAGAATTAGGGTTATGTTTTTCGAGAGTATGTATGTAATGTATGTATAATTGTTTGATACGCTCTGCAGCCTGAACGTCTCGATGGATTTTAGCTTGAGAGCTGTTCCATAACTAAAAAGTATAAAATAAAATAAAATAAATTATTAAAAATAAAAAACCCGACTGATGCTGAAAAGATCGAAGCAAGCGATGATGATGACAATTTTCTGATTCAAATAATATCTAACGTACGAAAATTAGTGAAGAAATATGATTGAAATCATAGGACTGAAATAAAATAAATTATTAAAAACAAAAAACAGAACTGATGCAAAAAAAATCGAAACAAGCTTTATAGCAGGCGGTGCCCATTAATTTTCATCTGGTTTGAGATTTGCAAATGGGTACTGCCTGCTATAAAGCTTGTTTCGATCTTTTCAGCACGACTGATTTTTATTTTTTATAATTTATTATTTTGGATGTTCGTTACGCGATATCATAGCCAAATTCTGAAGAGAATTACTTGTACACTCAACAAAATCGATAGTATCCCATCTTTACATACAACTGTATAAGTAAAGGTGGACTATCGATTTTGTCGAGTGTACATTCATAATGTTAATGTGAATTATATTTCTAGCAGAGGGACTGCATTAAGCTTATCTTAATTAGCAATGACACACACAAATAATTAATTGGTTGATTGTGTGTACGTTTCACTTCGTTATAAATATTAAGTCAACCTTTAGTAGTAGCCTCTAGGGTAATACTATATCTTGCAAGTAAACAAAACGATCAACTTTTTTGTGAGTTCAGTTACAAAACCGTGAAAGCGTTTGAAAGATGTTTCAAAGAGCCGAACCGTTATTCAGTCTCAGCTCAACAAACGAAATGATAGAATCAAACCGTCGCCGCATCGTCTTCGGGTCATAAGAGAACATTCATTCCAAATCTGTAGGTGTTGTTCTTGTAGATGTTTGGAGGTACGGGAGTGATGTTCGACATATAGGGAGGTTCTTCCAACCAGGCTAGTTGTCTCACCTGCCCCTCTAGACAAGTGGCAATTCGCTAGCCAATGTATGGGATTTGACGTATATGACAGTCGTTAACGCATGTCAAATACGTCAAATCCTATACATTCGTCATTCTATTCCATCAAACGCCTGCTAGCGAATTGCCACTTGTCTAGAGGGGCTGGCCGGTAAGAGTCCAGCAATTCTTCCCAGTTGCCCTAAGTGAGTGCAAAGTCGGTGCGGTGCATCCATACTGAAATTGCCTTCACTAGACCAATGTGTGAATGTGTGTGCAGAATCGTTAGTTCCTTAAGTTGATAAAATCAAATCAGATAGGCCTAAAACCAGGAAAGCTCCATCGACTTTTTTTATATTCAGTCTGTCAAATGATTGCACCCGACTGGATGGTAATAAACCTGAGTGAAGGTGTAGTTGTGAGATTTCTACTGTCCTTACTTCTGTTTCTTTTTCAGATTGAGATTGGGAGTTGCAAGTTATTCTGGTGTAACAAGGGTTTGGTCTAGTAACCGCTTATCTTACCACTACCTTAATATAATATGTATATGCCTAATGGCGTTTTACCACAACGTAAAGTAAAATGCCATTAAACAGTTCCACAAGAGTATATTTTAGTATTAAACAGAATAAAATTCAAAGCCATTTCAGTATAGATTTAAAGAGAATCGAGAAAAGCAGTTTAGTCCACTCTTTTTTAATACTTTTATCTCCATAATTTCCTACTTATAATAAAATCGAACTTCGTTTACGCGTTAACTAAAATTTTTCGAAATAAATACGCAAACGTATTAAAATCGGCAATAATACTTATGTGAAATCAATATAAATGCGCAGTCGGCATCGAGTAGTATCGATCGAGGTACGAACGAGGCAATCGATCGAGTCGTTTTCCACAGAAATACCAAGTGTTTTTTTCGTTTATTACTGTTGGGACCGGCGCAGGAGCATTGCCTCCGCTATAATAAACAAGCTTATTGTTATAACCACGATATTCTACATTTTTAGGATATTTATAGAAATTAATATTTTTATACAAGTTTCTACTTATGTGTGTGGATAGCTTTTTATAACTGCGTATTTTCCTGTATTTAAGATTCGTACCGTAAAATTAAAAAAATAATGTGCGTTTTTTCAGCGCAGTCAAAATGGCCCAGTTTCTTATAGTTAATCAATGTGTTACCCACGACTTTATGTACTCCTCGCAGATATTTATTTATTTTAAACTGTATGCACAGTAGATTTTAACAAGTTGGACTTTTGTTACAGGAATCTATAGATCCTTGTTCATTTTATAATCAACGAGAGTCTGTGCGCCAAATCGTCGGCAAATCCGTACAGACCTTTTAGACAAGTGGCAATTCGTTGGCGGCGTATTGTAGAATAGAATGACGAATGTATGGAATTTGACGTATATGACATTCGTTGATGACTGTCATATACGTCAAATTCCATACTTATCTGTATTGCCACTTGTCTAGAGGGACAGTTCTTTTTGAGCGAGTAAGATAAGGTACCGAAGAAACTTTCGTTTAGAATCTTAATAGAACTACTTCGCTGAGGCCCACGGCTCCGACTCGGTGTACTGCTTGTACACGGAATACTAGTACCGGTTTCTTGCCTGGCAAATATCTTAGGTGCCTATATCGTATGCCCGGTCATAGCAAAACCTTTTAGATTAATTTATATAGTTAAAAGTCATCGCTTACGTTGCCACTCAATCTAACACTGGAAAGTAAATATACAACAAAAAGTACAATTTGCACGCGAAATTCTTGTACCAACGTACAAAACAAATTCAACTTGCTGAAGAATTTAAATTGATTACACACGTCCGGAACTGGCAGATAAATATGAGGTGTTTTCTTCACTCGATTATCCTGAGTGCCGTGACGAGATGGTGTTAGTACGCGAGCGAGAGCACCCAGCCAGACAAGGACGGGTGTATCTGCAGGTTACAGGTGTGAACGGGACACGCGCGGAACATACCACGTAAGCCTCCGGCACAGATTCTCAAAGTGTAAATTGATTTAAATTCATACGATTGTAATTAAAGTTAGGAAAACACGATGAAAGATCTTCCATTAAATTAATTAAAATTCATTGAAAACGATTGAACTTCAATACTGTAACCAATTTTAAAGATTTTCGCAAGTTGTTAAGTCATTCACCCATCCAAAAATGAATACACCACATACGCCGATAATAGACACAGATATATAATGGCATGACTCTTAAAAATCACCGCATAACAACTCATGCAGTAGATAATTGTTCATTAGAAAAAAAATAAGTTTGACATTCACCGAGAGGCTCGTGCTTTTCCATCGCTTCTCGTTAAGAGCTTTTAACGAGCCGACCTTGCCATAACGATTAGAGGGAGACACCAACACTCAGGCGCACCCAACAACGTGTGCTAGACGAGGACGGAAGTCCGGAGCGGTAACAATAAGCTTACTAACAAGACGGAGTTGCTCACTGAAAAATGTCGTAACCACCATAATTACACATTGAATTATGGAACCTATTTTTATTTAGTTAAGAAGTGATTTTAAATAAACAAACAAAGTAGTTATTAGACTAGCGCTGCGGTGGCTCGTCTGACTAACAAGAATGACTCAGGTGCAGGTTTTTTGTCGTCCTTCCGATATAAACCTTTTATTCAAACAGTAGAGTTTAAATTAGATTGGAGTGGAGACTACGGGGCTTTCTTATAAATGCCTTTTTTGAAATTTATTTAAATTGGTTTTTCGTTGCGCTGGACTAATCGTGGCAATAAAAGAGTATGAAGTATGTTACAAACTTGTTTTTGTGTGATACTATCGTTAGATTACCGCCTATCTGTGATCGAGGGACATGTTATTCTTATTATAGGCATACATTTTCTATATAACTGTTATGGAAGACAACCCTCATTAAAATTTTATAATTAAAATATTAAACATACGAACTGGGTATACATCTAGAGTCGTCAATTATTTATTTTTTAAATTAAATGTCACCTATTTTTAAACTAACCTTTTTATCCCGTACAAAAGACATCAACGCACATAAGGCTCCATGTAGGAACCTTTTTCAAATTGACCATTTTTAATAATCATTTAATAGTTAATGGCTATATGCTTACGTATAACGTAATTTTTAAATCAACTATGAACTAATTCAATGTAAACCAGTAGGTATTTAAATTTTTAGGCATAAAAATTCTCACATGTCATCAAAAAACATAACCCCACATTTTAAACAGTTGAGATAAATAGCAGTATGCAAACCCTGAAGCAACAAGATAATGAACACTGAATATTAACATAGTAAACAGTATGATCATAAAGTTTTTTTACGTTTATAAGGAATCGTGAACGTGAAGTACGTATAATTAAATTTTATAAGCGGCCAGCAAAAAATAGCAGCTCCTTAAAATGCCACAAGTTTCAGAATTAATCTGTTGTATGTTGGCGTTTATAGCTACAATTTACATCTTAAAAATTCATGACAGCTGTCATTTTATTACTCAAGCAGACTCGATCACACTCAAGTAAGAATGAATAGGTATTGAAATGAAAAGTATTATCTATTTGTGAATGTTCAAGACGGGAGTAGAAACCACGACCAGTCCTTTAAGGCGCCCACTTACTATTAGTTTATCGGACGACGGCGACGGCCGGACGATATACATCTGTCAGTTAATCGCAATTACCCATACACTCACAGTTTCGTGGGCGCTGAATGATTCCGTAGCCCAGCCGGGCGATCGAGCACACACTGGCAGGCGTTCATAAGGCGGGAAACTGTCAACTCACAACTGCTAGTGTGTGCTCGCAAAACTGACAACAGGGAATTGCCGGCAGGTCAAAATCGCTTTGGTGTGTGGGCGCTATCGGCTTAAGACTGCAGGCCGCCCGATACGACCAGAAACTGCACGCGGGCTGTTAGTGAGTGGGCGCCTTTACGATGAGAGTGTTCTGACCACTGACCTATATGAGAGCTACGCCATGAGCATTCGAAATTCTCAACAGTAACCACCTCGGTGTCTGGGTTCAAGTCTCGTCTTGAACATTCACAAATAGATAATACTTTTCATTTCAATACCTATTCATTCTTACTTGAGTGTGATTGAGTCTGCTTGAGTAATAAACTGACAGCTGTCAAATTTTTTTAAGATGTAAATTGTAGCTATTAACGCCAACATACAACAGATTAATTCTGAAACTTGTGGCATTTTAAGGAGCTGCTAATTTTTGCTGGCCGCTTATAATATTTTTTTAAATCAATTTTTTTTTATACCACTTAGGTTGCAGACAAGAATAAGGCCCACCTGACGGAAAGTGGTTACCGTGGCCAATGGACGTACCGTGGTTATGGTAAGCCTTATCAGATCGAAGATGTCAAATTAATGTATTGTTATTCGGATGTCACATAAGTTTCAAACTATAATTCTTCTATGTTAAGATAGTATTAGAGCAACTTATAATTATTATTCAATCTAATCAATTTAAATTGGACTTCAAAGATTTGTTTACATACATAATAATATCTCGATGCAGGTGAAGCTAATAAAATACGATAATTTATTGCAAAATGAACGTTCCATATCAATAAAAAAACGAGGTCAAACTCCTGAGTGTCAATATTGTCAAAAACATATTCCTTGCATCAGTTCAATATTACTTCCAGCTTTAATAAAAACCCTGTTGAGCATATTCTACAGTCAGAACTCAGTCCCAAATCCCTTTATCAGTTTATTTATCAAAGTGATTAACCGGCGGCCATGTTGGATGTTCAAGCGCACAACGAGCCGTCACTCAAAATTTGAAATAGGAACATAGAGTCAAGAGTGTAACGGTACACATGAAAGGGTAAAAAGTCTGTTACTGTGTGGGGTTAAGTGGTTACGTCGGGCCGTAAAATAAATAATATTTCACTGCAAAGATAGGGCTTTTGAGTTTATCTTTTAAATTAAAAAAGTCGGTTTGTTTATGGTTTAAAATAATGAGTGGGAATATTTTTTGAGAATATTCGCTGATATATTTTGTAAATTAGTGTCAGTTTATCTTTCGAAAGAGACTTTAAATAACTATAACGATAAATAACTACTTCTCAGAATTAGAACAGTGAAAATTTCATAAAGTGCAAATATTCCTAAAGAAGATTAGAAGAAATTTCGCAATGCCTCATTTTGGTGCTCCAACCACTCCTCAATAATAAATAATGGAAAAGCTATTCAATATACAAGTCGTTCAAACAGGATTTGAAATAATGATGATGTTTTTTATGCCCATATAATATGTAGTGCTTGATGATATGCGGTTACCCGTACTGCTACTCCATCATGACGTGTTATAGCGCCCGTATTCCCGGCGAGAAAAAGGAAGGAGATATATACACTATATAGTCCCATCTCCCTTTCTTGTTTAGAACACGAACACTTTATCCCGTCAGTCATGATAAGCCCTCTATCTAAATCTAATACCAAAGATATCACTTCTTCTATTTGATCTATTAATCTACTACGCTTCTTCCATCAGCCAAATATAGCCTTTGCCAGGGATGTCTATCAGTAGGTACTCAAGTATTCGTATTTCAAAATTCAACCATAGAACAATATCATAATAGATATATTGATGTGCAATTTACGAGATCCCCGCAGGCATGTCCGATAAATGGAGAAAGAGACCGCAATCTCGTCCAATTAAAAATATAAGTGTAGAGTCCAGTAAATATTGTTGGTGATCTCCTCAGCGCGGGCGCACGGCGTCGTCGATCATGTCCAACTTTATTACAACACGCCTCGTTGGCACATACACGAAATAACACCGTAAAAAGTGTGGACAGTAAAATGGCGCTTTATATTCAACGTATAATTGGATTTTTAAATAAATAAATTAAACTTTGTATGTATTGACATCGAAGTTTAATTTTGGATGCATGAGTTGGGATGAGTAATTTATTATTGATATATGTTGATAATTAATATATGTTGATAATTATTATTGATATATGTAAACGAATATTAATATGTTGTGATGATGGCCAGTTCAGTTTGAATCATCATCATCGACATTTAGACGTTATCCTGATTGAATCCGAGGCCGAGATACCCTCGAAGCTCAGGGTCCGCCTTCATCTCCGTGACACGCAGCTCCTGCTTGTGTCGCTCCAACAGCGGCCACGCCTCACAGCCGTGTAAAAGGACAGGTTTAATGATAGTTTTATAGACCTGCCCCATCATACTGACTGGCATTTGAGGATCGCTTTCGTGCGGATCGGATTCAGTTTGAGTGTATAGCACCAAAATCTTTGGATTAACCAAGATTAAGCTGTGGGCATTACAAATATTGGTGTTAAAATATTATTGTTACGTAAATTTCTGAAGGTAAATGTGACTAAGACAGGCCAAGAAATGGTGATCCGATCTGGGTATCTTTGTAGAGGTTAGTAGATGACCATACCTTTACGATTGTCCAACACTTTATACAGAAATTACGCAAGTAGTTACACAACTGCCCACAAGTGTCATTTAGAATCTTTTTAAAAGCCTCGTTGGGGTAGGCTTTCCAGTGTAACTACGAAGCTGTTGAACTTCGGAACTGAAGGTTTAACGTGCTCTACGAGGCACTGAGGGGTCTCATTGTTTTAAGAATAAGTTTTAAGAATGGCCACCAATCCTAAGAACAACGTGGCTAGTGTTGCTTAGCCTTACAATGTTTTGATCTATTCGGTTACCACTTAACCGCGAGCCTTACATCAAACTATCAACATCAAATACCTCCCACTACAACTGCTATCAAAGTCCATTACACGCGGACTATACTATCTAGTTAAAACCGTCAACAAGCAACATTTTAGCGGCCCACACAATGCGTGGATAGTTACCTCTGCGAGAGTATCGGAGGGCCATGATTAGTGCTTTGATGATGCCGCCTCGGAGAGATGCAAAATAGAGTTCAAACTAGCCGCGTCTGTTGATTGTTATCGACGTGTTTTATCACTTCCAAAGTAGGAGGTGCTATTATAATGATTATCGACTAGAGAGAGACTCTGGTAGGTGTTTTTACATCATACGTGTTAAGTAGTACCGCATTTGTCTTTTGATGTACGAGGAAAGTTCGATTACCCTGTTATGAAATACAAGAACTGACACCAAAATAATGGGGTTTGTCACCAAAATTGTAAACTTGCTACCAAAATCTTTTCTAACTTTTACCTATCCAATCTCTTTTAACCTATATCTAGCCATTTCAGTATGCGCGTCATATAAAGCGGAGATCGATATATTTGGCGACGGTATTACAATCATATTTGGTGATAGATCGACCATTTTGAGTAACAAAAATATATTTCCCACTATTTATTACCAACAGAACATGTAGCAAATGTCGCGACCCAAAGGCACTCTTCTCCCGAGATAAAAAGGTGCTTTTAAGATACTTGCACTTGAAGTTCAAATCACCATAAGTTGAGTGCAGCATTTTTTTCTTCTGGATACAGTTTCTCTTAGATTAGATATAGAATACACTCGTTTATAAAACCGACCTCGAGGTTTTGATATCAACACAACTTTTCTGAACTTTAGGGATCGCTATTTTAGGATTGACAGCTTCTAGAATTTTGGCACGCATCTCTTGGACCTCACCCTAGCTTCGGGTGTAGTTAATTGACGTATTATGGGTATTAGTTCTGCTCTAAAACGACCTCGACAAGAATCTGCCATCATATGTAATTGCAATCTACTACTAACAAACATACAAGCAATAAAATGGCAAATACATGACAGTAGTAAAGTATAATTGCATTGGATGACCTCAGCGAGTGTGGACGCGGGGTAAGCAGAACAGGTTCGTGTCTGTACGGCAGGGGTGCCAAGCTATTCGTAGCTGAGGAAAATTCACGTGAAAACTACATGTTTGAGAGATATTTTGTCTCAATATATCTACTGTTTCATATGTTGCAGATCGTAAGCTGTAGACATTTTTAAGGAAAGATCCAGGTCAAGCAAGAGCACACGCAAACATGAATGAATGTAGAAGAAGCAGAAGGTGTATGTTAAGATCGTTGCAGGTGGAAATACCTATAACTTCGTTGTAGATAAAACTGGGCGCCTGTAGTTCTAGTGGCCAAGAGCAATAAAGTTTTGTGTTTGGCTTAAAAGATATTTATGCTGAAACATCAGGATAGTTTTGGTAACAAATGATTCCTCTCGTCCGCTAGAGAAACTTATAGAGTCTTAACATTGGAAGATTTTTGAGCTTTTTGCAATTACGTGAGCAGCATGTTCTCACTTGTGGTTAATACATAGTCTGTAAACGGGAAAAAAGTTTGAAATTGAATTTTAAGGAAAAAAATAACTTGAAATCAAACATAAAATAAAGCTTTAATTTTCTACTTGTCGGCAATTGTCAAAGCAATTGGTTACTTCTCACTACAATAGTCGGCACCAATAGCCATTATACACTTCAAATTACTTCGATTAAAATACGTACATATCTTCAGTGTTAAGTTGTAATCTATAGAATCTCGATGAACAGCCCTACGTACGTGGAGTACGCAGCAAAGCGTTTAAAATTAATAAATCCAAGTCGTAAACCGCCAGGGTTCGCATAATCATTCGTCATGCACATTGAGTTTAACGCTCACACGATTTCAGTTTAACGTACCATTGTAATAGAACTGCTAAGCTAGTCAACTACATTGTCAGCTTGAAACTTCCCGTTCCGAATGCAGGAAAAATATTACTTCAAATTTATAACAGCAGAAAACAAATTTGATAATGGTTTCCAGGTTTACTAATTGAAAATACAAAAAATGAATAAACAGATACAGCATAAAAACGGTACCCAAATAATTAGTAATATTAGTAGTACGTCTTAAGTTTTGGAGGGGGGGGGGGGGGGAGCACAGCCTGTAGTTTTTTGTCGGCTTTTTTTAATGTGGAAATTCCGTCAGAAAAGTATTTTTCACGATCACGATTTTGGGGAGGAGGTCATGTCCCCTGTGACCCTCCCCGCGGACCACGCATCGGTTGGAAGATGATCAGCTGACCACTACTATAGATAAATATGCCAGAATATACCACTACGATCTTTTGTTATCGCGACTGGCTATTCTTATGTTTGTCATCCTCCTTTTCTCCTTTACGTTTTTCCTTCTTTTTTCAAAGAGCAAAAACGGCAATGATCAGGATTTTTCCGCGCGCAAAAATTAAAATGAAACACTGAAAAATGACATGCAGATGTAATACTCATTAAAGAGTGGATTACTCGAAGAACAAATTTTCTACAAACTTATACTTATACTACATTTCAAATATAAATTTAACATTAAAAATAAAAATGTTACGGTTAACTGACGACGGCGCTATGGGTAAATTTCCAGACGAAATTAAAACGGTACTTGTAATTATTATATCCAAAACATATTCAGCTAATTTTAAGGCGCATTAAACGTGTTGATTTTGTCGATTTATAAAAGTGTAAAATTAAGAGCCGGAGATAAAGTCGAATTGGGCAACTGTATAAAATGTTAAAATGGCCGCCGAGCATGCGCGGCTGGATCTCGTTATAACCGAGTTTATGGTCTCTTTATAGAGGCTACTTTACATACAATCGAGCCTTTTCTTATAGTTCGTTATATATAAACTGGTTCGTATCCTTTGTAGCAGATGCATGATGCTGCGGTGTTATTTGATTATGCGTATTGTACTCGTATTTGAAATTTAGATGAGAAAGGAGGCCTGTAACTTTCTGTTGCTGGTAACACCAGAGGTATCCTCGTTGCCAATTAACTGTGAAGCTTATAGAATATTTAATTGTTCGATGACGAGACTACAATAAAGGAAGAATTTTCTCTAAGAAGAATTTCGAGACAGTAGGTACTTATGGTAAGCAATAAAATAAGAAAACTTCTTTTAACACCAGAGGACTAGGCAACACACCATCACAAGGTCAGAAGGCTATTGAAAGTTATGATTTGTAGGTGCTTCGATTATTTCTAGCTGCTGCAAGTGGGCTATTCAACTGTGGCAGGCTCAACTGATGTTAGCAATATTTTTTATGAGAAAGCTGAAAAAGGTAGTTGGCCGAGACTGAATGCGAATGACGGAGGATATGGTGTACCCAGCAACTGCAACACTATGTACCTGTATCTTTTAAAACAGTTTAAAAATACAATAGGCATTTTGCAGTAATTAGACTGTTTCGTGTTTTGCCTCAATAACTTCAAAAGAATAGGCAAATTTTAGATTCGTTCCACTGGATTAAAATAACACAGATAAATGGTACGTTTACGTTTACATACATAATTTGTTTTAAAAATAAAACTACTGTCACACCGAAAAGTCATATCGTAACTTATAATAATAATGTAATTTGTAAAGCTTTTATTTTTATCTCTTTCTATATAATTGGGCTGGTTTATGTGTGAGGGGAACGGCGATAGCAGTAAAGGGATAGATAGTGGGTGGATGCAGGTATCCCGTCGAGTAGGCATGTGCATCTGCTTAGCGGGAATAGAGAGTGATCACAAACCCGTGGAGTAGTTGTTTTATCTATTTTTTTGGAAAAACCCATTAATTTTGAAATACATGTTGATAAATGTAATCGTGTAAAATTGCAAGAATATCTACTAATTGATATTGAAATCAACATCGTTTCTAAGGCATCAGCATTAATTTGGTGAATAAGGATCCTGTTCTTTCAATCTGTACTTCACTATTGAGTACTGTCGATGTATGAATACTACTTATTATTTTCTTTAGCTTAAATTATGCTTAACCATCTGTTTAAATTGTGTGACTTTAAATGTATCAAAGACAGAAACAATAAAATTGGTAACTGTCACAAATGGGACTTATCCACGGAGGAGAGAACTTTTGACTTATCTCCATTGAGTTCTTTATACTACGTACGCAGTACATAGAACTCAATGCTTATCTCTAGGTAAGTGCTAACTCAGGAAAAGTAAAAGACAATCAAAGCTTTGTTGCTGCTATTGCTTAAAATTCCTGATTGATTAAGAAATTTGTACAAATAAGGCGAATAGATTATTATCGTGTGAATATACACACAGAAATTACAACAATTATCTATATTTCTGTTCAACTAATAAAATTGTCCTACTATAAAAATCTGAACGATTAAACGCAATTAAATAGAATCATAATAATACACGAACGTAGACACGGCATGTACACAACACAAGCTACACGTAGATATAACATATGGTATTTTTATTTTATCATAAACATGTCCAAATATTCCCCTGTCCAATCTCAAACATTCGGCCGGTCTTTGGACGCTCGTTTAAATTACGGCCGACGGGATTTCTCCTTACGATCAATAAATCAATAAATATATACGGCTAAGCCTGTCCGTCTGTCCGACTTTAATGGAAATGGGTGTTTGTTTAGGATTCACGATCCTTGCGTGAACAGTTTGTTATTAAACGGAAGCTAAAGCTGTATCGTTCGACTTCCTGCCGTTCTCTATTTCAGATATTATGATTTACTAGTTACGACAATCTTTATGTCTTCCTGAACGTTCTATTTAGTTTCAGCTAGCAGGAAAAGCTACATTTTCAGAGCAAGGTTAGCATCGTGCTTTATCAAACTTTTTCAAACGTTAATTTTTTCATTAGGAGAAGTGGGTACGTTGGTAAATTGTTGGTAGGTGTACCAAGGAGTTACACAAGTGCAGTATTGTAACCTGGCATATGTAATCCGGTCTTATTGCACATCGGATTCAATCATTTAATGAAGAGAAAAGTCAGAACGCTAAAAATATGAAAATCTGTCCTAAAATCCTGCTGGCATGAACCTCAATACTCTGTTCATGACCAGTGTCAAGTTCCGTCGGATTCCACAACTATTGTACAATATCTATTGGATTCCACAAATACCAATTTAAATTTTAATAAATAATATGTGTTTGACTCCTATTATTTTACCACTTGTTATCTGTAAACCTGTCAAGGACTAACTGAATTGTGAATAAAGGATATTTTATATAGACTTTTTTCAATAACTGTCCACTAAACACTGTTCAAAAACAGCCGGCTACATTAAATTATGTATTTTTTTCTGCCATCACTACCCGGAACGTTCGGAAAAAAGTCTACCTACCTGCTCTCCCGAGCACACACAATGGCCCCCGATTTTGGCAAGTCTTAGCGTTTCGTGTTTCCTTTTCGAAAAAACGAACAGTGATGTGCAAAAAAGGATTTAGTGTTTTCTGAGAAAAAATTTAGTTTATTTTTTTATTTATTAAGCAGAAATCGGAAATATGTTAACGGTATTATGAATTAAAAAAATACAGATATCTATTCATAAGCTAAACTTTAAATATTTACTTTGGTCGTAGCTAATACTTTTAACTTGGCTAAAATCAATTTTGATCACAAATCGATATATTTTTATGGCATCGTTTAATTTATGTAAAGCTCTATGTATCGATCTATCTAGCAATATATAGATATCTGGATCACACGCCCAGAGGGGTAGGTACGGGTGTATCGTATAAGCGTAGTCAAAGAAAATGTTTATTAGACCGGTGCGTTCATTTACATTTTAAATTTAAAATAATGTACTAGCGTATCATTTATTTCGCAAGAAACTCACTTAACAAACAAAATGGAGGTCATTGGGATATAATGAGATACTCTACACTCTATACAGTCAATCGCGTAATACCCTTGTCTTAGAGGCAGAATACCATTCGTTGTGTATTTAAAAGTAATTAACATCTGTACAGTAATGCAACTGGGCGTAAGTTTGGGTGTTGTGTTCATAACGTGGAATGAGCCGTGAAAGCTTTTAAGATGCACAAGACAAGGCGAACGCGGCCGTTCTTGTTTGGGAGAGGAGGCGCTAAACAACGCATACGCTTCTCTCGAAATCTCTCCAGTAACCACGTTTTGGAAATATTGGGGGACTTTTCGTGGGTATATTTTGGACATTCCACTGCCGACGTGGACCCACTCCTAATACAAGTAATTTAACTGGAGGGGTTTAAAGAGAATTTTAGTAAATTAATTTTGTAAAATAAATTAAAAAACCAGGCTGTTCCTGTCGATCTCAATTTGAAGAAAACACATCATTACAATCGCCTTAGTGTGAGCTATCTTAAAATGGCTGGCTGGAGCTGGAGCTGGAGCTCCAAACAGAAAGACACGTAGCTCTTACAGACAGACGAAATAAATTACAGTTTTATGTATAAAAACGAGAAACCTTTGAAAGCTAACTGAAATCTCGTTAGAACTTCGCAGTAGCTACCTACTTCATTGTATTGAAACAAACTTAAGTAATTTCCAAGCAAAGATTTACATTCCATGTCTTTATCATACTACAATATCATATCATTTCCGCTGAGCAAACTGAATATTGTATTGTTCTCACAACGAGCTGAGTCGGACTTCTGTATCTCTGTGCACTGAGAACAACTTATTAACATGATATAACAATACACGAACACACACGCTTTTAAACTTAAGACAATACTGAGTATACAATGATAGTATAGTATGTTTTGGTAGTTAAATAAAATATAAAGAAACTATTGCCCGCGTCTCCGCCCGCGTGGATTTCGGTTATCGCGACCAAAGCCTATGTCCTTTCTCAAGGTCTAATCAACCAGAAACAGACACACACATACACTTTTCCATTATAATGTTATATAAGTATTAGTAGATATGAATATTCTAGGACATTCTGCAGGGCTTCCAAAGTAAGTAAGCAGTAAGCCTGTATTATGGGTTAAATAATATGTAAAAAGCCGTACTTAGATACTTTTTTGTGAGAACATACGAGTACATCCATACCAATGCAAATATAAAGTGCTATATTCATGCATACAAATATTCATGCGTATTGTGGAACAGAATGATGAATGTATGGGATTGACACGTTTTTTGACGTTTATGACAGTCGTCAACGTATGTTAATCCCATACACTGTTCAATCTATTCTGTTCTACTAACGAATAGCCACTTGTCTAGGGGGTAACTCGTAAGATAAGTGAAGATAAGATAAATCTTTGTTGTACACCAAAGAAATACAGTAGGTACATGTACGGACAACATATGAAAAATTTACAAATGGCGGCCTTATCGCTACAAGCGATCTCTTCCAGGCAACCTTTGGATGGACATATTTAATTAAACCCTCCGACTTTCAAATACTCGACCGCCACGCTACAAAGGCCTACCTACGCTACTCGTCATTCAATTGCTATCGATAATAAGCTTATTACCATAACCGACTATATGAATTATCAGCAATTTTAAAACCCTAACCAAGTACCCAGTTTCCTTTAGGCGGGTATACAGATAATCGGCCTTAATTACATGGCAATCCATCATCAAAAACCAACAAGGCAGGTAAGTTACAGAAACGATGGGCCACCCACTATACTTCGAATCCGACAGCTTGACCTTTAGCTGTACAGCCTTCATAAAAAATAGGCCGGTCCCGAGCGCGTTATAATTTAACTCATACATAACATAACATAACCGTATGTTACAAAATGTAGCGATACATGTTTGATTTGAATTTAAATACTTTGTGAACTGTGAAAAGTGTTGGGAGATGACTATCATATTAAGTAAAAATCATCTTCAAATAATAGTTTATTTTTTATTTTTTGTAATAATTACATACATTCCTATTTCCATACTCATCCATACTAATATTATAAATAGGAAAGTGTGTGTGTGTGTGTGTGTGTGTCTGTTTGTCCGTCGTTCATGGCTAAATCACTGAACCGATTTTAATGAAATTTGGTATAGGGGTAGATTAGACCTTGAGAAAGGACATAGGTTATGTTATGTAATCCAAGCGGGCGGAGCCGCGGGCAAAATCTAGTATGTAATATATTTGAACTAAAACCTTAACATTAATTTCAATAATAATTTGATCAGCTTATGATCGCCTTTCTTGAGAAAGTTGATAACAAGGTACTAAGAACTTTTATATTCCTGCAACACTAAACCCTTAACAAAAGCATAAATATTTCTCTGAAATAGTTGAATGATTCTGACATTATTGTCGAAATGTGCCACAATGTCTACGCATTTGACGGAACCGTCGCAGTTTTCATGAATTCTGAAATAGCTGATTTATATATAGATCTCCAAGTATCTAACACACACATACGTGTAACATAAAAATAGAAAGTGACAGTCATTCAAGCCTGTGTTCGTGAAACGACCGGGAACAATGGGAATGATATGATCTTGGTATGGTATCGTGCCTCGCTGGACCCAAGTTGGACCTGTTTTGAAGATATCTGAACAGTGAATCGCCCACTAACAAGCTTGGTTGCTGCACTCCAACGCTACGATAACAGAATTCTCTTGCTAAATGAGTAATGTTTTAGGAGACGCCAACAGCTTCTTACGAACAAGGCATGCGAATGATAAAATCAGCGCATATTATAAGTAATTGTCTAATCTCATAAGTGGTTTTAAGATAAGTAAAAACATGTGCATTTTTTACGAAGCTTGCAGCAGTAGGTAGGTACTTGATATGTATAGGAGTTAACATGTTCTTAAAACCATTTCCAAACTAAAAATTCCTTGTAGATAGATAAGTACCTATGTAAGTAAATATGTAATAAATTTATTCATGCATAAGGTTTAAAATTTACGTTTGGAGTAGAACTATGTCTTATAGAAAATAGTAGACGTAACAAAAATATTCTTGAATTCTTTTAAGTTTTTTTCATCACACAATTCCGGGTATACTATTTGTAACCAACAAAGCGTGTTCCAATAATGAGGATTGCTCGATACGATCTCGGCTGGGTTGCGCCCGCCGATCACCGCACCAGATATGCAGAATCCTCGTTGCTCGGCTCCTTTGTAATCGCAGCAGGGTAAACACCGCTTTGTGCTTCAACAAACCATCTCGCCGCACGCATCTTGGTTTCTGGTAAGCGACCCTCTTGACCAAGCAATTATAGAACTATCCAGACCTACGAAATCGACAGTTTAATAAATAATTTTAAATTAGAACACGGCACCATCAAAGGAAATAGCACCTCTATAAAAGACAAGAGACTTCTCAACAACGCAATTTATTTTTATTGCTTAAGTGGACCTAGTTAAACTTTGAATACCTATTACTACTACCCGTATTAATACCTGCTTCGATCTGCAAATTATAGCACATTGTTAGTTTTAAGACAAAAACAACTGTCGGATTCATCTCGTCATTCTATAATGTTGCTGTACTGGATTGGTAGGTTGTTAAAAAGGAAAATTATTCTGCCAGCGCAAACTACGATGATTACATATCAGGCGGGCCGAAGCCCGAGGGAAGCGCGTCTCTCTCGCTTATTGCCAGATGATTGAAGACTCCGCCGCCTACGACGCAATCCTTTCTGGAGCGGAAGAGGGATAGAGCGCATTTCTTCGGCAAGAAGGAGCAGGACGGCAACAGCTCAGCATCTGATTAGCATCCCAATTACGATGCGGACGCGCAGTGGGATCGAATCTTCGTTTGTAGTGTTGTATCTCATTGTTATATTCATCGATACTGAATTGAAAATTTGAGAATTATTGATTGCGCATATAATATTATCTTAAAATTTCTAACAGTTGCAGTAGGAAATTAAGTAGGGTTTGGTTTATGTAATTTTAACGATACAAATTTATATCTATTGACCCGCGATAAAAGATTTGGTAATAAAAATATTAACAGCACGTTGTCTCTTTGCCCTATCATTCCCACCTTATCTCAAAAACAATCACAACCGGGTTATCGATCGATAATGAATATAACAAGTGGCAGCCCTATTAATGAGAATGGCGGCCGAGAGCGGGCGGGGCGCGTTCGTGTTGTGATTACATCGCCGAGCCAAGAAAATTTTAAATAAACAAGAAATTATGAACCGACCCGAAGATTATAGGTACGCGTTCATTTTGAACAGACTGTAAGTAGAGAAAATGACGACTGCAGCTGTAATTATATACCTATCAACTCATAATTGCATACATCGCACAGAGTTTTACATTGAGTAGAAGAGTACTTTAACAGAAACGCGTATAATTGCTGAAAATCGCGCACGTAATAAGCTTTGACTTTCTACTCTGCAACTCCGCAGTCAACATTACCTATTAAGGGGTTGTAGACTCTGTGGTACATAATTAGGCACTGCAATTTGCAACAATACAATGGTTGGAAAGTGGCATGGACCCACGAAGTAAACCCAATATCAAAATCAGTTAAAGCTTTCGAAACAACAGATGAAACGCGTCTAATGGTTGTAACCGTATCCGTGGCTTCGTTCAAATGAAAATTAAATTACTGTTATTTTAAGAAACCCTATCCTATAGCCTCCCATAGCTTAAACCATCAAAAGGTTTTAGTAGTCCACAAAGTCAGTGCTTTCATGGACGTTTTCAGCCCTTGGTTAATTATGAGTATGAGGAAATGACTGCGGTAATAATATTTAGAGATGTACGTGCAGTGCGCGGTTTTGCACTTTTGCTCTTAACTAATGTTAAAAAGAATTCAACACGATTAGGCAATTCATTATAAAATTAAATATTATGTACGTTGGATACGTGAAAATACGCAATTACATACGCATGTACATTCGGGTTATGAAGACATGTATGGTGAACACAAGCACATTCCGAGAAAAGGGCGCAAAGACGTAGAGGAAGCGGTTGAAAATAATGACGTAGAAACTATACGTATAAGTACTTGTGATGATACGCACGGCGCAACTTTAACCGACGAATAATATGATGTAATTGATGTATTATCAAATGCTGAAACAATACAGATACTAAACGCAATGCATTATGTTTCCGGCCATGTATTTTGTTGCAGGGCCTTATTAGAAATCTTTGTATCGAAATTCAGTAATACTGCTCATGTAACACAGTATTATCTATTATCTATTGTAGTCAGTGGTTATCTTACTTCTTCATTTGATATATCCAGCATTTAGTATTTTCTTAGGCTATTGTTACAATATACTTCAGGCCGTGCTCGCGACACGTCATTAAGCATTCACTGGTCTCTCAGGCTCCAGCCCATGAGTACAAAACGAATTTGACATTTCTCATTACTCGGCGACCACAATATGCGTTGGACTAAGTAGTTCCGCTTTGCGATCTGTTATTATGTTAATAAGGCTAGTTTAGTCTGTAAGGCTGTAGGCTCGATGCCTTCGCCTCCGCGCACGTTCGACGGTAAACAATTAAACCGGCGTCTTTCATCTGTCAATAAAACGCGATAACTGCATTTAATTGATGCTATAACCAGCATGACGACCGGTTACGCACATTGTTAGGCCTGCACGGGAGATTGCGAATGTATAATTAAGAATAGAAACTATATAGGTCATTGAATTGCATTGAAGTGATGAAGGTATTTGGTTAGCTGTGCCGTTGATTTAAATTGGGGAAAGCTAAGGAGGAAAGTTTCACGATGAAGAGTAATCGAAAGTAGAAGAAGCGACAGAAGTATATCAGGATCGTAACAAGTGAAAACTTTTATATTCGTGATGACGAAGAGGCACAAATACAATTTAGAAAAGCTCTTATAATTCAGATATCCGTAATCAATGAAAGCCTTCACTCGGTAACCTGTTCTACATAGGAACCAAACCCATACCGCGCATTCTAAATGAACAATCAACGGCAGATGACGAGATGACCTCTTAAGTCACGATGCTATTCTAATCACAATTTAAAGACAATACAATTTTGCTACACCTAAATAAGCAAAACAAATTAAAAGTGTTACATACTAGACATAAGTCCCAAAAAAGCAAAGAGGACGATAGTTTTTTAAACTTGACTGTATCAATATTTTCCAACTAAAATATGTTTAGGATTTACATTAAACAGTTTCAAAGAACACCGCCGCCGTATAAATCAACGGGAAATTATCATAACGAGTCAGTTTCGTAACGAAATTCTGGCTTTCTAAGAAATTAATAATGTCTGCTATAAACTGTGATTTACAACTTTACGGCTTGTATTATGTCCTCTTTAAATTAGGTGTGTCGTATATAGAGAAGTGATGACATTTTTGGCTTTTGAATATTGATTATAATCTTTTATAGGACCACGCTACCAAGACCTTCGCGGCCTAAGGTAACCTCACCTGTGAGTCTTTATCACTCCTTTACGTAGTACCCACTATTAATTTTATGCCTTTATTTTGTGCCCTACTGCATGGACAAAAGAGATTCTAGCGTGTGCTCATAAAAGCCAAAATGAACCAAAGAAAAGGAGGAGAATGTGATGGAGAGCAGACCCAGAGCACAGAATAGATAATAGTATCTACTACGTACCCAGAGCTCCAAAGTGTAAACTTTGGACGAAACGGGAATTGACGCAAAGATGACGATGATAATAAACTTGTATAAAAGTTATCCAAGTCAATGTATATATTCGGAAACTTTATTCGATTAGACCCATTTTCTAATAACTGTTTGTATAAGGCGATACAATTAAGCTGGTTTAGTTATACACCAGTTTTTTCATCCACATCTTTATCGACTACTCACGTTACGACGGTCAGTAAAACTCGTTTCCAAACAGAATAATAGCCCTGCATGCCATATACCTACTACGGCAAAAGGCAAGTTTAATAAACGTATTGTATTGTAACCCTTGTTAAAATGTTCAAGTCCCTATTAATAGCCCTTTGCTTTTATATGCAAGTTTCTCAACACATGCGAGTTTTGTAATCAAAAGGCTCAATATTGGTACTTGAATGTCACTCACCCGTCTTAATACTTATACTAAACTGCCTTTATTTAATTAATACGCCATTATATCCATAGCCCAATTGACTAGGTAGACGTAACTATCATACATAACAAACTTCGAAATGAAACCGGTATCCAATCCACAATTCATTAAGTATACCTATAAGTCATTCATTTGGTTTTAATGTCAAGCAACATGATTAGAGCGACATATTATAGTCTTATTAGATCTTGCGAACATCATCTCCTTGTCTACATCATCAGCTTAATCCCCAAACCCTGATGTATCAGAAGTTTTCACCACGGAGCCTGAGTCCGCTTACTCTATATATGCCTTTGTTTTTTTTTAGTGTATTGCCGTTTGACCACGGGTTTAAGGAAAGCCTGCGTCAGAAACTTTAAGCAGATGTTCCGGTTTGCAGATACGTTTGACATATCATCAACCCCCTCTTAAACCCTATAGACTTCATTCAGTATAGTATAACATGTGTATTTTCCCATTCATCACATATAGCATGCCGTTCTAAATAACTTAAAGAAGTATTTTACAATTTCAGTAATGTAAAATGTAGCATTCTTATGTCAATTAAAGAACTACTCAAAGAATCAAGTTTTATATTCTTCAAACGTATTATGATTTCAAGAAATGTCTTCATTAGCGCATTGGTTTCGTTAGCAAGAACAAAACGCAATTCTGGAATGGCGGGAATATTTCGTGTCAGTTCAGTTGGCATTTCTCTTTTTAATTGTTAAAACTAAAACGGGAGCTTTTATTCCTTCGGTGATGTAAGATTACAGATGCTAAAATAACTCTGTCTGCCTGTTACTTTTTCGTACCTCAACGGCTGAACGAATTTTGTTGAACTTAGAGACGTTTATTTCGGAAATCGCAATTTACTGTGAAACAGTTTTCCCCGCTGGAGAAGCCTTGTGCAGTAGGACTGGTTATCAATCCCTATACTTATAAATACGGATTGTGGACGAAATCTCGTTTTTTGACGAAAACTGATAGCAAAATATTATAAGAAAACACAACATATTTAAAGAACCATAACAACTACAAGCAGTAAGATAACATATTACCATGTAAATACTATCTTATCTGATTAATATCGTAACTGATATTGTAAATGCGAAAGTGAGTGTGTTTATTTGTTTGTTTGATAAATTAATCACGCAGAACAGCCGTTTTTGCGTAAGTTATAGATTTGGCTGAAAATTTGCTGCATACTTTCTGGCGGTTATTAAGTAACCAAGTGATTGAACTAAAAGTTGAAGTGAAGTAATTTGTTGTAAGTGCAAATAATATCAAATCTTTCTTAGTCATGAGTATTATGTACATGCTTGTTCAATTCTTTGCCTAGATCCTCAGTCCTTATAAGTGTTGAATTCAAATTATATTTAAAGCTTCTTAAAACACTACTCTCTACTTAAAACTTTAAGCTTCATATCGAAGGGGTAAATGTCTATGTAAAAATTAAATGATTAAATGGCAGCTCCGTATCAGTTGTTAAACTAATATTTAAGTATATAAAATTGCAAGTCGGCAAACTTTTACAGCACGATCCTGTTGCCTGAGATTTACAATCTTTTTGTTACCGCCATATTGGAAGTTACGGACGCGGTACAAGAATCATTTTCCAAAATCAATATAAAACTTAATTTGTTTTCGTCCACAGGCTCGGTTTTTCTGCCGTATCCCCTTCACAAAATGTGTATTTTGTTACAGCTACGTGAAGTTTTACAGCTGCGTCTTATTATTATTTTTTGTTGAAGAGAACTGTAACTCATTTATTATGCAGTAAAAATGTCACAGCGGCAAAATGGAATGTGGAAGGTTATTCTTAGAAATAACTGTTGGATAATTAGGTAGTTCACGAATTTTTTGGTTGACTTTTAATATTAGATACTATCTACTATAAATATACTACTAGATATTAATCGTACCTATATTAAACTGACTTCTTCTGTCTGTTTGTTCCGGCTAATGTCCGAAGTGGCTGGGCAGATTTTGAGAGAATTTTCACTGACAGATAGCTAATATTATAAGGCTTTTAGAAAAAATATTAAGATTCCATAAAAAATTAACACAGATCAAGTCCATGCAGCCTAATTCGCGGGTACAGTTGCCTATAATAATAGATCATTGAGTATACCTTATTAGATATTTTCCACGCCATACACGCATAATACTGCCTACCATAAAGGTTGGAGTAAATTTTTTTTTTAAAATATTTGTACAGTAATCAATACGGAGTGCGTTCAAAAAAAGTGAGTCATGAAGGTAGGCAAACTTTATGTGGAGATACGTTCCGAAGTACGCAATGAGCGAGCTATGTTTCGTCGCCTCCAAGCGGTACCGTCTTTGCTGCACTTGATTTATTGGCCCTCGTTTATTTTATTTCCCAATTCGTTTTAGTTTACAGCCTCAATGCTCTATGCCCCTCTAATGTTCTTTTAGAAAATAATCCTACACGAAACCACGGTGATTTATACTAGATGTTTTATGAAATCAAACATGGAACTCTCATTTAAGTTGAGCTATGAGGCCCTAGGTATCCACCCATCTAATGTATACACCAAAAGTTGGTTAGATATAGATAGATAAGTAAATCCATTTTAGCCAAATGTTGAAGAAATTTGAAAAACACATCAGACAAACACGTCTTTTATAAATGTTTACCTTAGTTTGAAATCGAACCTCATCTTTGCGATGAGTAGCCTGTTTGCGCATACGCACACTTAACAACCAACTAATTCAATCCAAAGTCGACATTTGGAGGTAATAGTTTTCCAAACTATTGTCCTAAAGCGATTTCGTAACGGCAGCATCTATTAGCTAAAGTTATACCAGTTATACAAAGACCAAGTTCCATTTGTTTCAAACCGTTTCAAAGCGTGACTTATTACTGAGGAAACAATAAGTATTGCCGTCTAGCACTTGCCTAGAGGAATTTGAACTCTGTTAACTCTATTCAAGTTTAAATAGCTTTGTGTAAGCTCCCCGGCTCCGACTACAAACAATGATAATAATTTCGGATTTTGTATTACAATACACGTTTTGTAAATGAGTGAGCTCGTTTCCTCTCTCGAGGAGACAAGAACAGTAAACCCGACGTGTGTCCACATTTCTACCTGAAAGATTGTATATTGAGGAACACTATTGTTGTATTGGCCATTGCATTCGCAGTCAATGGCCAATACTAAAGATTAGGGGACATTATAACACGACAAGTGAGAAATGATAATTGATTGGGGCCAACGTTGGGACCGGTCTCAACAATACATTAGGCAGGTACGTATTGTAAAATTGACGTCTAAGAAAGTTATTGTGTAGTCCGATCGGAGTGACAATTTGGTTGGGAATCACTTGTTTTGTTTGTTTAGAGCAGGTAAAAGTATTGCTTTTCACGGTTGATTTAATAGTTCGCCAACTCAATACAAATATCATGCATTAAATACAAAAAACTTACCATACTGATGCAGCCAAGCCAAAGTAATACAGCAAAAGGAAGACAACAGCACAATTCGGGTTGGCTAATCCATCGTGAGCCAGAAGCATGCGTGTCGGTGAAGTGGAATCCTTGGCACATCCGGCAGCAGCTCGACCGGCGGCTGCACGAACACCCCAACCTGCGGCTGCGGCGCACCGGCACAGAGCAACAAGCACCAGAGCCCTTTCTCCAGCTCCCCCTCGGTCCCCACACGCCAACTGTGCTCCTACAGCTGCCAGAGTGCAAGCAAAACTTAGTGCCGCCCATGTCGTCAACCATACTTCTGCAGCTTTCCTCTGTCCAGATTCCCACAGCACTTCCGCATCACAGTATTGAGCACAACGCGCTGATCCTCTCAGCCACACCCAGTTTCCTGGTTTAATCAGCTTTTGACACGCTCCTCTTCCACCCGTATTCGCCACATTTAACGGGATGGTACCCACCGGAGGAGCTCGCTCTCCGGGTCCTTCCATACACATATGTTCGTGATTATTCTCAGCCGGGAATAAGGAACAATCCAACTCTGGTGGCCAAAGGAAACCGAATTTGTACAGGACAGGATAACATTTCGCGTAAACGCTCTCACATAATCCTCTGCAAGGTCCTATAGGAAGCGCAACTTTATCGGTACACATGGGCACGTAAACTGAACACAGGAATAGATGCAGCTGAGAAGAACAGCCGTACTGCACAAGGGGGCTGAAGGTCTGCAGCGTCACATCGGCGTCTGTCTGCAGAGTATGTCGCGCCAAGTTAGGCATTCCAGTCTGGTTGTATCCAATGTTCTTACACATAGCCACTTTGATGGGTTCACATGTCCGCACGGAGGCCTCAGCGGTTACTCCGGCCACTAGGGTCACAATCAATACAAAAACGTTAGTGCACTTCATGGTGATATATCCGGCGAGTCAAATGAAAGATTTCATTGTAGTCGTGAATATTTACGCGCGAGCGCCGCGGTAGCGCGAGGTATGTACGTGCGCCTCTAGTCGCGTCTCAAGACGGTTGTGCGGCTGCGGCTCGCGACCCGGTGGGGGGGGGGGGGGGGGGGAGGACAACAAAAAAAGGTATGCAGGTATGCGTTGCAGTTGCGGCGGGAAAGGGAGAGAAATGTCCGAGCAGTGCCCGGCTGTGGCGCTGTCCGGGGCCGGCTCGACACTCGTCACACGTGCGGCCGAGCACGCCGCGCTGTTATCACTAGCGCCTTATCACTGAGGGTAGATTTTGACTCGCGATGCGTTTCGATACAGTATGGATTTTTTGATAAGTTCTCGATACCGCGCGCTAGATACGAGACCTGATTAAATTAGATATTATATTTTTAGTTATTACGAAATTATACGCTCGTAAAATCTAATATCAATAAATAATCTAATATATAAAATTCTCGTGTCACAGTTTTCGTTGCCATACTCCTCCGAAACGGCTCGACCGATTCTCATGAAATTTTGTGGGCATATCGGGTAGGTCTGAGAATCGGCCAACATCTATTTTTCATACCCCGATTCGCGATAACCGACATCCACGCGGGCGGAGCCGCGGGCGACAGCTAGTTAAAACTATAAATTGAGAGACATTTTCATACTAAAAATTGTGTAGGTACAGTTAACAACGAAAGTTGCTGAACATTAATAAGTTTACAAAAGACCTTTTCTTTTACTTTGAATTGGAATCCTTCAATAAAAAATAATTACAGGTAATATAGGTGGGGAGCTAGTTTGTGTAATTTTGTTAACCTCAAAACAGAAGTTTTGAAGTTAAATTTATCTGCAAATTGGAATGTTAAAGTTGTTTAGCTACTTTTGTAGCTGTGAATGCTAAAGATATTAGGATATCGGTGTGCATAATATGCATAAAATTATTATTCATTTGTGTCTCTTTCATTATCTGGTTTTATATAAAATGAATTAAAATTTTAAAAGTTAAAGGATATACTTTCAAAAATCATCTACAGCTCCCACAGTACCCTAACATCATTCAAATACAAATAAAATTTTGAAATAAATTTATTGTACATAATTTACTACATTGTATTTAAGCATTACTGTATAAATTTTTATGAAACATAAATAGGTAAATTGGTGAACAATATTAGTACAAAAATTGGACCAAAATGTAGTTCAGTGGGGTTATAAAGCGTTCGACAGATGATTCTCGCGGGAGAAATAAAAATATTTACATTGCAATGCGGCTGCGATCTAATGAGGAGCATATCCTTAAAGTTACGACTAAAATGAAAGATAAATACTTTTACAATAATCTTATTATAATACAATTTTTATTTTAACACATTTAGTAGCTAATATTGTAATTTGATAGTTTTATAACATCTGCCAGCCTGGCCGCGCCGGTCGACACGCCGGCCGTGTACCTACTTACATATAACAATCTTATGTACTCTCCATTCTCTAGTCTTGTACATATTCCCCGCCACACAAGTCGCAATACGTTTGTAGTATAGAATAGACGTTGACGACTGTCATAAACGCCCAAAATATGTGTCAATCCCATACATTCATCATTCTATTCTACTATACGCCGGTCAACGAATTGCCATTTGTCTGAGGGGCAGTCTCCAATAGCTCTTACACCTTGACATTTTTACATTCGCTAAGCTAATGTATAATACAACATTCACAAAATTTTAACAAATACACCCTCTCTCTGATGGAATTTTACATTTAGAACGTTGACGAAGCAATTTATAATAAGGAATGCTAAACAAGCTATACCAGCGCCACCCTTCAGATACATTTTGAAATTAACAACTAATTTATATTATTGTACAAACGTAGGCTGAACATAAATGCCACGATGTTTATTCGAAAACTCGAAATTTAGAAAATGATGAATATTTTAGACTCTATTACGAGTATTTGGCCTCAATTACAATTGATATATCCTTTAATTTACAATATATAAATCCAACAGACGTTTTATTATAACCTTATGACTGAATGAACCTTATACACAACAATAATGCTGTACTGCAATTATTGTAATATAGCACGATGTTAGCAATAGAGACCACATATTTCCTAGCGGTTTCCATTTCGCATCACTAATCAGTCCATGTATAGTCTTGTGTGTATTCAAGAAGAAAGTAGGGATCTATTTTCTATAAACAAGCTAATATTGAAGTTATTTCTTTTATTCAACTACTTATTTTGAAATCATATTAGAAAAATACAATCAAATACGTATTGACAGAGGAATTCACGTGGTCATGCGATTGTTTAGTTAAATAATGAATTACGAAACAAGCACAACCATTTTGAAATACAATATATATTTTTTATTGATAAATATATTTATAAATTATTGATTCTTGCTGTCACCTTTCTTTCAAGTGATAATCATATATAATGTGGCAGCAATAATGCATAGTTATCGCTATATATCTTGACCGTCAGCCTCCGTGGCGAAGCAGTAGTGAACGTGCATGGCCGCTTCGCAGGAGGCGCGGGTTCGAGCCCCGCTCAGTGCAAATATTTGTATACATGAATTATTGCCGTCAATTGCATTGGTCTGGTCGTGCCTCAGAGAGCACGTTAAGCCGTTGTCGGTCTCGGTTGTCATACAAACACCTATGGCAGTCGTTACGGGTAATTAGAGCCCTCAAAAGTCTAACCACTGGTCTAACTGCAATGCTTCGATATCGCCATTCACTTCACGGAAAATGTCGAGTTTTAGCCAGATTCGCAGTTGGACTGACAAAACTGGACCCCATACTCCAAGTTGATAGCTTCGGATGCGACTGGGATTAACGCTAGGATGAAGAAGATCGGTAGATACCTTGACCCAAAAACTCGTCACAAAAATTGTACTCTTTATTCTCAGTATGCGTTTTTTGGATATCTTTTGAGAATAGCACGGCGTGTTACGGCGGTGGAGGAGCTCAAATCCAACAATCATAGATGATATCAAACCAATCCGCGCACGCCAGGGCCTGATCCCCTTTGCATACCTACGAACAATCGTAAATAAACGAACGATAGATCAACACAACAGATACTGGACAAACCTGGAAGGATGCAGGCCGACCAGGGATGTAATCCCTATGCTTGAACATAGACTGACCCGGCGTGTTCCACAACTGTCATAACAACAACTACGCATGGCTACAGCTGCCATTACGGGGCACGGCTCCTTCAATAAACAGCTTTTTATTTTAGGAATCACCGACAGCCCTCTCTGCAGAGCCTGCATGAGAGAGGAGGAAACAGCGGCACATGTGCTCCTACACTGTCCTGCAACCGCCACATACAGGACTAAGTGCTTCAATAATACAGGTACGCTCCGGGAGATCACCAGCAGTGTGAAGAGCCTGCTGACGTTCTTCAATGAGTTGGGGTGGATCGAGTGAAATGCCCACCCTCACGCAAAAACCGCGCCATGACGTGGAGTTGCGGATACCACTCCGTGTTACCATACCGCGATCCTCGAACTAAATATACGTTCAATGAATTACACAGTGTGGAATTTATTATCCAATACAGTTATCGTTATCCAATCCTTCTTTACGTATTTTCATAAAATTCTGTGCGTTCCAAGATTTTGAAGTCTTTGACGATGCCTGAATCGAAGCTCCACATGAATTAGCGCCTAAACAATAAAAACAGCAATGCATTTTGCTACCTGTGGATTTGGTGAGGTATTACTCGAAATTTATACCTCGAACCAAACTTATGGCGGCTGGGAAGTTCGTACGAGTGAGGGCGGGTTCAGGCCAATGGAGTTAGAGAAGAGAGCGAATCAAACATCGATGGGCCTGAATTAGCACTCGCACGAACTGCCGAGCCGCCAATAAGTTTGTTTCAAGGTATATGAATGCATATTATGCCACGGTACGAAAAAAAGTAGTGTTATTTTATTGCTCTCTTGCGCACTTTCAGTCAATAAATAAGAAACTAATATTGCTTATATGGCCACAACCATTATATAAATAAATATCTAGGTAAGCAGAAGTGTTATAAAACGGCAATACACTTGATAGATTTACAATAAAATTCCATGCTGTATAATATCAAATAAACTACTTTTATATAACATATTAAGAGTTGAGATAGAAATCAAATAGTATTTAAGTCTGCTACTGAATTCAATTATTATAAATACTGTGACGTTGCGTAGTATGATAATTATGTTTTAAAATAGCCTCTAAAATATAAAATATACAAGGTGTTAAGAAATAACTAAGAAAAAACAGTAATACGGACATTTTCAGCACTTTCAATGCAAGAGCCTTGACTTTTTGAGACTGTTCGTGAATTTAATATGTTATGATTAGGGATGTCGCTTGAAATCTATACAAATTGACTCCAAAGACCAATTTTAGTCATCACCATGTTACGCTTGCTTCTTACTTCAACAGGAGAAATCGTGGAAATTGATTCCACGCTATCTGCCTTATTTTATACTGAAATATAAAATTAATATACTTTGTTCAATCAATGCAGGCTATTAACGAAAATAGGTTTGTAATTTTTCACATACTCGCTAGCATTTTACTCTGCCTTTGATATAAACATTACTAATAAATATGATGATTAGAAACTTACTTTATAATGAAACGTTATGAATTTTGTAAAGTCGTCTCACATCACAATTATTTCTTCTTTCTTAACACCTTATAAACAGTCCTCTTACTTAAGAAATTGCTAAAAGGATACAAAAATATACGTTATAGATCTTAGCAGGGCGAGGCCAGTCTAATATTAGCGGGCAATCAGCGAGGGGGCGATAAAACAAATACTGGGACATCATAAATCTCAAGCACAGAAAATAAACGAAAGAAAATCTACATCTTTCATATTTAGAATGTGAGTAAGAAACTCCTTCGACGAAAAAAGTTGCAAACAAAAATAAAAAAGAAAATTAAATGAAAGTGTAATAATGTAATGGAATATACCTTTGAATTACCTGAAATTTCGGCCAGGTTACACCGACCGTGGTCAAAGGCCCATTAACATTATTGTATCATAGGACGCGAAAGTTTAAAAAGTTACAATTTTATAAAAGGTTTTAGACTAGGTGTTAAACTACTTTTGTTGCTGTCTGTACGCGTGAGATTAATGAGCCTTGTCCCAGTAACATGACGATAACAATACTATATAATGAATGATTCACATCTCATGAGATTACATAAATCAAATAACATACTAGTTTCTTGTAAAGCGCGTATACTTTAAGGGCCGCTTTTAAGTTTTCAGTCTGTATAATTCCTGAAAAGATAGGCAAATGTGTATTTACACTGGCATCGTCTTCTATGTAGGGCCCAAAAGCAATTTTATGAACCACAACTGTTCAAGTTATAGGTTCGGACAAACTCTTCATAGGTTTCCTTTTAGAACCGTCTCAGCTCTACTTAGAAATTGGGAAAACGTTAAAGATAGGTAAAAAGCCCGCCTTTCATTTCATTTTCTTTAATATTTTTGTTTTTAACCGACTTTATACCATTAAGATAACAACGCTAACAATGTAACACACTTCTGAGCGATAAAAACCTTAAAGTAAACGCGTTTTAGAAACATCAAATATGTCTACACAAAACGAAATTGCCTCGGTCGGGGTTGGCTGTCGGATGACTAGAGGTGATGAGGATGCGTTATCGTGGCATCTAAACGCACTCTGAGGGCTTCCCTATCGCGCGTGACGTCAGCTAACTCAGCACACAACGCGCGACAAACACGATGCAACACCGCATTTTGTTCCTGCAATGCTTTGACATCCGGTTCTGATTCACCAGCTTCACGCGTCGGTTTTCGGTATACTTCGAATGCACCGTGCATTTTTGGAGCGTCTTCGCGATTGTAGCCGAAACCGTCAGCATCGTAGTCTCTAGGAGTGAAGGCGTCGGGTGGGAAGGCGGGTTCTCCTTCGCTGCGTTGGTTGACTAACCTTCGGGGGGCTTCGGTGCTGGATGGGGACGCTCGTGGTGGGGGCTGGGGAGGTGGGGCGGGTGCCCCCTTTAGTCGGTTGAGGTCTAGGGAGGAGGAACGTGCGTGATTGCGTAGGGGGCGAGGCGGCGGCGGCGGTGGCGGTTCCTGTAAAGATACGAAACAATGTATACAATGTATACAATTGATGAATTTTTTTTTTGGAGTTTTCTTTTTTTGAACACGAAAAGTTTGATAGGAGAAGTCTGCTAGTTAATGTTATGCTGCATCGAGAAAACGTCTTGCAAAGTTTGATGTACACTAGACAATACAGTTCGAAATCAGTCAAATCACATTTTGAAGGAATAAATTTTCAGAGATTTGTGTAATATTGTCCTTGTTAGTGGTCTTATCGTATGAAATATACAAGTTTGAGAACCTCTGACATACGTTATTCTAGATTAATATTTTAAATAAACCTCATACCTTTTTAGGCGCATACTGTAGCGACTGTGGTCCCTCATCAGCGTGTACAGACGATTCACGTGCGGGGGGCGGCGGTAACACTCCACCAGGTTTGACTGGCTTCCGAGGCTGCGGCCGCTGTATTGACTTGATTTCTGGATTAGCACCATTCGGAGGTGGTTCCGGAGGCTGGGAGTTTAACCTCTTAGGACTTGCTAGCTCGAAAGCATGCGAGAAATCGTCTCTCCGGGGAGAAGTACTTGAACGCATATCACCCTCTGCATGCGCTGGCAAAGTGTTAGCGTCTGGGGTCACTCGAACTGCCACTGGATGGAAGATCTTCGGATCACGTTCTACGGCTGACTTATGGAAGTCAAAGTTCACTGGCTTCGGACCCGGGCTCGATACGCTCGAAGTCGGCGAGTCTACAAACTTCGTCCATTCTTTATTATTGACTTGCGGTTCAGCTTTCGGTGGAGTGAGCGAGGGTGGATGATCTTCTGCCTTTTTAGGCGGTTTACTTTCGTATGGGTCGAGGGTTTCTGTCTTAGGGGCGAAATTGAAGTCTGCAGAAGTACCGGAGCTGAACATGTCAGATCCTAAGTCGACTAAATCTGTAGTGACGGCTTGTTTGGAGAATCGGGAGTCAACTTTTGGTACAAGGCAGGCTGGGAGCACTTCAGGTACTGGGATGTTTTTCCGCCTCAGCACGATAAGGTGCATGGCTATGCTAAACTCTTCGAGTGTGAGCATGCCGTCTTTGTTAATATCGGAGAGTTGCCAAATTTTTCGGAGATCAGGTACCGGTAGGTGCGATTTTTCAAAAAATAACCTGAAAACAAAATACATATACCAATGATTTTCTGATATAGTTGTTGTTGTTGATGATTTATTATCAATAAATATTGATTAACATTGTATAATTAAAATTCTAAAGTAAGTAGGTATGTTAACTTATCCTGTACATTTATATCGGAATGAGGATAACTGCAATAAAGTTCAGTTGCAAGATTTGAACCAAACATACATTTATATACAGATCAAATAAATAAAAACTTGGAAAAACGTAACATCAAGGACAGGGCAAAATTTCGGCAAATTGAGTTGTTTTTTTGTTCAGGCATCATTATATAAACATCAATCAGTTCATTAATCAGTTAGCCTACTGCAGTCGACTACTGGACATTAACCTCTCCCGATATGCGCCATTTTTGCCGATCCTCCACCTTCCACATCCAGTCTGTCCTAGCCACCTATTTCAGGTCTTCAGTCCCATCTGGCTAAGGGGCGTCCATATACCAATATGCCTGCTTCAATTAATATGATAGATATCAGAGCGTGTACATAAAATTCGGTGGATAATAGCATCAATAGTCATAACAGACCTAGCAGTCTGTCCGGAGAGCATGCCTCTGTCAGGCCGCAGCTGCGCGAATTGCCCCGCGTAGTGCCGAGCCTGTGCGTCACTGATAGCCCAGATGTCGTCATTAGGGTCTCCTTCGCCATCCTCCTCAGACGAGTGACGGTCGGATGACTCTTCTTCAGTACCTACAAAAAAAACATGTGCGATTATGCACAACTGCAGTGATTTTACACGCGATTTATTTTTCTATGTTAACCTTTATTTAAAATGTATATCAAATTTCCAATGCTTTTTATTGATATTTTAAACGTAGTTATTGATAAGCTATGAACACAAGAGAAGTTATACATGTATCGCAATTACAACGTTGTTAGCAATACATACCTAATTACATTTTTTTTCTATAAATTTCAATACGTTTTGCTTCCTAGCATTAAAAAAGTACAGTTTGATTTATTCAGGAAGCGACTGCCGCACTCAAGGTACCTCGGTCAAAAAAAGCAACAAAACACACCAAAAAACACGTTGAAGCGCAGGGCTTGATAGTCTTAATATTGTCTATAATATATTATTATAGGTAGTTTCATTAAATCTTAAGTTCCAGTCTACTCGATCAACAGTAACACCGCATAATAATCAAACAATAGATGCAGCTTACTCACAAAAATTATATTTTAACTAAATAAGACGGAAGGTAGAGGTAATTTACTTCATATGCGTTCGAGACTAGGTACGCTAATGATAATGTGACACGGCGGTTTGGCATTTGGCAATAATCCATATACGTACGTAAGCAACATTTACATGCAGAATTCGTAATTACATCAGCCCTGTGAGATTTAATAGGTAAGTACAAGATACTCATCGCGCACGAAATGCTAGATCAATATTATCAAACTTTTTATTTGTTGTTGGTCCACACTGGCCCACGCAAAGCAACTTAAAAACTAGTGGGTCGATGTTTGTAGTGTACCGAGTAGAGGTCAAACCCCTAACGTCACTCAATCGCAATCATTATCATCCGAGCACCCATCCCGTATGTATCCTAAGCTCGCACTTTGGAGCCCAGAGTAGGCTCTCCTGCTCCTTATGGTATAGGAGCGACTGCCCAACCCTTCTTTACACTTCCCAACCCCGAGAGAAAAACCTGCGTCAGAGCCTCGTCCGTTGATCAGCCCGAGTACAGGCATGCAGGTGAAGTTAGCTTGGACCCCGACTCTACTTCCGACAAACAACGGACAGTTCGCTTACAGAATAGGGACACTGTAAATGTGGTGTGTGACGGTATAGGGCGAAAGAAAAATATGGAGAATATGCGGTTAAATGAGGAACCTTCTACATCATGAACTCGGTGACGGCGGGCGACCAGCGCTGAACCAGTCAGCCTGTGACTACGGACGGTGTAACCTGGTCGAAACTTTAGGCAAATCAAAGGTATGATGTACCTATGCCATGATCGCGTTAATTCCCGTTAACATTAATGTAAATCATAATGAGGCCGCAAAAATCCTCTCAATCGGAATATCAAATACATAGACTGGTTAGAAAATACACTCATCCATACTAATATTATAAATGCGAAAGTAACTCTGTTTGTCTATCTGTCTGTCTGTCTGTCTGTATGTTACGCTTTCACGGCAAAACCACTGAACCGATCTTGATGAAATAAATTTCGTACAGAGGTGTATTAGAGCTTGAGAACGGACATAGGCTACCTTTTATCGCGAGAAAGGAAGTTTAATGGGGGAGGGGAAGGGGGGGGTAATAGGGTTTAATTGGGCACGGAATAGAGGATGAAAGTTTGTCATTTTTAGTTTGAATGTAAAAAGAAATGGCGCAAAAAGGGGGTGTTTAGGGGGATAAACAGTAGGATTTTTTTTAAGATATCCTCATAAAATTTGGATCAAAGGTTGATTTGAGCTTCGGACGGAACGGAGATATTCGAGTAACGAGCTAAATATACGAGTGGAGAGGCGAGTAGAGATTGTTGTAGGGGCAAGTGGAAAGGCGTGTAGACGTCAAATAGAAAGACGAGTAGAGTCGACTACAGGGGCGGGTAGATATGCGAAGCCAGTGCAGAGGCGAGTATAGAATCAAATAGAATGCAGTAGAGAGTCAAGCAGATAGGCAAATAGTAAGGCGAGTGGAGAGACGAATGTAGAGGCGTGTAGAGATCGAATAGAGTTAAATTGAGATTCGAGTAGAGGGACGAGTAGAGAGGCGAGTAGATAGGCGGTGTGGGGAGAGTCAAGTAGAGAGGAGAAAAGAGAATCGAATGGATGGGCGAGTAGAGATCCGAGTAGAAAGCCAGTTGAAAGGCGAGTATAGAGGAGAGTAGAGAGGGGAGCAGAGAAGTCAGTAGAGAGTCAAGTATAAATTCGAGAAAGAGTCGAATATAGAGGCGAGTAGAAAGTCGAGAACAGAGGGGAGTAAATAGTCGAGGACAAAATTGAGAGGCGAATTTAATGCTTCGGCTCAACACTAAGCGATAACCGACATCCACGCGGGCGGAGCCGCGGGCAAAACCTAGTTCGTAATATAAATTCAAAAAATAAAAATGATCAATCGATGAACGCATTTCTTTGATTACCTAATAAGAGTGAAGTATTCTGACTGTCTTGTAGGTACACAAAGATAACGCGTGTTGTTACAAAAATTTGCAGTTATTCCACTATGAGAGTACCTACTGATAATAGGTAATTAAGGTCAATTGAGTTTATTATAACGAGGTATGTATGACGTTAATGTTTGCCTAAAAAGCATAGCATCGTTTGAAAATAACAAGAATATAGGTTTTTAGATAGTCTATCTTTTAATAGGATCTTAAGTTTTTTTTATTACATATTATGTTTAGTTATAACAGTATTATTTTACTCTTTGGTAACTGCCTTCAACCAGAGTAATTTAAAATAAACTGTTTAACTGAACTTGTAAAATAAAGAAAGTGAAAGGAGCTGTAAAATAACATCTTGACGTCTTTATTTATTTTTAATCATCCACAACGACTAAAAGTAAACTATTTCATAACCAGCTGATGTCCGCGATTTTCCCTGCTAGGAATTCTGTTCCCGTCCCCGTGACCCACGGGATTTGGGAACTTGGCACAAATGAAAAAGAAAATCGGTCGAGTCTTTCTGAGTTTTGCGCTTAGTAATGTTTGTTTGCGTTCATCCATTTATATTTACATATAAGATAATTAAATGTGATGTAATGATAATTTCACAGTCAAATGTACATAATTCTCCTCTCCAATAGATTTTTTTAAATCGACTTACCAAGTAGTCTTGTATGTTCCTCTCCAGTGTTCGCAGGCCACACGCCGCGTCCAGTTGCACTGTGTTCCCAGACAGGATGCACCCGCTCTGCGACGCTATTGGTGGGTGTGGGGCTTTCACTGGCTGTACTCCACGGAGACCCAGTCTTGCCTCTTCGCTAAAATAATAGTAGTATTTGTCATGAATAACTTCTAGGCTTACTATTACTATTGCCAGTGGGCACGCCGTTGACTGGAAAGGTGATCAGCCCTTCTGTGTGGTGCCATTATAGCTATAATGACTGTTATACATGCGTATACGTATGGTAACCGGGACCGACGGCTTAACGTGTTCCATATTCATGCATACAAATATTTGCACTGAGCAGAGACCCACGCCTATGGCGTAGCAGCCGCGTTCACTACCGCCACGCCTATGACGTAGCAGCCGCGTTTACTAACGCCACGCCACAGAGGCTGTCAACTTCTAGACTTACTGAAGAATATTTTGTACAATATTGTGTGAAACCACAATGTGAAAAAGTTTGTAAGTATTTTAAATTCTTAACTTTTGTTGTTGATTGTACTGTAAAATGTTGATACCTTGGTTTGGTCGTAGACATGACATCAAGCGGATATAAAATAACAATGCCAAATCATTAAGGTCTAATTAATTATGGCATGAATATAAATATATTTTAACCAAAAAACAATAATGACATGGTTACCGGGTGTGGTGCAACTATAGCCGCAAATTGCAAGGACACTTGTCTGTAGGGGTTGAGACCGAAACATGGTTCATGTTAAAAACGGTTAAATTGATACGGTTCAGATATGAATTTCAAGACCAGTTTCAGGGCCCAAGCCAAGGCCTCCAAGGTGAACGGCACTGATTTGACAGGTCATCACAACATGCTGCAGATGATATTGAGGTTTTGTGAGAAAACTACCTTTTAAACCTTCCGCGTTCCATGATATATATATTCCGGTGTAACCTGGTCGAAACGTCAGGCAATCAAAGGTATGTAAGTACCTATACCATGATCGCGTATATTCCCATTTTCTAAATTATAAAACAAGTAAAACTTTCAAATATTTGGTTTGCCCACTGATAAAATGTTTACGTAGTAAACGTTAATAGTAAAACCATACCATCTTTGGTTTTACTAAGTTCAAATATATCAATCTTTAAGCTGTGGGTTCCGGTTGCCATACCAATATCTATGGCAGTCACAACTGGTCTAATTGCAATGTTTTGATATTGCCTTTAGGTTGTGGAGGTCATATGGTAGTCACTTCTCGAAAAATGTCAAAGTTCAGAAAAAGCTTCGGATGCAACTGGGATCAATGCTAGGATGATAAAGACTTAAGCAAGCATGTGTCAGTACAGTAAAATTGGAAATTCCAATAGGAAAACCTTTACAGTTAACCTATCAGAAGAACTTTTTGTTAGCAGAAATATATGGTTCAATGGTACAGTAAAGCATAACTGTGTGGGATAAAGAATTTGTATCTTTATATTTCATAAAGTTAAGCATGTGTCCATACAATAACATAGGACATTCTAATATAAAACCTATACAATCCACCTACCAGAACAACTTTTTGTTTACAGAAATATGTAGTTAATTTGTTCTGTGCTGATTATAATTTTTAATATATCTCATAGCCCATGACTGCTAACATATTTCAAAATTTCTTTGCTTATCACAATTAGTAAAATAGGTTAGTGGTATCAACATAAACTATGTACCAGAAAGTTGTTATAACTTCAACACCACTTTTAAAAAACCAGCATATTTTTGTTTTAGATAGACAATTCTTTATTGTTTTCATTTTTAGTCCTTGAATATAGACTATAATTCAATGTTTTTTTTTTAAATTAAGTAATATATATATTTTCATAAACTAATACTACACCTTTTTCTTTTACATACTTAATGTATATTATTTATTTATTCTGAAGAATTTTGTGTAAAATAAACGAAAAGCATTTATTGTGCACCAATACTATGCTTAGACCTCAAACCATATTTCCCAACATAAGTTGGTCCTTACTCGATGGACAGCACCTACAGACAATTGCAAGACCTAACCTACAGCAAAATCTGGTAATGCTGCGCGCCGGTGCTTCAACTACTTACACATTACATTGGATTGTGGATAAGTGTCATCGATCAGAACAAGTGTGTGATACTAGAATAAAGGCAAGTGGTCTGAGCTAGTCGCATTGAGAAGGTCAGTCTTATATCGTAATTTTCTTTAGATACTTTAGACACTGTCTCTGGGTCAAAACATGACATCACATTAGGTTAAAAAATTAGTTTTATGTACTAATGAAATAACCTCACTTACCCCATGGGATCCAGATCGTTGTGACATAGTCTCCGATTCAATTTCTGAATCTGTACTTATACCTTCAGTCGTGTCATGTGACAATGCTTGTGGGACATCACTATCAGATAGGTTTGATGACAGTCTTATAGGCTCATAAGCACCAAGATTTCCAAAAGTCCTTTCTCTTTTAGGAAGGTGCTGTTCATTTGGTGAGTTTGAGAGCTGTATCAGGTCAGCGCTCGCTTCGGAGTTCAGGGCCCACGTAAACCTTGGCAGAGGCAAATCCATGGGAGTAGCTAGGAGTTCGGGTTTTAAAGCCAAACTTGATTGATGTGCTGCTATTAATTTCAGTGCCGAATAAAATTGTTTTCTATTCATGTGGCTCAGTGACGCACAGTTAATAGGAGCTACACTTATATCCATGATCTGTAACATAATTAGTGCTCATAATCATTCGTTCACAAAATGTGTTATTATACGCCTAACCTACACGACTACATACCTGTTTTAAGACATCATTATGTACATTTGACGATCTAAATAATTCTGTTGCTTTTAAAATCGGTATTTTCCCATTAGATTCTTCGTCACAACATAAAAACAAATCACCGAAATATCTCATTTCGGTTTCTGTCAAATTGAGATCCTCCATTATAGCAATAAAATGAGAATATTAGGAGCTTCTACACAGTGTCTTTAGTTTGTTATTATATAGGCAACATAAACAACCATTATCTATTAATGTACACCATATTCATTGATAAATAGACGGATTCGAAAATTGTACATCACAAAATTTACACGAAGCAAACCAAATGTCAGTGACAGACAGCTGCCTGATGCGGCCATTAAAATCCTTAGAGGCGAATCGTCCAGAAATCGGTAATGGATTGAAGTAGAAAAATTCCGGTTTCTTGTGATATAGCATCGGCTGACGTCACTCAAACATTCAAAAAAATATAGAAATAATAAAATAAACAAATATTTTAGGCACATACATTTTTCACTATACAAAGTATACATTTTAGTAAAAATGTTACCGGTTTTAGTGAAGACACAAAATGAAGAGTTAACCCTTAACTGCATGTTCCTTTACGATTTGTTGTAAATGCTGCATATAATCGTGGGTATAATAGGTTGTTACATATGAAATTGCCGTTTTATTGAAGAAATTAGAAGAAACCCAATTTGCAGTACCTACTAACATTTTTACATTTTATTTAGGAATGACAAATCCAGTTTTTTTTTGTGTATGAATGAGAAAAGAGACAATTAGGCTAACAGCAAGTTTTATTACATTTTTGAAAAGTGACAGCTGTAAAAAAATTATACGAAATTTATCATCAAAATGGAATTAAATGGATAGCATTTAGGAAGTATTTATCAAGCGGCCAATAAAAACAAAATTTAATACAGAGTTGTAAAATCTTGAAATCAACTTTCAAACAAAGTATAAAAAATGGAAATAGCTATTACATTGCAGGAATAACGAATTCATGAATGTCTAAGAAAATTTCGGCAATTTCATATGTAACGACGACAGATTAATAATACCTACTATTAATTCATTAAAAAAAAAATCAAGAAAATGGGTATAGATAACGGAAAATATACTAAAACATATAAAACACTTCAGATGCTTGTTTAATATTCAAGAAAAACGTGGGTATCCGTATACTTGATGAATTTTTACATAATCATGCAAAATCACTTCTTAGCGAATTCTATAACGGGGCAGCAGACCTCTTGGTGTCATCAAGCTCCCTTTTTCCGTTTACACATTAACTATTTCTACTCAATAGGACTTGTTTGCCCCAACGGCCTGATATGGCCAGCCTTTTCGTCCAAGTGTAAGTAAGTAGTCACGACTGCAATCTTATCATTACTGTATATACATTCCTTGTTCCTTTATTCAGTAAAAATATTTATAAGGGTTATTATCCCACGACCTCCGCCTCCATGAGCGTGGGCCTGAGGGTGATGGTTGGAGCCGCCTGTCACCCTAGCAGAAGCAGGCCAGGGCGGCGGCGCGCATCACGCAATGCGCGCCTCCCCATACCAGGGGCAAGTTGGGGACCGCGTGGCCAGACCTAGCACAGCAACCCCCCCCCCTAGAGTCCGACATAACCTCCCGCTCCGGAGGGGGGGGGGGGGAGGTATTCGAGAGGATTTCCCGCACGTAAAAAAGAAAACCTTGTTTATTTTCATGATATTTATTAGTTACGGGTACATGCTTTTGCAATACTGCATTTAACATAAATGTGATAATTTATACAAATTACACTACTGTCAAAGTAGCTGAATAATTTAGATTGACTTATGCTTAAATTATAAAACTCGACAAATCATAATCTTTTAACATTCATAACAACATTAATCTCTTATCTACATTCAAACATTTAATCCTTGGTCTGGATGTATTTGATGAGATCAATTACGCGGTTGGAGTAACCATACTCGTTGTCGTACCAGCTGATGAGCTTAACAAAGTTGTCATTGAGAGAAATACCAGCGGCAGCATCGAAGATGGACGAGTGTGTATCACCAATAAAGTCAGACGATACAACCTGCTCCTCAGTGTACTCGAGAATGCCCTTCAGAGGACCCTCCGCCGCCTCCTTAACCTTCTGCTTGATGGCATCATAGCTCGCGGCTTTACCAAGGCGCACAGTCAAGTCGACTACGGACACATTTGGGACTGGAACTCTGAACGCCATACCGGTCAGCTTTCCATTTAGTGCTGGGATTACTTTGCCGACGGCCTTAGCAGCGCCAGTCGACGCAGGAATGATATTTTGTTGTGCACCACGTCCATCACGCCACAGTTTGCCTGAGGGTCCATCAACAGTTTTTTGGGTAGCAGTGGTAGCATGCACTGTGGTCATCAAACCCTCAACAATCTCAAAGTTGTCGTGGATAACTTTGGCAAGAGGTGCCAGGCAGTTAGTAGTGCACGATGCGTTAGAGATGACCTTGTAAGAAGGATCGTAAGCTTCAAGGTTGACTCCGACGACGAACATGGGAGCGTCAGCACTAGGGGCAGAGATGATCACCTTCTTGGCACCACCCTCCAAATGAGCAGATGCCTTTTCAGTGGTTGTGAATACACCAGTAGACTCTACAACGTATTCAGCTCCAGCTTTGCCCCATGGAATGGCTTTAGGGTCTCTCTCGGAGAATACGGAGATTTTGTTTCCATTCACAACGAGGAAGCCATCTTGAACGTCTACGGTGCCCTTGAAACGACCGTGTGTGGAGTCGTATTTGAAAAGGTAAACCATGTAGTCAAGGCCGATGAAGGGGTCGTTGATGGCGACGACCTGAGCTCCCTTCTCGACGGCAGCGCGTAGAACCAGACGGCCAATGCGGCCGAAACCGTTGATACCGATCTTCGACATTCCTGTAACGCAGACAATCCAAAATGAGTGAACAGCAAGCTAATAATAAAAAGTAATTTAAAATAGTAACACGTCTACGTCTAACAATCTGTCTATCGTTCTTTCAATCTATACTCATTTATTCATTAGTCGATAACGACAAACGTGAGTCCTCGAAATCATCGTGTCTGATAACCGTAAGACAATTGTTGATTGCTATCATGTCACATACGTATTACTTTCATGATTTTTATACAATCTAAGTAGGTATGTATAGTCGTTCATATGTGTAATAAAAAAACTTGCAAAACCTTATAAAACAATACAAAGAAAATTTAATACCTAGTATTATACATAGAATCGCGTAGGTAGTTTTAAACTAGTACAGTACAAGTGCCAAATCTTTAATTCATCAATTTTTTTAATAAATATCGTCTATGGCGACTAAGGGTTTATCTTTATTTGATAGCTAACATGAAACACATACATTCATTAAAAATACCAGATTCACGGCAATTGCCTCGTTCCCTATTACATGAGATCGGAAAACACAGTTGATGCAATTAGGTGTTATTATTGATCTGCCTTTCTGTTTAAGGACTATAAGGTCTGTTTATGACTTTTGTATGATTTCAGAACAAAATTTTACATAATAGAGTAACTGCCTACCGGCAAATATATAAGGTGCCAGCAAATAGTTTTATATGGTTCAATTTATTAGAAAACAAATAATCTAATGTTATCTTTAAGAGTCCAAGTATGAACTAATGTCAACATAACTTATTTTATCACCGCTAGTGTGCCGACCCCTATTTTACTTCTCAAGGTTAGAGAAAGAAAAGTAAACCGGTTATGGGAAAAAAAATGTTGTAACTTATTTAGTAAAAATGAGAGAAATATTTATTTTGTAGTTTATAATATTGATTATCCATTTTACTTAAAAAATTAAAACAACGTTAAGTTGTTACTAGAAAAACATTAATTAGAGGTACCTGAAAACGGTTTTCAATGCCTATCAAAAGTTTTCAGTTTACTAAAGAGGAATATTTCGTGAAAAAAAAATTAAAATATAAGTTCACTAAATGCAACTAAAAGATGGCTGATGATATAATCATATCGATTTTATTGTGCATATACAAAATAATGTCGCTTGAATTTATATAAACATGCTACAAAGTATAATGGGTTTGTGACGAATATACCGGCCGGCACGAAGGTCATATAGAGGTCACATTAGAAAAACCGTAAAAATAATATCAGATAAAACTTATATTGTGAAGAGGTTAAACGGTTAAGGTTAAAGTTTTGCCATTAACCTTAAATATTAACATGTTTCGGTAAATATACGAACTCCTAAAAACACTCAGCAATCGAAACAGCTACGTGGTCCACACGAAATAAACATTATTCATTATTCAATATGCTTCAGTTCAGTTTAACACGCGAAACAATAGGCTATAAATGTAATTTACATGAAATTGTTTAATACTTACTGGATTTAATTTAAGTGGTTGCAAGCTTAAAGTGTAACACCACGTACGCTCCTCGCGAGATGGATTTTTAAAATGTCAGATGAAGGACAAGGCGGAAGGCGGCTATACTGAGACGGTTGGTAATAATAGACAATTTCACGTAGATCAATGAACCATAGACTATAAAAAGAACAGACTTGTCAAGAGTTTGATAATGGCCGACTGATAGAATATTGTTGCTTTCACAGGTTTTGGTCTGTTTGTTCGTTATCCTTCGATAAATAAGTTACTTTCACTAAAAAAGTACAAATAAGTACATTTCAGACAAGAATAAATCGACTTTCAAAAATAAAAATAACGAAAATTACAGTTTTTATTCAAAAGACAAATGCGCGTACGACTTGTATTGAAGTCCGTACTATGGTTGACAACTTGCTATTAACAAACATCGATTTGATATAATCATACTGCAAAAGGTCGCAGGAGTCGGGTAACTCACAGGAGCTGAAATCATTAGATTATACATTTTTATCAAGGTGTCAAGCACCTGTACAATACTCTATACTCCATTTGGTTAGGCATTTAACTAAAGCAACCAAAACATAAACAACCTGGTAAAAACCTTTATTAAAATCACAAATTAAAAAGATAACCTAAGTTAACTAATTATATAGTGGTTCAAATTCAGTTCAAGTCTCTAAAATAGGTATCTAAACTGAAAAATATTAATAAAGTGAATTTTAAGCAAAACATATTAAAAAGACACGTCAAAATTGTTTACTATCTAACCAAAGGGGGTATAGGTCTTATAATTATGTATTCATATTTTTCTAATACAGAAGAAAAACATCATAAACTCAGTGAAAACTTACTTCAATATAGAATTATTATTTACTTTATTTATAACACGTAAGTTTTCTAAACTACGATACTTAATGATGAAAAAGTACAGTGCCTGCTTCTACGCAAGAACATTTTGGCCGTATCTTTTAATTTCCTCGGTTTTTGTACCTTCACAACATATCTCTTTTATTTAATCTGAGGAACATTTCTATTTCTGTCTATGATATGCACAGAATGCAACAAGACCACAGAATCTCAAAGTGCTTTTTTATCCAAATTATGAACCCACTTTTTTGTAAGTTCGTATTTTGTTTTTAAATAATAAATATGTTTACTAATACTATTACAAAATATTCATCGTATCAACCATTATTAAATTTAATGATTGGCGATTGGGTTCTCTACGCTCTGAACAGAGACAATTTCTTTTAGCTTGTTGACTGTTGACGCGGGTAATTCAAAATGTCACATTTATAATGAAAATATATTTTATCTCCAAATATTAATTTAAAACAAAATCTATAAGGTTAATAACATAGTCCAAGCACATCGAGTATGGTTTTAAGGGTCGGTATTAATGGTTTCGGCCGAATAGGAAGAATAACATTTAGAACATGCTTCCATAATTCGGAAATACAGGTAAAACAATTAAAACATTAATGGAATTGTACTTATCTATTTTGATCATGCTATATATATATAGCTTCGGGTAAGTAGTATGCCTATAGGTGGATAAGGTAGTTTCTTACTTTATTTAATACATCATAGTTACGTTATATATGGATTTCTGAAAATATGTCTACTGACATCAATCTAATTTTTTCAGTTGTCCGCTATCAATGATCCGGCAATCGACATCGAGTATATTTGTTATTTAATAAAGTTCGACTCCACACATGGCAAATTCAGAGGAAATGTTACGCACACAGCCGATGAAATCATCATTAATGGTAAGCATTCTGTACATCATCATATAAGTACCTACATACCTCATATCGTCATATAGCTTGTTGAAGACTCCTAAGAGAGAATTACTGCTATGGCGATTCAGCATTGACATTTTATTCAAAATAAGTAGGTAGATAAAGATCCTACAGAAAAATAATCTAGAAGCCATGGTCCGACTATTTCTCAAAATAGTATGTACCCGATGTGCTATTCTAAGCCTACAATAGCATTTCTAATTTCTAGTCTAGTCTAGCGTCTAACGTGATCGAATACTGATCGATTCGCTCATCCATCCAATCTTTCGCATTTTTAATAAGTAGGTACTTAGGTAGCTATGTACTTAAGTGGTAGGTACTTAGTTTATGTTCTTGCACTGTACCAACTCTTCCTAAAACCGTAGTACTTATTCTTACTTTAATGTTTCAACTTTTTACTTATCTGTACCGATTTTATTCCAACTTCAATGTTATCTCCTGACCTGACCCCGTCATCAGAGTCGTAGGGATATAAAGTAGAAAGTAGGCGTTTTCTTATTTACCTAACTCTACAGATCAATAATAAACAAAATAAGTAAGTTAATATATTTTTAAAATAAGTACTTAAGCATGCAATTTATACCCTTTTTCCACTCTGACCAACTGAAAACGCATCAAGTACTTATTCTATTTCCCAACGGCTTAACCTCAAGTATTTAGTTGGTTGGTTTGCAAATAATGGAATCATCTATTTTTTTTTCTGTCGGTACAACTAAGGTTGTTTATGCTGTTATAATTGGTCATTCTATGCCCTTTACTATGGGACTCTATGGAGACTTTAAGAGCTCAAGCCGACCTTAGCTGCAAGCGGGTACGTAAATATCCTGATTTACGGACGAGGCACTGGCTCGGACTATCCTTTGAGGTTGGGGGGTCAGGTGGCAGTAAGCAGTAGTATTCTATACCTATTCCTAGAATATAATATACCTACCTGATATCATGAACTTTATCTCACTCAATGTATAATGATCCGATCCAACAACCGAGCAGGTAAGTACCTACCTAAATGTTGTACCTACCAACAAACTTCAGCACTCCATTCTCTAGCAGTTTGTTTTTTAGATGACCGTTACCTAAAGAATAATAATATAATATAATTAATCATTACTATGCTCGATTATGCCGTTACCTACCTCATTATTATTTGGGACCTTGGGCACTTCATAAAAATGAGTCCTGAAGGTAACTAAGGTCTTTTTTGTCATTTTGGAGGCTGGGGTTCACTTATCCCTCCCAATCCCAGGAGGTCCTCCTAATTCCCTCCCAATACCGAAACACAAAAGAAGCCTCCCTGAGAGCTTCGACTGTTGTTAAGAAGTGTAAAGTGGGTTTGGGCACTTAAGGATTTGGTAGTTCTCGGTAAGTATCTATGGCGCATCTACCGGGAGACAACGCCGAAGTGCCAGCACTACGAGGATCCTGGCGAAGACACGGCTCACACGGCTCACACGTTGGTGGAGTCAACGCCGGGATCTCGTTGCGGTCCTGTATATAATAGCGCCGGCTCCATTCCGGATACTCCAGTTTAGAACAGGGTTAACCTACACTGCCTATCCAACTTGACGGCAAAATGAATATGAATATGTATTACTATAAAGATCACCACTGTGACGGATGAAAACAGTCAACTTTGAAAATAATGAGCTCAAGACCATTTTTTCTCTATAAAAGCCATGATTCATCATCATGTTAGCAGTGCTTCCAGTTGCTTCACCTTCGTACTCCGTTAATAGATTATACATTTTAAAATAATGTAGCAGGACACTGAATGACGTCAGGTAACTGATCTGATAAGAGCTGTAATTCATCATCATTCTTTCGAGCCTTTTGCCAACTCAATTGGGGTCAGCTTACGCCACATCTGGGATGCGGCTGACTTCCGATATTTTGCAATCTGACCTCCAAAACCATTCGGAACCATTGGCGGCAATCGAAGTTCTGTAGTTAGTTTAGTCGGACTTTTGAGGGCTCCAACTACCCGTCCCGTATAGCGACTACCATAGATGTCAGTATGGCAGCCGGAACCGACAGCTTAACGTGCTTTCCGTGGCATCGAGACCAAAATAGAAATTTCATGCATGTACAAATATTTGAACTGAGGGGGAATCGAATCCACATAGCCACAGACGCAGAGCTGTAGTGAACACCTATAGGTGCATTTTGTACTTAAACGTGGACAAGTGGACTTTATCATGTTTAACGTCTAAATCTAAAGCGATAATATTATTCAATGTAACAGATCAGAAAATCAAAGTGTTTCAAGAAAAAATCCCGTCGGATGTGCCATGGCACAGAGCTGGAGTTCAGTACGTCATCGAAGCATCTGGAATGTTCACCAGTTTGGATAAAGCATCGGTTTGTTCTTCTAAAAGTCTTTCCAGTATGATCACTATTATTGTAGAACAGAGCTGTAAGCCTACTGAGAACTATACACCCTATTGCCGATCCGTGAATTCAATAATTTTGTTGGGAATTTATTAATATCATTGATTTGCCTGACGTTTCGACCAGATTACAGGTTGAGGTACCTGCCCTTGTATTTATACCACTTACATAGGTGGCAGACAAGCACACGGCCCACCTGATGGAAAGTGGTTTTCGTGGCCTATAGACGTATACAATACCAGGGGCGTGACACTCGCGCTGCCGACCCTACTGACCTGTCTCAAAAATATAAAATATACCCGGTTTAGCTCCCTCCCTATAGATAGACCCTATATAATCACATTCATAAAAAGAGGCCGTAGATGCGACTGATTGTGTATACATAGGTATATTTAAGTTCTAAATGTGTATTTTATTGGAGTTTGATGATCCATCCGAAATTAGCATAATTGAAATTGCAGTCTTTGCATTGAAGTCAATTAGACGATCAAAATATAAACAAAGAATTAAAACTTTTCGGCAATATTTTAGGGTCACTTACAAAGTGTAGGAGTGAGACGGGTTATAGTGACAGCTCCAAGTGTGGACGTCCCCATGGTCATACTCGGCGTGAATGACTATTTATTGGACACAGGTAACAGATTATATGATAACTATTAGATAAGTTCTGGTTACCTTTTGATAAGTATAAAAAAGAGGACTTAAAGGTATAAATGAACATAAACAAACATGTTAAGAGTTTCAGTAGTTATACGTCATAACAGGGTATTTGACAAATTTTGGAAATCCATTTTAAATTATTCCTTAGCATATAATATGCACACCACATCGATATTTAAAAAAAATCAACGGACTTTAACAAAAAATCGATGTTAAAATTTAAATTTTCAAAAACGCGCGAGAAACGCTGTCCCTTTGTATGGAGCCGATTACGTGACGTCACACGCAAGTAAACATTTTGTATAACCTTAAAGCAGTGAAGTCAAAGTAAATAATAAAGTTTTTCTTCAAACTTTGTGAATAAAATGCAGTATAAATGGTGTGTAGTTGCACAATGTACAAATACGTCTATAAATAATCCACAAAAACTGTTTGTTTCTGTTCTGTCACAAAGCCGTGTTTACTTGCGTGTGACGTCAGCAGTGCTGTGATCGATCACAGAGCGTTTTCGTCACAGATAAAAATTCGAAAAATTATTAGATATTTTTAAGCGAAATTCTCAAAAAATATGCTTATTTTAGTTTAATTTATAGTTTTAAATGTCTTTTTACGCGATTATTTGATAGGATGACCATTATTTGTAGTATTTTTTTAATGTTGTCAAATAGCGTATTGTGACGTCATACTTAAGTAAAGTTGTCGTTTCAGACATAAGTAGCTACTGTATTTGATTAATAGATACTTCACTAATTAGTTCTATATTCTGGCTTCGGACGGAAATAGTTATAATGACGATGATGATGATAAAAAGGAACATCCGTAATTAACTTTTGGATTAGTGTCAACTACCTATAGATGTAATACAATGATTCATTGATCACTTCATTAGTGATGCGATTAAATCAATTGAATCGGTTGGTTCATGATGAATACCAATGAACAAACTACATAATTGTAACTCAGCCTAAAGCTGTGTGTGTCACTCTGGCACTATCAAACTGTTTTCAACGGATTCTGTCGTGATTTATTTAGTCATATTAATCACTATTTAACGTTTCAGCTGCTTTTTCTGGCCAAGGCTGATGAGAAGTAACCCCAAACGTCGAGCTCAGTGTAAATAATAAAATATTACCAAATAGATAGATAGAATTCGTTAAAAACAGTGTTATTGTCAATGAGTGATATTCGCGTAAACACCGACAGAATAATGAACTCAATTGTTTTTTTCCAGGTGCTAAGGTAATATCGTGTGCATCAAGCACTTTGTACTGCTTGGCTCCGATAATCAAAGTTCTGAGTGACCACTATGGTGTGGTGGAAGGATTCATTACCAGTATACATGCTATGACACCATCACTTAAGCCCTTGGACGGCCTCTGCTTGCGAGGAAAGGTAATAAAAGTGAAAAAATTAGCAGAATATTATAGTGTACCAAGCTGTTGCCCGCGGTTAAATTTTAGTCTCGTTGATACCATTGGATATCTGTTCCCAGGATAAAAGTAACATCCATACTAAAATTATAAATGGGAAAGTGTAAGTGTGTCTGTTTGTCTGTTCGTCTTTCACGGCAAAACCGAGCGACGAATTGACGTGATTTTTTAAGTGGAGATAGTGGATGGAAAGTGACTTAGGCTACTATTTTCTAACGCCCTTACCAACTTACCTAAAATGGGAGCTAGAAGTTTGTATGGAGCATTCCGCAATTTTCAAGGTAGGAATTTAGAAATTGTTAAGCGGACTATTTGTGACTAACAAAAAAATCGTGCATCAATTTTTTTTTGGACATCTGCCCTTTTCGCAATTTTTCTTTCGAAGTAAGCCGCTATTTTGTAAGAAACTCAAGTTTTGTAACTTCAATATATACCTATTTCTTATTTTGCCAGCATTGGAAAGATCATAGAAGCATCAATCAGAACATAATCCCGGCTACCACAGGTGCCTGTAAAGCCCTAGGCAAGATCTTGCCGCAAGTCAAGGACAAAATGACCGGACTAGCCTTCAGAGTTCCAATAATAAATGTCTCTGTGCTGGATATAACTATTAAGTATGCTATGGTCTTATTTATGATTGCGTTTTAATTTGTATCGAGTTTGTGTGGATAATCAGGAACTCATTCTTATAAGATCAACATTAGTAATCAACTAAACAACGAGTAATGACACTATGTAATGATAAGTATTAAGTATAATGTTTTGGAATTGGCATCGGCATCGAAGTAATATTTTGAGATAACAGAAACAATGAATCTACTCGGTAGATTAGATGATTAAAAAAAGTTTTGGGGCATATTCATCATTATCTCCTCGTCTTCCTCCTAGCATAAATCCCAGTCGCATCCGAAGCATTTCTGTTTGGAGTCTGATGAGTAGAGAATATATTATGAACTTCGATATTTTTCGTGAAGCGAGAACCTCCACAACCAATAGGGGATATGGGAACTTTTTACGGTTCCAAGGTTCCAATCATGGATTACAAAATATTTTTTGATATTTTATTCAACTAATTATCGACTAAGCAACCTGCTTTGTGTCATTTGCGCCGTGGAATTTATTCATACTATGTTTTTATGTTTTATATGTTAACTGATGAAACCAGTGAAATTTGTTTCAATACAATATCCGAAATAGTTACAACTTTTAATTCATTATTATTATTACACAGATTGGAAGTAAGCACATCAATAGAAGATATCGTAAAATCTGTAGAAATGGCAAGTAAAAGGGGGCTTAAAAATATTATAAGAATATCCGATGAAGATGCAGTATCATCGGACTTCATAGGCGACAGTCATTCTTGTATTCTCGATGTCGATTCCAGCTTGCAGCTAAGACCAACATTCTTCAAACTTATCTGTTGGTACGAAAACGAGTACTCGTACGCATGTAGGGTGGTGGACTCCATATTTTTCTCCGAAATGCAGTTCGTTCAGTCCAATACATTAGTCAGCAAAACAACGTATGTGCGTTCTAGATTGCCGAAGCGAATTATAGTACCAAAACTCAAAGGTAACCAAGAGATGACTATACAGTGTAAGTACATAAATGCATCTTCAGATAAGATATTATGCAGCACTTCCCATGAAAATATAAAAACGAAGCCCGCTCCAAAACCTCGTCCCTTACTTCTGCGAAAACCAGTCCTTCCACAAAGCTCTAGAACTGCTGCCACTATGCTAAATTGTGAAACAAAAAAGAGAAATGAATTATTCAAGGTGTGGAATGATACATCTAAAACTTCTTTAAGACAAAATAGAAATTCGTTCTTCCATAGTTACATAACATTTAGTCCCAAATACCCTTTTCAAAAACCCGACTGTATGAAAGTTCAAGAGCGTTTAGAAAGTGTTAAAAGAGAATTCTCAAAAATGCTAATTATCACCGAGGACCTGCTTAAAAAATCTCATAGTAGTAAATTTAATGTACAGTGCTTAGGGACCAAAGAAGTTATGAAAGTTAATTCAAATGTGGAATTAAAGGTAGAATCTTCCTTTGATTCCTGTGCCGCCGACGAGCTTAACATTGGTCATAGAAACCATATACAACCTAATGTGAATAAACAGGTGTTCGAAGAATGTGGAGATTTCAAAAATATTGTTTTAAATCACTGCAATAAAACTAAAGCCTTTGAACTTAAAGGATCAGAAAATTTAAATAATGCTACAAGCAAACTGCAAGATTATAAAACTTTTTGCGAACGAATTAGAAAAATAGCTACAGAAAAAAGTGGATCAGAGCAACTCCAGAAAGACGTATGCAGCAGCAGTATAGATAAAAAATCAAACATTCTGAAAACAGACGATGCTTCAAGCATTACACCGAATAAAAAGCCTGCTACAGACGACGCTAACTTAAATCCGACAGTGGTGAAGACTATAAAGTCTTTAACATATGCAATCACTACTAAAGTAGTTGAGAATGTTTTTAACGAGTTAAACTTATCTGGTCCGTTAAAACCTTACAAAAACTATGAAGAGAATGAAGTTCATAATGACATTGTAAAAATTGAAGGAAATACACATAGCACGAAAGATCCAAGTAAGACTCAAAATTTAGAAGACAAACTAATAATTAACAAGGAGAAGCCCAATAGCTATTGTGTAAAAGGTTTAACAAAGGTTTCGCCAAGTAAAAATTACGATATGCATTTAATTAATGAAAAATTAAAAAAGCGTAATATAGTCTTGATGAACTCGGATTCAACCAACGTTTTAAAAAGTAATAATGAATATTCACCGTTGAATACTGATGACCTTCGTACAAACATAGATTTAAACAAAAAGATTTTAGCAGGCTTAAGGGTTATAGCCCAATCTGGAGCAACTGACAGCCTATCGCCATGTGGAAGTACCGCCAACACAGTAACTACGGTCAGTAACGGGGATAGAACTCGCGTCAAACAAGATCTTTACGACAAACTGGACAGCGTTAGTGAGTCTGATTCTGACAACTCATTCCAAATCAACGAAAGAAAGTCTCAAGTATTAAACATAAAGGATTTAACAAATTCTTTAGAAGATTTGGAACGTTTAGACAAAATTTGTAGAGTGATAGAAATCTCAGATGAATTATCCGATCAATTATTCTCCAATTTGGATAACAATGAAGTGTCCTTAGAACAAAAGAGAAAATGGTCTTTCAAAGATCTGTGCGAAAGGATAAAGTTAGATGAGTTCTGTAATAACGTGTTTGGTAAAACAAGTTCTTAGTCAATCGTTTTTTGTATTCAAACACAATGATTTTAAAATAAACTTTATTTCAGGCACTTGAATGGTATGTATTATTTCAGGCACTCGATTGGTATGTATTGATTAAATGGGACATCATCATAATGGCAAATATATTAAAATTGTACTCTTAAATACAGCAAATATAAATTGATTTCATATCACAACTTAATCTATTTTGTAAATATGTAAAAAAAAATCTCAGGTACATTCGTGAAGTAAATGGAATTGCCAAAAAGCTAAAGCATATAAAACAATTACTTCGTACTATATACTATACTATTCTTACCCGTAATTATGGTATACAATATCAGTATTTTTCAAGAGCTTCATGTTAAGATCAATGATTGTGCGGCTGAACAAGGCATCGTTCATATCGACAAAGTCACTGATGACGACATTAACGGGTGCGCGAATACCGGCGGCGGAACTACCTGGTAGTGGTGGGCCGGGACTGAACTCCGATAATTTCGGTAACACGTCTTTTTGAACTGGTATCGCACATCTTTCGCGGAGACTGGATACCCATCTGAAAATATGGCGATGCAGTATTTTAATCAGTAGATGGCAGTGATTTAAAAATAGTATTTATGAAAATAAATAGATTTAGGAATCGTAACTTTTTAAACCCGAAGACAGAGATAGCTAGAGATGACCCCTTTGGTTGTGAGAAGCACGGTGTCGCAATCTTTCCAGTTGGATGTGTCCCCATCTAGACCAAGCACCCTGGCACATAGTACAGTCTCCATCAGATCGATCTTAATGAACAAAGTACTCAAAATAATCTTAAATCCTTGATCCCTTCCTGATGACCGATTGTTCTGATATTTGGTACAAACCTTTGGTTCGGACGATAATATAAAGAGTTTTAAGATCATTTTGAGACTTTGTCGTCAAGATATTTCTGACGGTATGTGACGGTACATCGAAAATGTGCGGGTAGATGAAGAACCTCCTACCTCACAGACTCGAAGACGGTGGGCGTGCGCCGCCGGTGTAACCTGGTCGAAACCTCAGGCAATCAAAGGTATGTAAGTACCTATACCATGATCACATGAATTCCTGTTATTTTTATTGTATATCATGGAACGCGAGAGTTTAAACGTTAGTTTAGCAAACCGATACGGATCGGAAATTGCCAAACAAATATGTACCTACGTAGCATTTTAAATCTTGTATCTTAATACCTGAGTAAAATAAATGAAGGCGTAGGCGTGAGGACTGCTTGATGGACAAACCCTGTGCTGGGGTGTCTCCTGACGTTCTCGAGGAAGTTGATGAGACCGGTGACCGTGTCCTGCCTTGGCCAAGGCGAGGGCAACATTTGCGGTTGCCAGAACTCCCCAGTTGCGTATACCGACTCATTACGGTATACTACAATTATCTGAAAGCAGTGCATTGGCTTTTTTATGCCTGATTGACGTCTGCAAGACTTTTAAGACTACGGTTTCGGTAAAACATCACTTACTATTTTTAGCAGATTCGCTGTCTGCGAATGTAGTTACTATTTAATTATAGTTTTAACTTGTTATTAAAATAAAATACTGGCAATACTGAATGCCTTGGTATTATTAGAGGGAGAAAGAAATATCTAATTCAAACATCGGGATTCGTTCGTTTAGCGAATTGGGCAGAATTCAGTCTAATAGAAATACTTGATTCTTTGATTCTTGACTAATTTATTGAGAGTCGACCATGTTGAGTATTGCACATCATTCGACTAAACCGAACCTAGTCACATCGGCGCATAGAGAGCACACATAGAATTTAAAATAGTGAATATTAAAAGCGTTCGTTCGTTTAATTTCAGTCACATTATTCCAGTTTTCTTTATAGATATACTGGTGGTAGAAATTTGATGGCACAAATTTGACACAAATTTTGGCCATGCACCACCATGCACGATTGCAAAAAACCCTCCATAGTAATCTAATCTCGGTTGTATTGCGTTCAGGGGTCAGCAATAAGTGCATAGCCGGGCAGGGGGGGGAATTGTGGTCGCAGCACTAGTGGGACCGGTGGGTGTCACGCGGTGCTGTGACGAGCGTGCCAACGAAGTGCGACATTGTTACCATGGTACGTGTATGTTATGGTGACCTTCTTTCCTGAGACTTTGCCTTCAGCTTTCAATCAGGCGAGGTGAAGTCAAATTGACGTGTCCGTGTGTGTATTATATACAGGGTGTATTTTTGAAACGGGGCAGTAAGGGCAAGTACCTTAACCGTTGCAGTTACAGCAAAACGTTCTTAAAAGACCTTCCCTAACTTTTTGGGACATTTTGAACTGCATTCACAGATTTTGTAAAAAACTTACAGTTAGCAAAAAAATGCAAGAAGTTCAATTTTTTTTTTTATGCCAATCGATTCTATTTCATGTGGGGATCAAAAAACTCTATGGGACCATTTTAGCTTTCAGTACTAGAAAAGACAGAAATCGCCAAAGACCTTTCCCATACATTTCGTACGGAAATATGATAAATCAACTCGAAACTCATAGGTCAGGTAAAATTTTGAACTTTTTTAAATAAAAAAAATCATTTAAACATTTAAGAAATTGGTTTATGAAATAAATTGCTCAAAATGATTTCCATTTATCCTTTTTTGCACTGAACGAATGGCGGCTAATAATGTTCTGGGATAAATATTACGTAAAATGGTCATTAATGCATCCTTGAGCTCTTGAACACTGGCGTACGTGGTCTTATACACCTCGTTTTTCACGAAGCCCCATAAAAAAAATCAAGTGGTGTTAGATCGGGGCTACGAGGTGGCCACTGTGTTGGACCATGTGTACCTATCCACTGTGTACCGAATAGGCGGCTCAAATTGGAACGTGAAAGGTGACTGTTATGTGGCGGAGCACCATCTTGTTGAAAATGAACTTTTCGCAATTCCGACATTCGTCCATCTCGTTTTCAAGATGGTGTAAAATGACTTCATTATACATGGCAGAATTCAGTTTCCCTTCATAAAATTCCACCATTATGACTCGATTGGACATTATACCACACCAACAGTTGAATGAGAAGCGAACCTGATTATGACTTGCCGTAACTCTTAGTGGATTTTCTTTGGACCAATAGTGGTGATTTTTTCTGTTGTACATACCGTTATTGGAAAAATTCGTTTCGTCTGACCACAGTATGTAATTTAAAAATTCATGATCTCTGCTTATTTTTCCTCTTAGCCATCTGCAAAAAGTAAGCCTTCGAACATCATCACCCGGATGTAACACTTGAACTATGCGCCCATATCGATAGCACTTGTAGCCGTATTTCTTCCATATCTTTATCACAAGGGAGTGGGATACACCTACTTCAAGGGCGACTTGCCTGGACGATACCTCTGGATATGCTTCGACATAAGTTAGAACCGCAATCTCCGTGTCCATGTCCACACGAGGCTGCCGCTTTCTTTTGAAAGAACCCTGCAATTCCAGGTTTTTCAAAAGATTTGTAATAACCTTTCTTGTTGGCACATGCCGCAACGGATACTTATTGCGGTACCACACTAATGCAGCTCCCGCATTTCGATTATTGACAAAATACGCTTCTAATAAGTCAATTTTTTCACGATTAGAAGACATTTTAGCGAAAATCCTTAATTAATAACTCATACGAAGTTTCTCAGCTGAAACTAAGAATAACACACAGATTTTCGAATCAAATTCGAAATTTGAGGGTAAAAATTCTTTTTATTTACTTTACAGTCAATTCTACCCACTTCCTGGCCATAACAAAAAGTTAGACCATCGTAGAAATTTGTTTCTGTTGCCGAAATGTATGGGAAACGTTATTGGCGATTTCTGTCTTTCCTAGTACTGAAAGCTAAAATGGTCTCATAGAGTTTTTTGATCCCCACATGAAATAGAATCGATTGGCATAAAAAAAAATTTTTGGACTTTTTGCATTTTTTTTGCCAACTGTAAGTTTTTTTTACAAAATCTGTGAATGCAGTTCAAAATATGTCAAAAAGTTAGGGAAGGTCTTCTAAGAACGTTTTGCTGTAACTGCAACGGTTAAGGTACTTGCCCTTACTGCCCCGTTTCAAAAATACACCCTGTATATATATATAGATGAAAAAAATACGTGCTTTATAAGAGGTTTTTTTGTAGACGAGTGTCCACCTGTTGGAAAGTGGTTACTGTGACCTATGGACGTGTGCAACACCAGGGATATCATACTGGTGCTACCGACCTTCTAATACCCTTAAAGAACCTCATATTGTAGTCGCTTGAAAAAATCCCCTTAACAGGGAGTTCATTCCACAGCTTGAGCATGCGCGGGATGAAAAACCTTTTGTACCGTACAGTGCGTACCGTTTCCGGTCGCAATGTGTGAAGATGAATTCCCTACCTGTGGCGAGCGGTGCGATGATTAAAATCTATTAATATAAATAATTTATACCTGCGTTCTTAATCTATTGAGTGAATTAAGAGTAATTGCTCTGAGATCGAGTTGCCGAGGCACGAGTCTCGGACCGTAGAGATTCAGTAAATATCGCATTAACATCTGGTGGTGGTGTGGAGTGAACCCGTAGAAATGTTGACAGTCTAAGATGACCACCTGGAAAGTAAGATTAAGTATTTTTAAATATTTCAAGATTTTTTAAGATTCTTCCGTTTTGTGTGTACCTTACCTCTCCAGGATGTGTGTCAACAAACTCCTTAACTTGAGTAAGAGCTCTTGAGATTTCTTCTCCATATAAACCATGAGTGAAGTAAAAGTTTTCCTCGTTTGGCATTGTGGCCAGCCTCAGGTCAAGGTACCTGGAAATCATATTTATATTATATTACTCTCTATAATCTTCAAAAGTATACACAATTACCAAAGTATTTAAAGTATGCTATAAACTTTGATTAAATAGTGCTACATGATATAATTGTGATAAGTAAATGAGGAGCAACAGTTACATCAAGAATTTTGCATAACAATTTCGAATTCTGATGTGAGTCTTTCACACAGAGATTTTTACTTACATGTCCTACATGATTTTAAAGAAGTATAAAATGGTAGTCAAAAATTTTATGAATTTATTGATGCTAAAATCTATGAAAAACAACAAGTTTGCTGGTGATGACAGAATTACTATCAAGCTTCTAAAAGTAAGTGGGGTTTGAACAAGCTACTATGCCTTTGTAATGCCATTATACAGCAGGGATGATCACTGGGATCTATAAAACTAAAAAGGAAACCCGACATATTTAGATCTCTTTCAATGTGGCAAGATGGAATTTCAACTGACTTACTCTAAAATATTTGAAGATAAGATAATAAGATATATCTAGTATGAGAATATAAAAGCGGCGCAAATTGGAAAAGTAATGCGTATGTGCCAATGTTACTTCAAGATACCTAATGCCAATGAGAAGTTGTTGCCAAGTGTCACTGGCCTGCGTAATGGTCCATCGTAAGATCGTACCTCGGAATAATGGGTACAGTCGATTGAGTATTGGCTCAGCATCTGGGGCTACTTTGCTAGACCGTGTTATTCCGTATGTCATGGAATCATGGCTACCTGAAATGTGATTCAATAAAATAGTTTAAAAATATTTAAGGCCCATATTCTAGAATGCCAATCGTCTCAACTTCAATTAATTTGGAGAAAGATTGTATACACATAGTTGTCTGGCAGATTTTCTATATAATTTTTCTCAGATAAATTGTGATTGAGCTGAGTTACATCCTATCTGTCTATACAATCTGTACTCAGATAAATCAAATTTCAGAACCAAGTGTAGTTCTGAAATATGAGACTCAAAGTTTCTCAATTTAATGATACAAAAAATGCTAGTTAGTTTTTATTTTTTATTTATTTATTTATTTGTGACTAGGCACTGGCTGTTCACATTTTGCTTGTTACAGATGGAGACAGTTTTGTGGTGATTGAATGGTAGGCTTTTGTTACAATAGGTTTAATTTTTAGTGGCATTATTTTGCAACAGCCAATTAGTTAGCTTTTTTGCTGTGTAGGAATATAAATTAGGGCTACCAAAAACCAAATTATGGAACAGTACATAATAATGTTATAATGTGCTTATCATAGCATTGATTCTGTGACAAATTAGTAAACCAGTCTTTGCAGAACAAATCTTGCACAAAAGAACCATCTGTTTTCCCACAGGATTTGCAGCACATGATTTTCAGCTCAATAATCAAAATAGAAACAAGACTGAAAAGACTGAAATAGAATAAAAAAAAAATAAAAAAAAAGGTATTATGCTATTATTTAAAAGGTTTATTTCTCTCCCAAGAATGTAATTGATTATAAGTTATATTTTGTTTTGGTTAGACATGCTAAAGAATTGGAAATTTACCCATTTAATTGGAATAGTTTCATGACCAATATGATTGTTGGTAAATAGTCACCATATAGTCAGCTGTCTTTTACACCTGGATAAAAGTAGCATAATATATAAATTATATCAAGACTACTATCATAACAGATTTTGGTGTGCATAGGATGCATTACATATATACACCCAGAAATACTGATAAAAATGGTGAGCTAGAGTGTTTTTGGATTTTAATATAGGGTTATTTAGCTTATTCATAGCTTGTACTTTAGGGTCTATAACAGAGATACAGACATACTAAAATAAGTACTGATACAAACTCTATAATAGTCTAAGGCTTAACCACTATTTCAAAATTAAATAAGAACAAACCAAAGTACTGATACAAATTATTCCAAAATGGTTCCGAGTACACCAGAGAGGTCTATATTCTTTTTTCTTTGTAGGGAAATAAAAAGACTGGTAAACACATACCTGGTATGGCAAGATAAATTAAAGGCACTTCTTTCAGTTGGGGTGGCAAATCATTCATCCACGACTCTAAACGAAGAGTATGTGCAGCAATATCATTATCCATGATGAAGGCTGGAAGAAAACAAAGAAATATTTAATTTTCAATAAAGCCGTTCTATTTATGTGTGTTGATAAGTCACAATAATCTGTTGTATGTGAAGTCACACAAAGGTTTACTATCTGCCTACATTGAGAAAGCAGCAATGCTCAGTTCACACAACTTTAGAATAACATGAAGGTCATTGCCGTGATATCGAACTTAAAGTAACACAAAGTACAGTTTTAATTGCTCACATTTAAAGTAGACTATTTCAATCTACAGTAGGTGGATTAAAATACATGTTTCGCAAGGATTCTCAGTCATAAAGATATACATTTTTTTTTTTTTTTTTTTTTCCCTTTGGCACTAGCAAGCTGTGTGCCAACGACAAAGTTAAGGAAACTACTAAACATTAAAAGGTATTACCGAGGAAAGGAATAGGAACGGAATTTGGATAATTAGATAGGTTTACCTAATAGTTAAGTCCAAAAAAGTAAATTAAAAATACATATAAAGGATCTTAAAATATATAACTAAAAGTCATAATTACAATTTAATATCATTAAGTAGAAGAAAAGAGGAAATAACATTATAATATAGTATGGGATTCATTAATAAGCAACTCATTCGGGTAGGAAGAGGGACCGACAAGGAAATGATAGAATGCAGGAATGAGGAACGGTCATAACGCGGACATGAGAAGAACATATGATCAATGTCTCCAACATCCATTCCACAATCACACAAATCGCTGTCTACAATTTGCAACCTAGCAAGGTGGGAGGGAGTACAAACATGACCTAGCCGCATTCGTATAATAATTGAAGCTGATAACCTTGAACATTCAACCCTACTAAACCACGGTTTTCGTGGGATTTCAGGTTGAACATCGAAATATCTCTTACCTTTAAATTTACAGGAATCTGTGAAATATTTAGACCATCGATCTGTTAAGAAATTCATGGGCAAATTCACGAGATCATGACAATATAAGGTATAAGGATAAATATCACCATCGTGAACTGCTTCTTTTGCAAGTTGGTCGGCTTTCTCATTTCCCCAAATTCCACAATGGCTAGGTACCCAAGTAAATATAACAGAGTGACCTTTGGATCGGCAAATACTAAGTAGTTTTCTGATGTCAAAGATAATCGGATAATATGGTTTCTTAAATGGGAACTTATCTATAGATTGAAGCGCACTTTTAGAATCGGAAAAGATTACAGTCTTTGGGAGCTTGGCTAATAGTACATACTCTAATGCTTTCAAAATACCAAAGCACTCTCCAGTATAAACTGAAGTTTCAGGGGGAAGCTTAACCTTTTGTGAAATTTTAAATTGTGAATGATAAATGCCTATACCTACACAAGTAAAACTACTTTTAGAAGAGTCAGTAAAAATATGGTGCCATTCACACCAATTTTCGTCCACTGTCTTATTGAAATTAAATTTAGCATCTGGGTCTCCTTTATTTATACCTATACTATAGCAGATGTCAGGTGCAAGGGTTAATGATTCATAGGATATATTGTCAAAAAGGGCAAGCGATGGCGAACGAAAGACCCGTCCATGTATTGAATGAAATTTCCTATAACTGTTAATTATGCATGGAGTGCTTTGTCGTCTCCAGAACTTGGAGTTCAGGACAAGCTGATCAAGAGCATCTAGTTTTTTATGTAATAAATGGTTCGTTGATTCCATTATTTTAAATATAAACCTATCCGATAGGTACTGGCGCCGGAGGTAAAGTGGTGGATCCTCACACTCTACCTGCAGGGCATTAAGGGGGCTTGATTTCATTGCGCCCGAAATGATTCTCAGAGCCTTGGATTGTATGTCATCTAATTTTTTGGTACCTTTTTTGTTGCCCCCGTCTAAAAGGAATGTTCCATAATCTAGAACACTGCGAATGATTGCATTGTATAAAAGCTTAAGGCTAGTGGGATGAGCACCCCACCAAACACCCGTCAAACATCTCATAATGTTAAGCAAACGTTCACACTTGTTCACAACATACATAAAATGCGGCTCTCCAGTAAGTTTCTTGTCTAAAATTAGACCTAAAAATTTTACGGAGTCTTTTACGGGTAAAGTAGAGTCATTAAATTTAACTATGGGATCAGAAAACGCTTTTTTTCTAGAGAAAACAACAACAGTGCTCTTGTGAGTTGATAGGCTTAGTCCATTTTCATCCAGCCAACATTTTAGTAATTTGTGAGAAATTGTTAACGACTCACAGGCGTTGTTAATGGATTTATCTATAGAATATAATAATAGATCATCAGCGTACTGTAAGATATTAACTGTGCCCTTCAGCGAGGGCTCCAAATCATAAGTATATATATTAAAAAGTAAAGGGCTGAGTACTGATCCTTGTGGAAGACCTTTAAAAACTGAATGAGTTTTTCTGCTACCATCAGTAGAGTACACGGATACATATCTAACGGATAGTAAGTTTAAGATAAAGTTACCTAAAAGATGCGGAATTTTAAGAGCTATTAATTTGCGTTTTAGGATAGATAATATGACATTATCATAGGCACCATTGATATCTAAAAATGATGCAACCACAGATTCGTTATTTGAAAACGCGAGATGAATATCAGTAGTGAATACACTTATACTATCTATTGTACTATTTCCTTTGCGGAAACCAAACTGGCTTCTTGATAATATGTGTTTACTCTCAATGTACCATTCCAGACGGTTTTTAACAAGGTGCTCAGCCACTTTAACAAGAACAGACGAAAGAGCTATTGGTCGGTATGATTCAGCATTGTTGGGTGGTTTACCAGATTTTAAAATTGGGATAACCTCTTGGAATCGCCAAGAAGAAGGGATGTTCCCAGAGGCAAGAGCAGAGTTAACTAGTTTTAAATAGTAATTTAGACTATCATCACTTAAATGAACAAGAAAAGAGTAAGGTATACCATCTTCACCAGGGGCAGAATCTTTAACAGATGATAGAATCCCCTTCAGCTCATACAAACTGAAGGGCATGCACAAAGGAGTACCCGTGTGAATGACAGGGAAAAGAGCTGTGGTGGGAGAGTGTGAGTCTTTCTCTGCAACATAAGGAGGAGCTAATATATTAAGAAACCTGTTAGTCAGAGAAGAAGGTAGTTGATACTGAGAGGATGAGTCATTGAAAGCAGATCTAAACCGTTTAATGCTACGCCACACCTCTGAAGGACACGTTGTCGGAGACAAAGAGGCACAAAAAGCTCTCCATCCTTGAAACTTTTTTCCCTTAAGGATGGTACGGGTTTCTTTCAATGTTTTTGTAAGTTTATCTAAGTTTTCGGGTGACATATCTTCAGCATATATTTTCTCAGCCTTTTTCCTTTTTTTAACAGCATCAGAACAGTGTGCATCCCACCACGGTGGTAACGGAATCCTATTGGAGGAATTATTCTTAATGGGAAACAATTGATCAGCAACATTAATCAGACACTTGGCCAAAGCGTCGTTGCAATCATTCTCGCCACCACGCACAATTTCTGGTAGTAGTGAAATATTGGCATCTACTTGGGTTCGAAATTGGTTCCAATCAACATTATTTAATTTGTACTTTAATCTGGGGCATCGCTTTTTGATTAAAGGACTACTTATAGGTGAGGAGATTATAATTGGAAAATGGTCACTTCCATAAGAAGATGAAAGAAGGGACCACGACAGTGAGGAGGCTAGGTTAGGTGTACATATTGATAGATCCACAGCACTAATTATTTGGTTTGGACCTGTACGGCGAGTGGGTTGACCCGAATTTAATAGGCATAAATTATGATTGTCCAAGATATTCAAAAGTTTTCTACCATTACTTCTCGTCTCGCTACTTCCCCAATATTGATGGTGACAATTAAAATCACCCATAGCTAAAAAAGGTCTATCAAGCGAAGAAATTACGTTTTCTAACTCTCTTATGGCAGCATTGGTAGCATACGGAATATATACAGACACAAAAGAAATATTTTCAATAATTACACCAACAATATCAATAAGAGAAACGTTATTATTTGCAAATGGAATACGAGTAAATGGTAAATTATTTCTAATCAACATGGCTACACCACCGTAGCCGTCATTTCTGTCACTACGTATGCAGGTGTAACCTCTAATACCAAATAATTGCCAACTTAATAGCCAGGTTTCTGATAGAGATATTATAACGGGATTAAACTTATTAACAAGATGAAGAAGATCAGTTTTTTTAGGAATTACTGATCGGCAATTCCACTGGATTATGCTGTCCATTACTGTATTGATTGTTTGGGGAAATGTTTGCAAAGTCATTGATGTCGGCGTGGGACGGCTTTATAATTTTTTTATGAATTAACATACCAATAAGGTTTTTAATCATGTCAACAATGCAATCTAGATCATCACTTTGATGGAACTGGGACTGTGCGGGCTCTTTTGATTGAGATAATCCGCAACCATCATTTGGAATTGGAAATCGAAACTCACTAAGGATAGCTTTATGGGCTGCCTGATCGTAACCCTGTGTTAATTTCGCAGGAGCACGTGGCTTTTGCCAAACCGTTTTCTTGTAAGAAGTCGGAATGTTATTAGGACCAGATTGGGAGGATGGTTGAGCAGATTTATAAGGACTAGAAATCAAAACCTCAGCAAATGACTTTGACACTGGTGGATGAAGTTTTAATGCTTCTACATAAGATAAACAGGAATGAGCCATAGAATGCTTTATATCTTTTTGCCTTAGAAATTCAGGACAACTTTTACTAATTGCAAAATGCCTTCCAGAGCAACAAATACATGAAGCATTATCTTGCTCAACAGAACATGTTTCTCCTAAATGGTTTTGAGCACATTTGTAACATCTAGGTTGGCCAGACCGGCACTGATTCTTGGTATGTCCGTAACGACAGCATCGATAGCACTGAATAGTGGGATAAACATAGATGTCAACTGGCAGAGCATTGTAGCATATGTAAACCCTTTTGGGTAACACTTGACCATCAAGGGTGATTACAACAGACTGAGAGGGCTTCCATGTGTATGTACCATTTACATAGACCTTATAATTTAACCGTCTCACTTTTAATATCTTCCCACAGCCAATTGGGACAGATAAGTTATCTAAAATTTCATCAAGTGACCAGTCAGCAGGGACTCCACGGACAAGCCCCATTCTGGTGATATTAAATGTTGGCAGAAATGCCTTAAGATTACTGTCTAATGAACTACATTTGTCAATAAAATTGTTAGCACTTATAAAATTTGTGAAGGAAACAGTGCATTTATTTCGTCCTATCCTTTTCACAGAACCTGTAACTATATTTTCAAATTTATTTTTCTTCAGGAAGTTACCAAAGGTAATGGGATGTAAACTAGTAGGGCTGTTATCCATATCAGCTTTACGTTGTACATGGACTAAGTAAGGTGCAGCATCAGTTTCTATGTACTCTCTCCGACCAATTTGTATAGGTTCAATCTGGTTGACTGGTGCAGTACTATTAATATTTATTTCAGGTTTAGCCTCAGTGTGTGTTGGATTGTGAGATGGAAGAGATAGACAGTTGCACTCATTTTCATTACAAACATTAGAATCCTCTTTCAGGTTAACTACTCCTTTATTATTTTTTTTCTTTTTATGACAACTTTTGCACACCCTATGTTGCCTACGTTTTCTGCTTCTGTCATTACCTGTTACTGAATTATCAGTATCTCTACCGCTACCCTGAATGGATGCGTCCGTGTCCATACCTTGATCGATTGTGACGTAACTAGCCACGGGGGGATTTAAGCCAGAGCTTAAATCCCCCATGAAATTTATAGGCGGATCGTTCATACGATCCTGACCTTATAAGAGATTACCATATAATAAACAATATAAATAAACTTACCAAATAAACACCTAAACTACACAGAATATAAGAAGATTACTACTAAGTTATTAACTATACAAATTTTCAAACCAATCTAATTATTTTACACGTTTAAATTAATTTTAAAATTTTCGAAAGAAAAAAAAAACACCCGCTCAAACCGAAGTTTCCCGCGCTTTTTTCATATACATTTTTATTCCTCTTTGTTTTCACAGATTTCAAACATTTTCAGGCGATTATTTATTATACTATTTTTCTGGATGGTAACCAAGACAAGCGGAAAGGTGTATTCAAAAGTCCTTTTCAAATTATTAGAATAACACGTCAAACCACGTTTAGATTGTGCTCGTACATGATACTCATGACACTCATGACAGTTCAAAAAATCCAGTAAGCACGTTTAGTTTATTTAAGAATGATGTTGGTAATCTGTCGCCGCCTATGTCGCCGCCAACTAGCTTAATCAGCCGTCCAATTATCTGCCTAGGCAGTTAACTAAACGGCGCCATTCAATTAACGGCTTGGATGATATTCAGCCATCTCGTTAATTACATCATTTAAAAATCTGGCTGGCTAATGCTTAGTCCAATCTTAAGATGGGCACTACCTTGAAATAAGATAGAAAATTACATATATACATACATAGTACCTACTTACACCTGTAAAGCCAGACAGAGGTGTATTCATAGAAAATTAGTAATAGGTTTATTGTGGGTGTGCGTTGTTTTATAGACAATTGTTTAATATAGATAATTTCATATTACAGAAAATGTTTCGCATAATTTCGTTTCATAGAATAATCAATACACAGAATAATTACTTTAAAGAATTTTAAATCATTGAATTTTGTATCATACAAAGTTAAACATTAGAATAATCATTTCATAGAATATCAAATCAAATATTCTTAATCATTATATTGTTTATTTAATAGAAAACTTATTACAAAGAATAACATATTATCATTTATATGGTTTTTATAAACTAAACAATTGATGCGTCTACAAGGTCGACGGAGCCCCGCTGCGCAGGGCTCCTACTTCTGGGTGGTTTATAAAAAAATAACCCCGAAGGCCTAATGCGGGAGCTTCGCTACGCTCCGCTCCCGCATTAGCCTTCTAACCTAACCTATCCGAGTCGGGGTAATCTGAGTCGGGGTGTTAAAATTGTAAATGTTGCAGTTAAAAATAAATGTGATTTGGAACATTATAAAGGTGGTTTAATATTCTTTAAAAAATAATTCTACAGTTTGATAAGTTTGTTAAACAAAAAAAATGTGATTAAAAATTCGTTGAATTGTGTTTCTGTGAAATATGTTTCATTGTAGTAAATTGTTTTTGAAACAATAATATTTGAAATAAAAATATAAGAACCAAATATTATATGAAACATTTTCTGTGAAACGAAATTCTATGAAATTTCTTTCTACGAAATAAGGGGCTCCCGTTTATTGTATTAGCTGCGCAATCCGACTTGGTTAGGTTAGGGAGCGGAGCGAAGCGTAGCTTCCGCATTAAGCCTTCGTGGTTTTTTTTATAACTATGCAGAAATAAGTAATTTTTCTAACTGTTTAATTAAATGGCTAGGCAAGTAGTTAAACGTCATCGCTCCAAGCTATTTGTCTTTTAATTAAATGGCTGAACACAATTCAGGTCGTTAATTGAATGGCGCCCATTTAGTGAACTGCCTAGGCAGTTAATTGAACGGCTGATTAAGCTAGTTGGCGGCGACATATCCATACTATGTAATTATGTAATACACACACCGGCAGAATTAATGGAACACAAAAAGGAGAGTATACAATAGTTAGCTTTATTTTTAAACAAATAATAATTAAACATGAAACAACAACAACATGTTTAAGGTTTCTATCCGTCTGGGCATGCTGCGAATGACGTTGTCAATGATTTCTTAGGGCAACCTCTGCCATTCTTCAACTAATGTGTTTCGCAGCTCGCCCAGATTGTTAGGAGGTGGCATTTTTGAATTGACACTCCTCTTTAGCAAGTCCTAAACATGTTCAATCGGATTCATATCCGGGGACCGTACTGGCCACTCCATCACCGTAACACCGACATGGTTTAGGTATGCCTGTACTGAGCGAGCACTGTGAACCCGAGAATTATCCTGCATTAAAATTAAGTCGTTATCTACCACTAAATGGGGCAAATGGCACATGTTCTTCTAAAATCTCTCTGATATACCGATCAGCAGTCAGATTTTCGCCATCAGCCTCCGTGACGTAGCGGTAGTGAACTACTACGCAGGAGGCGCGGGTTCGATCCCCGCTCAGTGCAAATATTTGTATGCATGAATATGGGTATTTGCATTGGTCTGGTCGTGCCTCGGAGAGCACGATAAGCCGTCGGCCCCGGTTGTCATACAAACATCTATGGTAGTCGTTACGGGTAGCTAGGATCCCTCAAAAATCCAACTACTGGTCTAGCTGCAATGCTTCGATATCGCCTTTGGGTTGTAAGGGTCATATGGCAGTCGCTTAAAAAATATCGAAATTTAGCCAAATCCGCAGTTAGACTGGTAAAAAGCGGACTCCAGACTCCGAGTTGAAAAGCTTCGGATGCGACTGGGATTAACGCTAGGATGAGGAGTCAGATTTCCGCCGTCCACTACCACTAACTCCGTGCGAGCTCCTAAACATATCCCTCGCCAGACCATAATTTTGTGTTCGGCTTATTCTGCCGGTGTGTGTATTATAAATGGGAAAGTGTATGTGTGTGTCTGTTTGTCCGTCTTTCAAGGCTGACCCACTGAACCGATTTCGATGAAATTTGGTATAGTGGAAGATTAGACCTTAAGAAAGGACAAAGGCTATGTTTGGTCGCAATAACCGAAATGGGAAAACGGGTGGAGCAGCGGGCCAAAGCCATAAATTAATAAAAATAAAAATCATTTTGAGCATTTTTAAAACCCACAAAAACATAGTGAGGTGACATGCTTAAAAATCAGATTCAATTGGATAAATCGATAAGGATTTTAAACATCTATAAATCGAATAAACTAAATTGAATGCATTTAGTCTAAAAAAGTAGGTATTCATAGATTATGTGCTACAATTTTAATTGAATTTTACTGAAAATCAAATTAAAAACCAAGTGGAATCCCTGTCTTATTTTTTTCTATCTTAAAATTTCACCATTTGTTCACGAGCTTAAATCTTTAGACTTTACCCTCGTTTCGATATGGTAAAATAAGAACAACAGTACAAATCGTTAATTTTAGTTTTGGTCCGAATTATAACCAGGTAAACGTTAGAACAAGATCAGTTCAATAAGAGAAACCGGGCCGGACAAAAATACAGAGAATACACAAAAACGCACCGTCACTTTGCACAATGACAAAAGACTGCATCACGTTTTTTTTTTATTCCACTTAGGTGGCAGACAAGCGCACGGCCTACTTGATGGGAAGTGATTTCCGTGGCCTATGGACGTTTGCAATACCGGGGGCATCACAATCGTGCTGCCGACCCTGTAGAGAAACCTTCTTATCTTGGAGAACCCCATATTGTACCTAGTCGCTTGGGAAAACCACGGCAGGAAGTTCATTCCACAACCTGAGCGTGCGTGGGATGAAGTTCCTTTCAAAACGCACGGTGCGCACCATTTCCGATCGCAATGTGTGAGGATGAATTCCCTGCCTATGGCGAGTGGTGCGATACGTAATGACGGCGACATGGTGTATTGTATGGTGTCATGGGAGTGGCAGATCTGCTACTAATAAAGCTGGTTGTTTACCAAGAAGGAGGCTGTCTACGATAAATCCTTGAGAAGCAGAGCTCGCGTGTCATAAATAAGGCGAGCTCCTTTTCCCAATTATAGGTACTTTTGAGGTGGATGCCGCTTGTATCATCGGCATTGAAAAAGCATCTGATGAGGCCCTCAAGCTGAATGCTATTATTGTAATCTGGTATTAAGTACGTGTCTGTAATGGTGCCCTCTTGCATGAAACTTTGCCTTCAGCTTACAATCAGGTAAGGTTAAGTTCTATTGACGTGACCAATATAAAAAAACGTGCTTACTCGACTGTGTGACTAGGTCATCATCTTTCTCCAACCTGCATGAGCGCAGCTTTCTAGTCCTTTGTTATTTGAATGTTCTTCTTCTTCTTCTTCTTTACGCGGGCTCTTTTTCCGCAAGTGGTCACTTGTAGTTGGGCCTTTTTGCGTGATTGTGTGGTTTTTTTGTATCCACTGCCCTACTCCAGAATGTTGCACTTCCCCCTCCAAAAAGGGAGGTTCAACGTGTGTCCAACACACCATGACCCTCCACCCCTCCTTATTTGAGTGCTGGATCCAACCCTGTCATGGACAGGTTTTAGTGGTGCCAGGGAAATTCCATGAGTTTTTTAAGATATTATTTTACATACATACACTCACGCCTGTAAATCCCCGAAGGCGAAGTAGAGGTGTATAAACACCCACATTTCGCCAGCTATGATTTTCTGTATCACGTCCTATTACGTAGAACCGAAAATCAGGGGGTGCGCCTATAGCCGTCAAACGGGCACTTAGTCATAGGCTGTTTACTGTCAGATGTAGAACAACCCTTTCCCTTAGTCGCCTTATACGACCGGGAACCAACACGGCATATTTTAGTTTTATTATAATCACAAATTGCAGTTATTATTTGTGGTTAAATGAATATTCCTTCGCAAGTTAACATTGAATTTAATTTAAATTAACGACTCATCAATCTTCTAACATATTGGCATATGTATAAAAATATTTTAGTTTATAAATACTTAGTTTTTATACATCCCGGTATTGGGTACCTACATCCCTAGTGTTTATAAGGAAAAAGTATTCACTGAGGTAACCTAGTAATGACGCTCAGTTTTTTGGAATAAGAGTATTTTTTTGTTCCTCAGTTACAAGGTTACATTGCCGAATTTTGATGAAACTTCAAATGTAGCATATTATTAAAATGATTCGACTTTAATATTATTATTACGGTACAGAAAACACTATCAGGTAATTTTTTTCTATTCCGTGTGTATTATCATATTAATAAGTACCTATTCAAGTTAATATTCATTTAATATGGATTCACTAAACTTATTCTAATATAAATTCATCATCATCCTTACGTTACTGCCGGTCACATCTGAGGTCTTCATCACCTCGGAGTCCAGGGTCCGGATTACTTAGGTACTTAGGCTACATTAACCCCAGATAGGAATGGCACTGTTGAAGGTTGCTCGGCAGCTCTCCACGTGTCCATCTGATTACCAGATGGATTAGTGGCAGCAGGGGAAAATCCTGGGCCCTGATTCTGCTATTATTTTTTTCATGCCAAAACCACTGTGATACCACAGACATTATAACCAATGCCATTTAAATTTAGACTTTACTGGTATACAGTTAAAGTCTAACATGAAATAACAATCTTGTAGAGTTAATGAAAAATGTTTTAAACTCTTTCTCTTTTCATTTTGGAGTTTAAAGTACAGCAATAAAGTCTAAAATTTATTGACATTTTATGCAATGTCAGCGGTAGGACAGTGGTTTTGTAATGTCATAAAATTAGTAGAATCGGGGGCCTGGCCGAATCCAGTATAAGAGTAGTCCGAAATTTCTAATATTTCCCCAAATCTCTTCAGCTAAGCTAAATTGTTTGTGTTAGCAGTGGATTCACGTCGTCGGTAGTGTTGACCATGCAGGATTTGAGCCCAGCGGGACCTCTCAGTCGTAAGCCATACCTACTGAAGTAGGTACAAAATTCTAAAAACAGGTTCCAATATTGAAGAGGGCAGGGTCTGTGTACCTACCAACTTAATCAGTTTTGAGTTGACTTCAATGTAACCTTGTTGATTAGATTAAACATACGAGCTACGTACAGTCCGCATCAAAACGATTTTGATGAACAAAGTACTCAAAATGATTTTTATGCCTTGGTTTTCTCTTTCCTGTTCACTGATTGTTCTAAATATTAACGCTACACACCTTTAGTTCGAACATAATACGACTTAAATCAATAAAAACTGTTGGATTTTCTCTTAACACCTGATTTTTGGATAATTTTGAGACTTTGTATTCAAGATATTTCTGACGCTGACCGTAGGTACCAACAGATTCTTTTTAAACACATATCACGTAAACTGACATGGATATGCTCATTGGGCTCACGATTTTAGTATAGATATGTATACGATTTTTTTTGCACATAAGTAATAAACTTAATGATAGGATAGGCACCATTGGTGAAGGGTGAACATTTTTAAAAGAGAAGCCAGTGAAAAGTGTTTTTTTTTTTCAAATTTAAACATCTGTACGATCTTTGCAAGGAGAAGCCGGGAGAAATCGGGTTATACGTAGGGACCCCTCGCCTATGATAGATACCTATGTATGCTATAACTAGATAGGTAACTATTAATGTATACATGAATAGGTCGGTTAGTAGCCGTTAAAAGAAATATTATAAAAGTACATATGCGGGCGTACTCAACCGGTTTAATAAATAAAGGAAAAAAATATAGATACATACCTAGCAGACATAAAGAACTCAGTCCAAGCTTCATGTTATGCCTAAATCCGAAACTAGCACGTGGTTGGGAAATCAGGATAATCACCAGTAGTAAGCGCGTACTAAATTGACAAAAAACGACAGCACGTTATAACCAAACAACCGTTATAAACAATTTATTTTCGCTTGGGACATGTAAATGTAGTCCGTTCCGAGAACATACTAAAGTCAACATAACATGCTCAGCAAATATACACGCTATTAAATGCAAAAAGTAAGTAATAATGTCTTTGTTACTTAGATCGATGTTCAAACCGATATCTGCTCATGAGTAATGCGATGTCCACTGCTTAGAGTGAAAGGAATTGCTCGTTTTTACCTTTGGTGCTTTAATTCAAGCATTAACCTTGATTTATTGGGCTCGCCATAGCTTGACCACTCAAGGGAAACTTTGTAAACCGTTTAGAAACAGTGTTTATAAATAACTAAAAGTACTTTTACGTGATAACATTGTTTCCGTTGCCCACCTTATGTCAGTACGGCTTGTGCTCTCAATTAGGCATTATTAAATAATTGTTGTACTTTATTACATATGTTTTTAGAGAAAGCATGATTAGGACTAAAATTATCAAAAGCAGAGGCTAAAAGATCTGAAATTGTTTGATAACGTAGGTAGTTACTGAAATTCAGGCCTAATATTATTACCCGACTGCTAAGAAGCGTTATGTTTTTCGCGCGTATCTTTACCTAATATTTTCTGACAACCGTACGGATTTCAATGATTCATATCTCAAAAATGAAAGGTGGCCCAAATGTTCTCGGGTACATAAAATATGTACAAAAGCTATACCTACCTATGTTGAGTTTTTTGAAAAAACAAATTCACTCAAATTTATCGAGTGGGGTATCAAAATGAAGGCAATGAGAAGACGATTACTAAAAGGTGGTAAAAAGAATTTTTAAAAGTATAAAATAAAATAAATTATTACAAACAAAAAGCCCGACTGGTGAAAAAATAATTGAAAAAAGCTTTATAGCAGGCGGTATCCACTAATTTTTATCTGGTTTGAGATTTGCATTGCAAATGCGTACCGCCTGTTTTAAAGCTTGTTTCGATCTTTTAGTCCTATGATTTCAATCATATTTCTTCACTCATTTTCGTACGTTAGATATTATTTGAATCAGAAAACAGCCATCATCATCACTTCGCCCTCTTATGGATTTTGATTGGTATACTTATATCGTATTTTCTTGGAGCGAATGCCATCTAGTCTCCCAATCCTGAGAATTAAACTCCCGCCAGAGCCTCGTTATTTGTTTCGCAGGTGCATCGAGCACAGAGTGAGGTTGGCTTGAGCTGCACGGGTGTTGGCAGGCGTATGTGTATACACCCAATTTAGCCAAACAGGTACCTATTTTCTTGTAAATGCAAGATCATTAACTAACTTAGCTAATAGCATATATACCTTATGTTTTAGTTTCAGAAAAAATATAGAAAATGGTAGAAAACATTTACTTGAAATATCAGTAAATAGTTTACTTTTTTAACTTTATGTTATAAACCTACTAGGTAGATATTAAATGTGTTGTGCATACGAGTATATTCACTATATTTGTTTGTATGGCAACCTTCGCTTTATGCATGAATAAGTAAGTATTTTATTATATTTAGGTAATGCACAGGAAGGCAGCTATTGGCAGCTAAGCAAGTCTACAAATTACGCGTCTAAGCATTATAATTCATTTAGAAGAATCAAACGAATTATGCAGGTTATTACGTTATTTGATTATTTCTAATGTTTTATCATTTAAATTAACGCAAAAAGCAAAAACATGAGTGAATAGCCTGATGATTTGATTGATTGGATTTTTAATTTATCACGGGCCTTAGGAACCAATAGACACCTCAACCAAAATGACATTGCTGTAGTAACTTAAGTTTTAAGTTGCCAACTCGCAACTCTGCTAGGGTTTTCCGTATGAAAGTATTTTCTAATTTTCATCTGCCAACGTAGTGTTTCATTACTTAACTTTACAGGTTGGTTATCTACCAATTTAAAAAAGAACAGCTTATGAAAAAGTGTTTCGAGACAAGAGAGCTAAAGGCGCCCACTCACTAACAGTCCGCCTGCAGTCCGCCTGCAGTTCCTGATCTGTCCGGCGACCTGCAGTCCTAAGCCGATAGCGCCCACACACTAAAGCGATTTTAGCCTGCCGGCAATTCCCTGTTGTCAGTTTTGCGACCACACACTAGCAGTTGTGAGTCGTCAGTTTTAGGTCGTACGATCGCCTGCCGGTAATGGTCTAATATCAGTTACATAGAGAGTACGAAACAGTGCAAGCGATTTTCGACCTTATTGACATTTTCTTAATTACATGTTTTTTCGCATAAATAAATGCTGCTGATCACGAATATAAGAAAAAAAACTAGATTTGTTGTGATGTCAATAAGGTTGAAAATGGCTTGCACTACGTTATTCTTATATAAGTATGTGCTAATCATTGTGAGAAATAGGTGTTAGCTATTTTGAACCTTATGGACTATGTGCATAAGAAATATAGACGAGTATGTACAAAAAAAGAATAAAATCTTAGTAAAAACTGACACGAAACGTCGATCGACAGGCCCGTTGTGCTCGTTCGCCCTGACGGCCTAGGACTGTCCGGCTTAGAACTGTCCGGAATCGTTCGGCGGCCACACACTATCGGATCGTAGTAGTCGTCAGTCCAAAATCGTTAACGAAACTGTTAGTGTGTGGGTTATTGCGATTAACTGACAGATTTATATCGTCCGGCCGTCGTCCGGTAAACTGTTAGTGAGTGGGCGCCTTAACAAATTACCTACATAATATGCAAGCATTGTGTGGCTAAAACTTGCAAGTGTTAGTGGCTGGTGGCTGTAAAGCACGAATAATAATTGACTCGGGAATCGGGCGTTAACTAGTATACCTGTCGCAGCCAACTAGCTTAATCAGTCGTTTAGTTTAGCCGCCAATTAATTGCCTAGGCTCTTTACTAAACGGCGCCGTTCAATTAACAGGATTAATGATTTCAACCAGTTCATTAAACGGCTAGGCAAACGGCCTGGATCGATGACGTTTAATTACTTGCCTAGCCATTTAATCAAACAGCTAAGAAAATGACTTATTTTTGCATAGTTATAAAAAAATTACCACGACTTAACCTAACCCATCCAAATCCCATTGCGCAGCTATCTCAACAAACCTATCACTAATTTTCTGTGAATATACCTCTATTTACCTCTATTTACAAGCTTGAGTATATGTATGTATGTATGTAATTTTCTATCTTATTTCGGGGTGGTGCCCCATCTTACGAATGGCCTAGCCATTAGCCAGCCAGTTTCTTAAATATTGTAATAAACGTTACGGTTAAATATCATTCAGGCCGTTAATTGAATGGGGCCGTTTAGTTACCAGCCTAGGCAGTTAATTGAACGAGTGATTAAGCTAGCTACCTGTGAGATATCTACCAACTCTTGTACCCCTTGAGTTAGTTATTCGTCAGGGTAACATTTGGGGAATGGTTCGGACGCTGAAGGCTGTCCAGACTAGGATTGCACTGCTCCAGCTTTAACCAGTTGCCAATCGGTACGGTTGTCTACGGAAAGTGACATGAGTGGTTGACCAAGTTATGCTATGAGCAGTGCATCCGCTTGGATGTGTCACTCTTGGTTTGTCATACGCCTAGAGGTGACCAACCTTTGGACCGGGCATAGCGCAAGTTCATGCACCGATTGTTTCAATTAATCAGCTTCAGACATAGAACTACGTTAGTAATTAATCATATGTTCACTCCTCATCTGAGTCGTGAGTAGAGCGGATACGGACGCTTGGTCAGATTTTAAGAGGAAACCATAACGTGCAAAACGAGTTATGACTTCCACCATTTGAATGGGTATGCTTTTGAGAACATAGAGTGACGTAATCGTCAAAGGTCTTTTGCCGTTGAAGGTCTGAAACAAGGTTGAAAAGAGTTGAGCTTTTAGAGAGTGGAAAAGAACTTTTATGGTGTTAGCTCCAGGCCACCGACCGCCAGCTGTTGATTAGTTGCTCTAGCTTATGAGTAGTGCACGAGATTCGAATCCCCGTTCCAACACATATTGGGTGACCGGCTGCGCTGCTGGACAAATTACCTAAAACTTACAAATATGGGGCCATGGGGGTCATGATGCCTTACCCTAGGTATATTGATTTCAAAGAAACAAATCTCTCCTCTTTAAAAAACTCATTATTATAGACAACATACATAATTGACTTAATGAACATTACGAATACAAAATGTACCTAGGTATACAGCTTAAATCTATATTTTATAAAATAGGCAACAGACGCTCAGGTACGTTGGTGAAGAAAATGTCATAATTAAAAACGCATATCAAGAGTGCGTTTCCAATAAGACGACTGTCACCTCACTAAGGGCGGCCAGGACTTTTTTTGATTGTATAAGGGTGGAAGCCTGTACTCCTGCTGATTGACGGACAAGGTTCTGTTACAGAGTTTCCTCTCAAGGTTGGAGGGTCAGACAGTACCTACTCGTTTTCGTAAAAGCCAACTTACTCCGATTCGAGAGAGGAGCCCATGCTCCTAAGGGTAACCACTCGCAAGATGATATTTTATGATACACCTACATAACTACTATTCGTCAATAGTTTCATATTGAGTTCTATGATGGTGCGAGGGAATAAAGCATCGGCCATTTCGACAAAGTCACTTATAACGACGTTGACGGGTGCGCGAGCATCCTCGGGTGAAGGAGCACCCGGGCTAAACCCGGATAGTTTCGGTAACACTTCTAATAGAACTGGTATCGCGCATTTCTCTCGAATGCTGTAGGGCCACCTGTAAATATAATATAGTTTTTAATCAATATATAAATCAATGTTGGCAAAGAAGACTTAGAAATGTCAGAATAATCCAGCAATTTTAAGAGTTATCCGCCAAACATTTGCTCAAAATATTCATCGAAAGTAAAAAGTAAAAATAAAATATTTACGTTATCGCGATACGATCGGAACTTAAAGCTGATGATGAATGAAAGTATCATACATAGGTATATGGGGGCACCACCAGACTCACCTGCAAATCGGGGTATCTGCTGATTAACTAAGGCTCTGGCAGAGACTTACCTGATAGGGTTGGGAGATCAGACTGCAGACGCTCCCGGAAAAACCGACATACCAATGAGAAACAGAAATGGATCTCTGGCGTGCATAGGATGATAAAGATTCATGACATACCTGAGTAGAATGAAAGAGGGTGAAGGTGTAATCACAGCCTGGTGCACGAATCCTGTGCTAGGTTGTCTCTTCGTGTTCTCGAGAAATCTCACGAGGCCTTCGACCGTGTCCTGGTCGGGCCACGGCGACAGTAACATTTGGGGCTGCCAGAGCTCGCTTGTGTCGTATACGGAAATATTACGGTATATTACTATTATCTGTAATGAGAGAGTGATTTTTAATTATAGTATTATCATGTTTCTTTTTTTTATATCACTTATGTAGGTGGCAGACAAGCACTCGGCCCACTTGATGGAACGTTGTTACACTTGTGCTGCCGATTTTGAAGAAACTTTTTAATCCCTTCTTGAATAACCCTATATTTTAGTCGCTTGTTTGGAATTCCTTATTATGGCAGGCAGGAACGTGATTTCTTTAAGGAAATTAGAATGCAATAAATAACAATGTTATAAGTTAAAAAATCACGTCCTCTGCCATAACACTAATAATGCAAGTAAGCGAGAACATAGCAGCTCACACTCCACGAATAGTGTAAAAACCTTAGAATTTAAGCACTGTTATTTAGTATGTAAGGCACTGCTACGAATATAGAACAACCACGCTTTGCTCACTTCATCTCCGCAGTAATAATATCAATCATCATAATTCGTTAATGTTTGAGTATTAGAAAGAACCAAATATTTGATTAATATTCCCGGAAAGTGGGTTCCCGTCAGTGCGAAGGATTCGAACCTAAACCTACGAAACATCTCGATCGTAAGGCCGACGGTCGACCGCTTGAACGATTCTAATAAGGTCCTTATAGTTACAGTAAATAAATAATGTAGGTATTGTTGTCGGTTGATTGTTGTAGCGTAACTTACAGACCTGCTTTTTCAAACTACTGAGAGAATTGAGCGTGAGTGCTCTGAGATCGACCTGTCGAGGTACGAGTCTCGGGCCATAGAGGTTAATGAGATACTGCATCAGTCTCTCGTGGTGCTGTTCCGTGAACCCGTAGAAATGTTGACAGTCTAAGATCACCACCTGAAAAGTGAGAGAACTTTTGAGATTTTCTCTTCAAACTTATAGGTGTTTTGTGGTGAGCGTGGACAGTGGTCACTCACCATCTTAGTAACATTGTGGTAATATTACATACATACATACATATAATCAAGCCTTTATCCCCGGAGGGTTAGTCAGAGGTGAATTAACACCCACATTTCACCAATCTGTATTCGATCCCACGTAATAGGGGTGAGCCTATTGCCGTATTCCGGTCACTTGTTGACTCGAGCCATGCATCTGAGGCTGAGTCTGGGCTGTACATATCTGTCTGATGTTAAAGTTAATCATCAGCCCTATCCCTTAGTCGCCTTGTACTGGTGTCGTACAAAACGACTAAGGGATAAGGCTGATTAACTGATGGGAAGAGAAGGGGCGGCCCAAATTCTACTCTGCCGGGAACCACGCGGTGGAGCGGCGGTGGTAATATTATAAACGCGAAATTTTGTAAGTGTGGATGGATGGATGGATGTTTGTTACTCTTTCACGTAAAAACTACTGAATGATTGTTAATGAAACTTTACAATAATATAGCTTATACATCAGAATAAAAAAGCTACAATTTATAACGATAACCAAAATTATAGCGGTAACCGACATCCACGCGGGCGGAGCCGCGGTCAAAAGCTAGTTGTCAATAAAAGTACACAATATTATAAGAGAACTATACCTACATGTATTAATTCTTAACTTGAGTAAGGGCTTTTGAGATTTCGTCTCCATATAAACCATGTGTGAAGTAAAAGTTGTCCTTATTTGGCTTGGTGGCCAGCCTCAGATCGAAGTACCTGATAGAATTTGAAGACAGGGCGCTATGGCGCTCATTAGTGGAGTGCTATGTCCAGCAGTGGACTAATATAGCCTGATGATGATGATGATACCTACATGTATAAGTTTGAGAAATAGATAGATAAGTAGGTACAAGAGAAAGTAGTAGATATGGATTACAGTAATAATAGTTAAAATAATTAATAATAAAAGAAATATAATCTGTTATAATAATAATAACCTGTAATCTTACTACAGTCTACTTTTCTTTTTATCGTGCGCAAAAATAATAAATGTGAAAAGGAGATGGATGGATACAGGGATAGCTAATAATCTATAATAGCTCATAGACTTGTTTTCCCAATGTTTGCAATGGGCAGAGTTCAGCTATTTCACAGTTAGACGGAGAGTCAACTAAAACTTATTTGGCCCCTCATGGTGAGTTAACGGACATGCGACCATCTCAGAATACCGAATTTTATGAAGAGAATTTAAGCTTCATGAGTATCAGTACGATTTGAGCTTAAATTTCCTTCGTTCATTAACACTCACCTCTCCAGGATGTGTGTCAACAAAATTCTTAACTTGAGTAAGGGCTTTTGAGATTTCGTCTCCATATAAACCATGAGTGAAGTAAAAGTTGTCCTCATTTGGCTTGGTGGCCAGCCTCAGATCGAAGTACCTGATAGAATTTTGTTTTGTTTAATTACTTTTTAACTGATACCTACGCAATATATTAGGACGTTACATATTATGAAATTGTCGAAATTTCCTTCCGGATTCATGAGTTCGTTATTCCATGTAATTTAATATCTATTTCCATTATTTATACTTTATTTGAAAGTTGATTTCAAGATTTTACAACTCTGTATTAAATTTTGTTTTTATTGGCCGCTTGATAAATTAAATTCGATCTTCAAAAACAGTACTTCCTAAATGCTATCCATTTTGATGATAAATTTCCTACTTATTACTTTTTTACAGTTATCACTTTTAAAAATGTAATAAAAATTGCTGTTACCTTAATGTTGTCTCATTCATACACAAAAAAAAACATAAAATTTGGATTTGTCATTCCTAAAAAAAAATGCAAAAATGTCAGTACTGCAAATTGGGTTTCCTTCAATTTCTTCCATTAAACGGCAATTTCATAATAACAAAACATAGGAAATAAAATAAAAAGACATAGGGTCATAATATTCTTGAAACTTTTTAAAAAAAAAAATCTTAATGGACTGGGGAAAGTCAAATCAATGTGCAAATGTAACTTGAAAATACCTAATGCCAATGCGAAGTTGGTGCCAAGTGTCACTGGACTGCGTAATGGTCCATCGTAAGATCGCACCTCGGAATAATGGGTACAGTCCATGGAGTATTGGTTCAGCATCTGGTGCTACTTTGCTGGAAGGTGTAATGCTGTATGTCATGGAATCGTGGCTGCCTGAAATCAGGTAAGCGTTATGTAAGATTCACATTTCTATGTATTTTTTTTATTACAGGGTAGCCAAATAAACAGTTTTACGGATTAAGGGTACAGATTCATTAAACTTTATATCTTGTTAAGCTATTGCATAGCTTTTATCGCGGGTTTGGAGCGCGGCGACCCGACCGAATCAAGAAATTTTAACGAAAAGAACCTAACACTGTCAGTTCTTATGTCAATCAGTTGGAATGACAATTGATGACGAAAGTGTATTGTTTGACGGAGCAGTTTGTAGTCTTGGTGTAGGTTATAATAGGTCGGACGGTTGGACGGTGGAACGGTCGGACGGTCGGATTATCTGATGGTCGGACGGTCGGAAGTTCGGACGGTCAGACAGACAGACAGACAGCGGACGCACGGACGGACGGAATGAATATCAAAGAAAAAACTGGAATTAATATCAAAGCAAAAAATGCTGCATAAATAAAAAATCAATAATTAATCATAATTGCATAAGTTGATAAAAAATGTTAGGTATGCAATAGCTTTACCGCGGCAGTCCCCGAGTGCCACAGACATTTTTTTTGTCCCTTTTCACTTTTAGTTTCTTTCTCATTACCATCTTAATCTTAACCTGTCCTGTTGTTGTTATCAACTTGTTCTGTTGCTCTATCGCATCTCTAAGGATTTCACCTCGAGAACTGGGGCCCACTTACTCTTTCGTCTACTTTTAATTTAACTTATACGGTTTTTATGGAAGTGAATGAAGGCTAGTCTCCCAACCCCCTAGAGGAAACCTGCGCCAGAGGCTCGTCTATCAGTCAGTGTAGCAACAGTGACAGTATGTCTCTGCATGTGACAACGCGTGGTTTATACTTCGAATCTTGTAAAAGGTAATGCTATCGCGAAGGTTGTGAGTTCGGAATAAAAATGTGTTATGTAAGCACATACCAACCTGGAATGGCAAGATAAATTAAAGGCACTTCTTTCAGTTGAGACGGCAGATCATTCATCCACGATTCTAAGTTAACAATCTGGGCCGTAATGTTGTTGTCCATTATAAAGGCTGAAAAAATGAAATAAGTATGAGAAAATAATTCTTGTATATTTGCCACGAGATACATTTTTGTTATATTATTTTCAGGGACAAGTCTCACGTACAAGTTATGTCCATGTTGTAAGCAAAATTTCAGCCAGTCGATTTACGTGGATTTACATTCACGGATACTAAGGCACTTTTGAAATGTTCAAACATTGTAGCAAAAATTAAGAAAAAATAAAAAAAAAACATACCCGAAAAATATAATACACTCAATCCAAACTTCATGCTATATTTTTCTAATAATGCGTTTAAATAAAATTGGAAGGAAAACAAAAACGATATACTGTTTAAAAAAAGTATTAACTGCTGGAAAAGCCACAAAAAATTTTGACAGAACATTCAACAATTTTTTTGAGTTCAACGTGTAAATGTAGTTCAATGCGAGATACTACTAATCTCAACTAATCATGCCCTGCAGTGCAATATACGTTAATTAATAATTAAGTACATGCAAAAGGTAGCTAATACTACAGTTGAACCAAACGGGTCTCATGACGATCTGCATGGGCGTGAGCAGTATTTCTCATTGTTTTACCTCATGTCATTAATAAGTATTAATTCTTGGGTTTTCCGTAATCCAGTTACATAAAGGAAAAGACACTAACTTAACCTGTTATATCGGCAAAACTAAACAATACATGGTAAATATTCCGATGTCTCTAATAGGAACCTGTACCTTTTTTTTAAATAACTAACAAGAAGTTCTTAATTAGTTAGGTAGTACAAGATATTTTAATAGTAGATTATGGTACAAGTGTGTAAAGTTGGTGATTACCGCTGAGTTGATATTGAGACTCGAGTCAGGCGAGGCTCTTAAGAGAGCCGAAGATGGTTATCAACAATACACACGTGTATCATACTTCTTTTTTCAATTCACTTGTGTATAATATAACACTAAAATAGATATTTACCCTGAGAATTTTCAGATAGTTCTTAACCATTCCATAACGTTAAGGACTTCACATCATAACTAGTCTGGCTTTAAATACTGTTACATTAAAACTTTTCTTTTTTTTCAACTTTTTAATTATTTTGAATCTAGAACACGTATATTATTTTAAAAACTTCTTTCGATTTCGCGCCATTTTACATATTTAAAAAAATTGAACACTTTTTGAAAATATTCCGTGGACTTTCCAGTAGGACTCTTCTCCTAGTGACAAGGCACGAACTACCCAAGCCTGGCTAGAAACCAACATTCCAGACTTTATAAGAGCTGAAGACTGGCCCTCATCTAGCTCAGACCTCATCCCTTAAGACTACAAATTATGGTATAATTGTATGATTTATATGAATTGTATAAATTGTTTGAATTGTATGAATTGTATGATTGTATGTAATGTATGAAATTTGTGAATTGTATAAATTGTATGGTTGTAAAAATTGTAAGAATTGAGAGACGATATTCTTAGCAATCCATGGATTCTCCGTGCGGGTGCCATCGCGTTGCTGAGTTGGGAACTCGGGATGTAAATACTGTGTTATTTTCTAAGTAATACTTGTTATTACGTGTTCTCGCTACTGAAGTGAAAAGTTATGTGTGCTACACGAGAGTAAAATTATTTGCATCTCGTGCATTTGCATCCCTCACCACGGTCAGGATTCTACATTAGAATCCCTCGCTTGCTCGGTACTCAAAATCAGCACTTACAGAAAAAAACAATTTTGATCACTTATTGTCCAAATAACTATAAAAAAACATTTGCCTTCAGAGAAACTATAATTTTGTAGCACGAACCTACCAGACAAGCTCACATCAGCTAGCTTGATGTTAAGCAGTTACTTAGGTTTTTGAACGCTTATAATAGCTCTCAGATATATCAATTCTTGAGGCAGTTAGAGATGGAAGAGAAAAAAAGAAGAATGAAAAATTAAACAAGTGGTAAAAAGGTCTTTGCTATCAATATCTATGACTTACAAGTACCTACCTAATTAGTGTAAGATTAAGATTACGTGGGAAAGTAGTACTTTTCCGTAATGAATGAATGAATGAATGAATGAATGAATGAATGAATGAATGAATGAATGAATGAATGAATATATTTATTTCAGGTAATTAACCCATAGCAATGTATTACATGTAATTAAAATTAAATCATAAAAACATATTAAAATTAAACAACCATAAATTAAAAATAAAAATAAAATAAAAATCACAAATAAATAAATAAATAATAACGAATTACAGATCAAAAAAATAAAATTGAAATCAAATTAATCAATTAATCATAAAGTAATCAAAAATTTAATTAAATTAAAAATTAAGAATTTATTTATTTATTTACTTGTTTCATAGTGGGATTACAACGTCAGAGGCCGCATATGTGAGTCCAACAAGCCCGATATACGGCCTCTACTATAACATTTGTTGTATCCCTGATAGTGGACATGAAAACCTTTAAAATACGACAGTAGGTTTCCGCCCCCAACAAAATATCGATTTTGTTAGGTACGTTGAATTTCGGATCAGCTAAGCTTACACTGTGAATTTCAGGCCAATCCTGAATGGTAAAACTCGTATCAGGCATAACTGATGTCAGTGAGCTTAACACATGCGCAGTTACTTCTAAGGTAAAGGATGAGTCATGCAATGATTGTATTTTAATATTAACGACATGTCTAGAGACGATCTTGCCATGACCGCTTCCTATACCTGCAATAGTGGTTTTTGACACCACTTTCTTTAGACGAAGTAATTGAGCTGCAGCCTCCGTTATGAAGGAAGCTTGTGATCCTTGATCCAGCAATGCTCTCAAAACCTGAGAAGACCCATTTAATGACTCGGCCTTTATCAGGGCCGTGGCTAGCAGGACTTGTCCCTGTGCTCGTCCATTCACTAGATGGGTTGCTATATTGGCACTAACTTCTGAGGTACTTTCATTTGAGGTTGTAGGTTGTTCCACTGGTGTGGCAACAACACTACTTACACTGGACTTTTTGGAGGAATGTAACAACGTATGATGCTTTCGCTGGCATATACGGCATTTGAACTGAACACGGCAATTTTTGGATGTGTGATTATTACCCAAACAATTAAAGCACACACCCAATGATTGGGCAATATCTCGGCGCTTGTCACTGTCTTCCTTGCTGAACTTCTTACAGTTTCCTAATTTGTGACTATCGGAACAATGTGGACAGGTATGACTGGTAACACCATGCATTACTTTGGCGTGAGATGTAGGAAGGCCTTTCGGTTTAGAAGTAGGTTCAATAGATTCTAATGCTCGATAACGCGTCTCTATAAATTGGCTAAACTGTTTAAATGAGGGTAACTCATCGGATGACTGACTAACCTGAAGTTCCCACCCCTTTCTAGATTCCGCGTCCAACTTCAAACTTACTACATGTATGACTATTACATCCCACGTACTTACATCAATTCCAAGACTGTTAAGCTCATGTAGACAATCACTAGTTACCGCAAGGAGTTCTTTTAGTGCTTTTGAAGATTCGCCAACTATGTTACGTTGGCTTAGCAATCTTTTTAAAATACAAGTAGACATAAATTTCTTATTATTAAACCTGTGTTGCAACATTTCCCAACACTTATCATAATTGCTATCCGTTATAGGAACATGTTTAATTACCTGCTCTGCTTCACCTGACAATTGCGTCTTTAAATAATGAAGGCGTTGTACGTCATCTAATTTTTTATTGTTGTGCACTAACGAAATAAACAAAGCCCGAAAAGACGACCATTCAGTATAATTTCCGCTAAAAGTTGGTAAAACTATTTTTGGTAACCTTCCAACATTGTCAGGTGAGACATCGCGAGTTTCTTTTTTGGAACTAGGAGCTTTTAATTGAGACAGCGCGTTTTTGAGTTCAACTTTGTACGTTAGGTAGGTTTCGTTAACATCTTCGTAAACGTCTCCTTTAAAATAGTCGTTCAATTCTGTGCCTGCACACTCGCCGACTATTGCTTCAGCCGATGAATTATTGTTTTCGTCCTAGGAGAAGTATTACTGCTCTGCTTATGTAGAAAATATGTTACTTTATTAGATATACCTATTGTAATTCTCTCCGTCTACAAGACTAATGACGAATTTCTAAATAGGAAGGTACATATTTTTTTATTTTATGTAAATTATTTGAAGTCATAAGGTCAGGTACGTACCCAAAACATTGGGTAGAAGGTTAAAACATCCTGATGTATGTAGTATGCACTACTAGTTCACCTAATAGCTTCTGTCACAAAGATATTGCGGTAGATCACTGTTTCCCAAACATTGTTCTGCCATGGCCCGGTAATATTCACACTGCCCCTTCATGACCCACTGAATACGTTTTAACCCAAGATGGTTCCATTAATAATACACATTTATTAAAAATAAAAATGTTTTATTACTAGGTAGGGACATATAATATTTTGGTATCACCTATTTAGTCACTAAATTTTAGTGCGAAGTATGTAGCTTATTTTTTACTAAAGAATCCAAGTTTGCGGAAAATGACGAAAGTTTTATCCTAAGGTCTGGTTCCAATTCGGTCTAAGTCGGTTTCTATATTTATTTTTTAAGTAAACTAGTGTAATACCCAGCTTCATTTAAATTAATATACGAAATGTCGATCGATAGTAGGTATTATTTAAAAAAAGGCGAGAATTGTGCGACCCGGTATTTCATTTTGATGGCCCGGTACCGGGTCGCGATCCGGCAATTGGGAAACGCTGCGATAGCTCATTTGCGTGGGCATATGCAATCACATTTATAATATCGCTATTTAAATTATATAGCTGAAAAGTTTGTTTACATTTTTGTTTGGTTGGTTGAACGCGATAATCTTAGGAACTACTGGCTCGAATTTATGCTACATGCAACTCAGCACGAACTACTTACCTACATCAATATATCAAATAATCAGTGTATCCTTGCGTTTGCCGTTTGCAAGTCATAACCTTAGCACGAAACGGAACTCTAACAATGTCAAGGTCAATGGAAACTGTATTTTTTATACCACTGGGGTGGCCGACAAACACAAGGCCACCTGAAGTAAAGTGGTTACCGTAGCCCATGGACGTATGCAACACCAGGGGCGGTACAATTGTGCTGCCAACGAACGTTGAAGAAATCTTCTAATGCCCTTATCGAAGAACCCCATATTGGGAAAACCAACAGCAGGGAGCTAATTTTACAGCTTGAGTGTGGATGGGATGAAGTTCCATTCATACCTCACTGTGGGCAATGTTTCCGATTGCAATGTGTGTGGATGAGATCCCTGCCTACGGCGAGCGTCGCGATGATAGAATGTAGCTGTGGGGCAACATGTCTAAAGTTCATCAGAACACAGACCATTATATACAGGATGTAATCGTTAAGTGTGTCCAGGCGATTATTCCGTAACTATTACAGATATCAAAAAACTTTAAACTGATATCGAAAGTACGTTACCTAATGAGTAAAATGACATCAATAACTTTTTAAAAATCAAACGAGAGGTATCTAAAATTTTGACATTAAACACTACTTTACTACTAAATGTATGGGACATTTAGTATGAGATTACTAGAAAGGTTTTAGTTTCCTTATTTTAAGTGATCTAGTACCCATTTTACCTTAATCATATTTTATGATTACGTATAATATGACAATGTTGATTTTCAAATAGATACATGTGTAAAATAATTATCTTAGGTACCACTTGAAATTAGTAATAAACCGTGTTTTAATATCGCATTATGTAATTTGAGCTAACTGAAAAGCAACACACTACAAAAAATAAGATACTCTTTGGTGTTCGTTCTAAATTCAAAACTTTTATCTCGGGTTGTTGTTTCCGCCAATTTATCGTTGTTTTTTTTTCATTTGCGTTAATAATCGTGATTGTTTCATTTATGGATTGCAAAATGGCATATTCCAAAAGAGAAAAGAGAGATATGCTAAAAATTGACTACAAATATGATTGTAACAAAAGAGCAGCCATTATCGCCTACAGAAGAGAGTACCCAGATAGAGAAGTCCCTCCTGGTGTACGTATCTAAAACCTTACTACTAATCTCATACTAAATGTATGGGAGTGTTTAATGTCAAAATATTAGATACCTCTCGTTTGATTTTTAAAAAGTTATTGATGTCATTTTATTCATTAGGTAACGTACTTTCGGTATCAGTTTGAAGTTTTTTGATATCTGTAATAGTTACGGAATAATCGCCTGGACACACTTAACGATTACACCCTGTATACGCGGTAGCTAGGCAAAGTCTTATTACCGACCTAACATAAAAAAAATTTGGTTGCCTGTAAAGTCGGTATACAGGCGAAAGTTTTACGTGACAACGACTTTGAGTGGTAAAATAATTTTAATGTGAATATTCATTCGTATAGTAGGAAGAAGGATGAAATAATAGTAACAATTTAAAACATTTATTTATACAAAGAATTATAAACAAAATTAAATTTTTATTTTTTATTAAAAAAAAGACATGAACCGGTGTGTATGCCTATCTCTCTCACTCTCTCTCTCGCTCTGTCTCTCTCGCTCTTAGGCGGGCTAACTGTGCTCGAGTGGAAGGGACGCGTGCCTTTCACTTTTTATGTCTGTCTCTCTCGCTCTTAGGCGGGACGCGTGCCTCTCACTCGCTCTCATTGTAAGCGCATAACGCGGAGCGTTACGCAGAGCGTAACGCAGTTTCTTGAAGTGTCGCCCGGCAAACCAATTTATAAGACGTTGTCACGTCAAAAATTAAAACATGTAAGTACATGGCCCAAGTCAATCGTGAATTAGCAGGTGAAGCGCCCTGTAGCTGAAGTTGGCCAGACCCTGTACATCTTAGTGAGGCCCAATACCCACATTCATGAAGATACTAGCATTCATCTTCATTTACGTGTTGATTCCCGGTCGCTTCCATGGCTCTCATTTCAGAGCCCAGGATCCGCTTGATAGATACCTATTAGCGCAATACATATACTCATATATTGACTTAATTGATTGCACATATAATAACCCCGAAGACGTAGGTAAATGATGTATTAATACGGCTTTTTCGCCAAGTTCGTTTTACGCTGACTTTGTCTTTGTGTTAGGTATAGAGGGCGAGTTTATTATTATTACATTATATTATTTATTTATATTTATACCTTCTTCTTATAACTCCTACTGATTAAAACATCACAAGAAGCTTTTGATTCGAATGGTTCATCATTTGAATATTTCTGTTTAGCACTTACTAACTTGAAATAGCAACTTGTTAGAACTTAAACTTCAGGCGCTTAGTACATTTTTCGATTTCGATTGAACGAATAGCTTGGGCCCAGATTCAACTAAGTATAGTCATGATTCTGGCCATTTCCAAAGTCCAAATTTTGTACTTTAGTCCTCGGGGTCTGTATATTACTTTGATTTTTATTAGACCGACTGAAGTCATTTAGCAAGTGCACCGACAAGCAGATGGGGATGGCCTGGCCCCCGCTAGGTTAAAGGCTAACTAAGGAGTGGCGCCTCCTTCTTCGAGCAAATAATGCTCGTGACGGAGCCGGCGGGACCTGGAGCAAAGGAGACTTGCGGCCCGCGTTGCTCGCGAACTGAGGCAATTCGAGTATCAGAGGTCGCAGAATGACTTCCGTCCTCCATAAGCGCGGGCCTGGTTGAGCCGTCCGTCACCCTAGCAGAAGCACCGGGCCCGAGTAAGGGACTCCGTAGTCCGGGGTGCGAGGAATATGCGTTGCCAACCTCACCTGCGGCTTTGCACTAAGTACATACGACCCACAGAAGGCGTGCCTTTTAGTCGGTTCGATTCCGGCATAACTTCCCTCTCTCCCCGGTCTATAATCTCCATCATCTACTTTATCAAAATACTTAATTCACTATATAAATATTATCTTAGGCAACCAATAGTGTTATCTGCAAACATAACGTTCGTAAATACGCGGTCGTTCACCTTGTGTATCACTGTATGTAATGTGAAATCCATTATTATCTGTCACAGTCACGCCCAATTTATTTGTTTATATACCCGGGCAAATATCAACCCAATTGACAGATGTCATTTGTGAAACGTCAAAACGAAAAAAAAAAAGTTTAAAATTGAGAAGATAGGAAAATAACGGAGAAGCGGTAGTGTTCCTGACAGTTGACGTGAGGGTTTCGGTGGAAGCCAGCAAGCCTCCGGAAACTCAAGATTTGAAGAGAAGTGTTCTAGTTTCCGTGGTCCTCTGAAACGAGTATTGTATAAAAATAAAAAAACCTTGCGCAAAATCCCCTTAAAAAGCTCGTGTAGGAAAGATGTGTTTTCCCAATAAATATCAATATTACGGCAAATAAAAGTCTTTTCATTCGTTAATTCCTGGAGTCCTGCCCCCCCCCCCCCCCACTCCACAGTAATAGGTACTGTGGAATCCGGGGGAAGAGACTCCGCAGATATTTTAAATTAAACAATATTTTGCCGTAATATTGTTATTTATTAAAAAATAACACTTCAAACCTATGCGAGCTTTTTAAAATGGGATTTACGCGAGGTTTTTTTATATTTTAAATAATACTCGTTTCAGAGGACCACGGAAACTATATCACTTGTCTTCAAATCTGGACTTTCCGGAGTCTTGCTGGCTTCCACCGAAGCCCTCACGTCAACTCTGGAACTCTCTCGTTTCTCAGTTTTTTTACCTGTCTTCTATATTTTGAATTATTCGTATGATTTATTTTTAATCGTTGACACATGATTGTCCAGGCAAAAACAAGCCATATCTGCCACGGAGGGCGGATATCACATGAGCTACGCCCATGGACATCCATGTGACAGCGCCTCACTAAGCTAAAAACCCTATGTAAACTAAAACTGGCACAAGAGAAGAAAAATTATAAGTATTGTCCCTTACAATGGGAGAAACAGAACATTTACCATCCATCATTAATTTAATTACATTAAATTATTAAATGCTGAAAAATAAAATTAAACACAGGTGATGTTCTGTTTTTGGTGAATCCAAAACCAGTTAAAAAAGAATCACCACAATACACTGATTAAAATTATCAATATTGATGTCATTGGACGACATATATTAACATGTGTCCGTATGGGACCATAGTACAACGTACTTTTAAGACCTTCCTCACTAACAAACAAAGAATGATACAAGATAATCTATCATTATACATATTTTGAATGCATAATTATAAACTATTTATATCGCCTACGGAATATTAGATTACAGTATATGTGTACTACCAACTGAAAGTCACTCTTCACAATGAAAGACCCGTGGAAACCAACTTCCACCATCGCAGGTACATATGTCCTTATAGCGCTGTGTCCTCATTATAAAGATTAGCTTCTGCTGATAATACACGTAAAAATAATCACCTAATCCTAGCTAACAGTACGCAAAAAAAAAATATTACATTTTCGACAGCGCTCCAACATGAAAAAAATAGAAAATAATATAATTAATAAAATATTGCAATTAACATTATTAAACACATAAATGGTCGCGATGTATATTCTTCGTTTGGAATCTCTTCACCGATTCCAGGGACTGCAGGGACGGCCCGCGCGTATCGCGGCCCGTAGATGCATGTTTCGTGGTATAATGTCACCATGTTAGCAAAATTGCACCAATGCCTCCGGTCTGCCAACACGCGCATGGATAGCATCCGCGTCAGAGTGCAGCGTTGATATTTTCACAAAAGCCATTTTATAGTATAGTAATAATATAATAAAGAAAGAATGTTATCTGATAGCGTCGCTCCCACGACGCGGTGATCTGCACACGGTGATTTTTCTTTAAGGGTCCGGGATCGATCGATCTTCTCCTCAATCTTTGAAGATTGTTGAAACGGTGCCTCCACCAAAATCTGTGGAATCCGGGGGAAGAGACTCCGCAGATATTTTAAATTAAACAATATTTTGCCGTAATATTGTTATTTATTAAAAAATAACACTTCAAACCTATGCGAGCTTTTTAAAATGGGATTTACGCGAGGTTTTTTTATATTTTAAATAATACTCGTTTCAGAGGACCACGGAAACTATATCACTTGTCTTCAAATCTGGACTTTCCGGAGTCTTGCTGGCTTCCACCGAAGCCCTCACGTCAACTTTGGAACTCTCTCGTTTCTCAGTTTTTTTACCTGTCTTCTATATTTTGAATTATTCGTATGATTTATTTTTAATCGTTGACACATGATTGTCCAGGCAAACAACCAGCCATATCTGCCACGGAGGGCGGATATCACAGTACTGTGGAGTGGGGGGGGGGGGGGGACCGTAGGACCAAAGTTTGCAAAGCAGTCAAATATCAAGACGTTCTAAAGTAATTGCATAGTAAAATGTGTTCCTATAATTAGTGTATTAATTCAACTACTTGCATGCAAAATTTCATCTCATTAAATTCATTAATTAAAGAGGAACAATTAAAATACTTACAAAGCATCGAAAACTTAAATAACCCGACCAAATTCGGATAGATATAAAAAAGCGGCCAGTTTTTGCAAACAGTGGTCTATTCATGGTAAATTGTCCTATAACTCATTAATTACTAACGAACCATCATTGAAACTTGGCAACATGTTGCAGACACTTACAAGGTTTGTATAAACGTGAAAATCTAGACCCCAAAGTGGCTACTTCACGAACTAAGACCTAATGAGCGTATTTCACGTTTATATTTTTATCTTTTAAACCCTACGATTTCTTCTAAATCTGTTTTTTAAACAAATTTAAACAAATTCAAAACAACCTATGTAAAAATCTGCAGTTCTCTATAAGAGCTTTATATGAAAACTAGCTAATGACCAAACGTTCGCGTAGCGGAAACTTGAATTTCTCCGAAGTTTATGCATGCACTAATTTTATTCATACATACACAATTACACACAAATAGACACTAATTTTTGGACACATTTCTTTTCTTCTAAGTCCATGGATTAGAAAAAAGTTCCGCCAGGACAACGTTCGCCCAGCGGAATCAATTTTTAGCGAATTTCTCTACAATGGCTGCATGCACAATTTTTTTTTTACCATACGCAATTACACTACGTCATACACTAAATATCTGCATAATTAAAATCTTTAAATTCAACAACATTCCGCTGCGCGAACGCACACGTCCACACCTCAACCCTTCGCGATAGGTTAAGGTTTTTAAACTACCCTCAAAAATGTATAATCATTTGGCAGATGTCAATAATTAAGAAACGTCAGGCCATCACAACAGTCGATGTAATCATTTCAATGTTAATATATTTTGATAATATCCTTGGAACAGATGACAGATCAGATACAAGTTATTATGGCATCTGAATCAGAAGGTACGTGCATTTACGAATCCATCGGGGTTTAAAATACCGGTTGATTATGGTAGAAATTGCCAAATCGTCTAACGGCTTATCACTGCTTGAAAAGCTATTCAGGTATTCAGTAAATCTGTATAGGCCTATGATTGTCATATTTTTGAATTCTTTGTTTCTTTGAGGCTTTTGTTGAAGATGAAGTTTTAACCTTAAAAGAAATAGGATTAGATTTCATCATATTCTGTCTTCCGTGACTTCATGATAAGAAGAAAGTAAGACCCGAAATCAATAAAAAGGCCAGCTTTTATCGGTTACTAGTTTTTTAGGCTTCGTCCGTGTTGATGTCGGGTAACGCCACCAAAAATAGCCTATGTCCTTTCTCAATGTCTAATCTACCTCTATACCAAATTTCATTAAAATCGGGTTCAGAGATACACAGACTTTCACAGTTATAATATTAGTATGAATGTTAACACACCATTCTTAACTAACTTCATTGTGTCCAAAGTAACCGCGATAATAACTAATCGATAGATAGAATAACATTGAGATCAGACGAAGGAAATTATTAAGAAAAAAATAATACCTTAACTACAGTCGATCTAAACTCGCGTTCTACTGCCTTACTACTAATGAAAACTTACAGAACGCCTCTCATATCACTTATCTAATGAAGGCTTTTAAAATTCAACGAATGATTATCTAATTAGTAAACGTGAAATGGGTTACTAAGTAGTACATAACTAACATACCTTTTGTGTCAAGAAGAATGTGTTTTTTTTTAACTTAAACTCTGCGTGTGGCATTTAGCAAAATCGATACCCAAACTAGCTTGCGGTCGCTCGGGGCGAGGTGATGTTGGCGGTGTCCTTGGACATCTCCAACGCGTTTAACACCTTGCCCTGGAGTTACATCAGAGAGGCGCTCGTGTATCACGATGTACCTCTCTACCTCCGCCGCATAGTCGGGGCATACCTGACGGGGAGAGCCGTCGTCTACCCGAGTTCGACCGCAGTCGGTAGGCGCGAGATGTCGTGCGGTGTTCCACAGGGATCGGTCCTGGGGCCGCTGCTGCGGAACATCGGTTACGACTGGGTGCTTCGCGGTGACTTCGCGTACGGTGCCACCGTCACGTGTTACGCGGACGACACGCTGGTGACGGTGGGCGGGGCTACACACCACGAGGCGACCCTGAGGGCCACGACCGCGGTTGCTCAAGTCGTGGAACGGATCCGGCGGCTGGGTCTCGAGGTAGCTCTGCACAAGTCTGAGGCCATGTTCTTTCATGGCCCTCGGCGCAGGCCAGACCCGGGAGCCAGCCTTACAGTGGGAGGCACTCCCATCGACATCAAGCCCCGGTTGAAATACCTGGGGCTGGTGCTTGACGGTCGATGGGACTTCGGAGAACATTTCCGAAGTCTGCGCCCCAAGTTGGTGGCAACGGCGAATGCCTTGGGCAGGCTGTTGCCCAACTTGAGGGGCCCAGAGGACTCCTGCAGGAGACTCTACGCGGGTGTCGTGCGGTCCATGGCCCTATATGGGTGCCCCGTATGGGCGGACACCCTGGGGGCCAGATTCCTGCCTCTGCTCCACGCGGCGCAGAGGACAACGGCCTCCAGGACCATCAGAGGGTACCGCACGATATCCTTTGAAGCGGCGAGTCTCCTGGCCGGATCGCCACCGTGGATCCTGGAAGCGAGGACCCTTTCAGCACTCTATCGGTTCCGAAAGGAGGCGCGGGAACGGGGACTCGATCCCGAGCCCGAAGAAATTCGGGCCGAGAAGTCCCGGCTCCACAGGGCCATGGTGACCGAGTGGGAGCTACGACTTGAGCAACCACGCGCAGGGCACGCCGTGATTGCGGCGGTAAGACCTATCATGGGGGAGTGGCTAGAGAGGCCACACGGTGGCCTCTCGTACCGTCAGACGCAGGTCATTACCGGACACGGTAACTTCGGGCGGTACCTGCATCTGATGGGCATAGAGCCAACGCCCGAGTGCCATCACTGCGACGCGAGCGTGGACTCGGGGCTGCACACGCTCACCGAGTGTCCGGCGTTTGAAGCGCCGAGGCGGGAGCTTGTGACGGCCCTGGGGGTGAGAGTGCTCACGCTCTCCACCCTGCTCGCGGCGATGGTCCGCTGCGCGGATGCGTGGGCGGCCAGCGCCTCCTTCTGCGAGCAGGTCATGCTCGTGAAGGAGACAGCAGAGCGGGCGCGGCGCAGCGAGCGAGAAAGACTCGCGGACATCGCTGGCCGCGTTCGAAGGCGGCTCGGGCGTCGGAGGGCGCAAACCGACCTCCGCCCCCCATGAGCGCGGGCCTGGGGGTGACGGGTGGAGCCGCTCGTCACCCTAGCAGAAGCAGGCCACGGCGGCGGCGCGCATCGTAGGACGATGCGCGCCCCCCCCATACTGGGGGCGAGTCGGTCCCCCCTCCCGAGGAGGGCCAGACCGAGAGGAATGGCCCTGGGTCAGCCGGGGTGCGAGGGATATGTCAAAAGACAACCTCATCTCCGGCCTAGCACATCGACCCACAGACGGCGTGCGGTTTAGTCGGTTCAAGTCCGACATAACCTACCCCTCCGGCTCCGGAGGGGTGGGTATCCGTGGGGATTTCCCGCACGTAAAAAAAAAACCCAAACTAGCTGGCGTAGCTTTGGGTTCCAGAAAGTGAATAAATAAATAGATTTAACAAAGTACTTTTATATTTTTTTGTTATATTCTGTGTGGGCACGTCAAATTGACTTCACCTCGCCTGATGGATGATAATACATCACTATTAATACATATAATGCATAGTAGTATAATAGTGTTTACGGCGCAAGCATTCTAAAATAGTGGTGTTTATTTCATGCAAGCATCAAGCAGAGTGCAATCTAATTAACGGACTTTCTTTTAAAAAGCTAAAAAATAACGGTGATCGGCAAACAGGGCTGACCATAGCCATCTATATTTTGATATTTATAGCTCTCAATACTTCTCCCTCAATTAACAAAAACGTAACAGGGATTGTTGACGGAAGTGAAAACATACATATGGCCGGTAATATGCTTTCATTACGGACGGCCACAGACCATCAAGCTAAACACGTAAGACCACCTCATTGCTACAGGGTAGTCATTAAGTCGATAATCTGTAGTAACATTGAATATAATTCAGCATGATTATAAGGCTTCCTCTGTTGACCCCCTTCTCGACTTCATCGCATTAGGTGGGAATGTTCTACTCGAACTGACCAAAACTGTACTGTTCTCCTGTCTCTTTGGCGGGCATCTACCACGCAAAGGAAGGTGATGGTTGCGGACTATGGCTAACATCAGGGTCTGCAACGTGAGGCTCATCATCGACATTTAGACGTTATCCCGATTGCATCTGAGGCCATGATGCCCTCGGTGCTAGGGGTCCGCCTTCGAACTCTTCCTCCTCCACTTCGCACGATCTTGGGCGTCCATGCTAGTGAGACCATTTGCACGCATGTCACCCTGCACGACGGCAAGCCAGAACTTTTTGGGCCTACCCCTTCTACCTGGACCCGGCGGGGGCGCCATTGCCAGGCAATTCTTACCCACGTAGCCTGGCTGTTGCCACAAGACGTGGCCACACCAGCGAAGGCGACTCTCTTGCATTTTATCTACGATGTCATGGACATGAAGGCCACCGCGTATGCGAGAGTTCCTCACGCGATCCTTACGCGTCACTCCGCACATCCAACGCAGCATTTTCATCTCCGTGACACGCAGCTCCTGCTTGTGTCGCTCCAACAGCGGCCACGCCTCACAGCTGTGTACAAGGCTACCCGCTTGAATTTGATGGCTGTCATGAGGACGGCGCCGTTGCATCCACACTTGGTACTTTAGCAGTGTGTGAACTGACGTTTTTACGAAACAGCCCCGGTGGTGGTAGCTCAGGGGATGGTTCTCTGCTTATATTGCCATATATGCCATGACCGATAATGGTCTACTGGTTGACGCAGGCGCCAAGATAACATCTCCTTATCTCTGGTTAGAGAGAGGTTATCGGCTCTCCACTCTTTCTTCCAAGAGGGGATGTCACTCATTCTGATCTTTAATTATCTAGCTATGTGTATTTTTCACTGTATGAAATGAGCAAAGGTGAATCAAATTCACAGTAGGTTGTTGTTTTCTCACACATAGTGTCAATATTTACGCAATTGCATGATTGTGCAAAACTCTAGTTATCAAATCATCATAGGAGGTACTAGGTGCAAATTAAAATTTTAAGTAGGCAGTCCATTGGTTTAAGGCAGTCACTATATTACCTGCACTAGACCTAGTGTATTTTCAAGCATAGATAAAAATAAACATTTTTAAGAATTTAAAGTAAGTGGGCATCTAGAGTTCCGAATAGGTGCTTAAAAGTACGAAGGATTGTTATATCTTCTGATAATGTTAGTGTAATTAAGTACAACTATCCTTTGTTTCAATACCATAATATGTACAACGGTGTGTTATTTAAAAAATCTTTAATGGTAACATTCATGACAAAACTATTGTCATTAGGAAAATTACGGTATTCGCAGTGAATAAAAATGATTGTATAATGAGCAATGTAAACATAAAGAGCTCCGTAGTTGAATGAATAGTAACAACCAGTTTGTTATGAGACTTCGATGTTTCATAAGCGGATGGCTTCGTCACCTAATCTATATAAAGTCTGATTGTGGCAACCACAAAGGTCAAGGTTAAAGGATGGATGTACCAAGACCTTTGACCATTGAGGACCTTGCCAACCTCACCTGATAGGATACAGGTGAAGTTGCCTATGTAGTTTGACAATTATCACCTCAGGCAGATCGGAACTCGTGCTAGCGGAATGCGTGTTTGTATCGAGGATTTCTTTGATCATCTTCCACCAGGATGAAATGTCTCTCTGTCGACATAACGCGATAATTTCGTGTAACCTTGATCATTATTGGGCCTTTGGACTCAATTCAACCTTATTTTTGTCTACCAATTGTCGCCTCAGGCAGATCAGCACTCGTAATAGCGGGGTGCGTGTTGGTATCAAAGACGTCTTTGATCATCTTCTACTGGAGGATAAAACACCTGCTTTATCAACTATGTCTAGACGACGTGATTTTGTTGTTCAATAACAGCTGGTTGCCATTAGAGATCAAATAATAATTCTCGTAGACAACTGGTTGTGAAACACAGTTGCGATGAAGGTTGAAAGCTGAATATCATCTGCCCGAGTTGCACCCGAACTTTTCACCTCGAAGCCCAGGCTCTTCTGACTCCTTCTTCTCCTTTAAATGGAGGAGCGACTATCTCTGTAAGAAATCCGTTTACTTTGAGTTTGGACCTGGTATCGATGACGTTACATAGATGTCAGATTTAAACTTAAAGTTAACGATATAGGTATTTAAACTATCATGGTCACTTACATTATTAGAGGTATCGGGATATTTATTTATTTATTTATTTATTATGTTGCTTTGCTTCAGTCCTTGCAAAAACAACCGGGAACAAGCCAAAACCAAATCGCGAGTGGATACAGTAAGCATCGTGTGTCGTGAACGTGATCGAGATCCAGTTCGAGTTTTTAGTGAGAGTGGATCCAGTGGTAGTGCTGATACGGTAGTTAAAGAACTCGAAAGAGGGTAGATCGAAATATATACTTCTTTTTTTTTATATATATACTACTTCAATACTCCAGTTCCTCCAGATATCGGAAACTCAAAACAATGCAACTTAGTAAATATCCTGATACCCCTGATAACAATTAAAGTAAACGTGCTGTAAGTTAGCTAATCTAGGTAGAATTAATGTAGGTTGTATGCTAATACAAATGGCATCGTGTAGTGTTGCCTACATATCCATTTCTATACCGCCATTGTGACAGGTTTCGCGAATTGCGTAAAAAATGTCATAACAGCGAAATTCCTTTACTATGTTGTAACATTTACTTATTTGTTTATTCATTTGATAAGCAAATGTCAAACGTATCTCAGCTTTCTTGTTGCTGATTTAGTTTTATTCAATTGTTTTTGTTTTTGCATTGTCTGTAAACTATATTCACTATACTCACTTCTTTTACCAGGCCCTTTCCCATTTTATTGGGGGTCGGCCCTCCACATCCTGTTCCTCCAAGCAGCTCGGTCCTGGGTCGTCTCTTTGTTGCCTTGGGCTTCTTTGAGGTTTTCATTTACTACGGACATCTATGTGATTTGTGATCTTCCTCGTCCTCGGGGATTGGTCTTAATGTCTGGCACTTGCCTGGTAATGTGCTCGGGTGGGTGCCTCATTACGTGTCCGTACCACCTCAAGCGGCTTTCCTGTAGTTTGTCTAGGATACATCTCAATTTGAAGGTTTCTTTTATGTGTATGCCTAGCCTAGTAACACTACCTAGTATCACTATACTCATTATATTTTCAAATGGTAAATCTAGTACAATATTGAAGTGATTCTCGAAAAATTAATGAACTCGCACCACCACAGTTACTGAAAGTTCTCGTGGACAGATTGTGACAATTTACCAATTGTGCCAATTCATATGTATGATATCTCTATATTTAAGTATTATATTGGCCAAGTTTCTACTTGTGACGGCACTCCCGGAGTCGGAGCCACTATTTTTGAAGTGAAAACTTCTTTAGCGGCGTTGGATGGGTGTAAAATGTTAAGGAAGCGTCAGGATTAGTTGACCTTTGAACCGTAACCGACGACTGACGTCATACAAGATTGGTACAGACTATCTATTTTGCAATTTACAATAGAAGGCGTCGTAGCTTAAACGGTAAGCGCTTCGACTGTAAGTCCTTATTGTTTCAGATAGTATCGGGTTCAAACCACCTGGCCTTCAGGGATTTTTGTGATTGTTTTTTCTTATTATAATTTATTACTTTTGGTGATTATTTTTTCTTTTTGTAATTTATTACTTTTTATGATTATTTTTTCTTTCTGTAATTTATTATTTTTTGTGATTATTTTTTCTTTTCATAATTTATTAATTTCTTCTGACAGAAAATTAGCAGAAAATAAGTGATAGGTTCTATGATTAGCGCTATATTATAGGTATGGTATGGTATGTTCTTTTTTATCTTTTTCTATGTATATAACGAAGAAAGAAAAAAAGAAAATGTTTTCACTTCTGCTGGCACTCCCAGAGTGCAACCCGTCTTTTTTTTATGATTGTGACTCTGTAGGTGCCTGTATCTATTTTTTTTACTTTACTACATTTGTTATAAAAAAGTTTATAAGTCAGTAAGTACTAACTCCATTATTCTTATAATTTCATCATCATTATCACTAGGCACTTATCTAAGTTATCTTTCTGCAAATGTAGTGTTATGTACGTTTACCACTCTTGTATTTATCCTATCCAAAATTCCTATACTTAGTAACGTAGTCAACTAACTTATATTCTGAATGTCCTCAAGTTATTTCACAACCCATTCAAATACACCTACATACGCCTAATCATATTTTAGTATAATTAGTAACCTCTAAACAGAGGTTATACGCGGATGTTACATAATTCAACACCTTTTAGCAAACAAGGGTATTTGTACCGGATAGAAACCGATTTATTACACTATCTTTTATGTGACAAGTTTAGTATTTAGCAATTAATTATTATTTATTAGTCATAAACTATACTTAAATGTATTTACCTTCACTACCACTTGTAATTCATAGTACAATCAAATATGCAAAGCAAACTAGGCTTTAATATTAAAACTTAATACGGTGTACCGCAAGGAAGTGTTCTGGGTCTACTGTTATTTATAATGCTTTTTTCGTATGGAAATGTCCTCGGAGATCTCGGTTGTAGAATAGAAATATGAGCAATGTTATCTTTATTTTCATACTCACTATTGTAACAACAAGTCATTTGGAATATCACTTGTATTGGTGGCGATCGTAAATGCAAACCAACTTGGGCAATCTGTATTTGCCCCTTTTAAGCATTACCATAGAAAGTTTGATACGTTCGAATCTGAACCAGAACCAAAAACAATACTTTCACAAATATGTAGGATATTTTTCTGTACGTATTTGGATTACTCTCATTTCTAAAATGCATAACCCAGATTGGTTCTATAAGACCGAAATTACAACTAAAACTTACGTTAATTAGATAAAACAAATTTGGTCTCCTATAAAATATTGTCCATTGTCCATTATATGCTTACATAAATATTGTGTTTTGATTCAAGTCAGCTGAGATAGTCAAAGAATCATATTCTGTCTTCATGTGTAAAGAATATTAGAAAGAGACCACAGTAGGAATAGCCCGAATAGCCAGAAAAGTACAGACAGCATGCCAAAACACTCCCACCACGCGCCGCCGCGCGGCTCACCCGAATATACTCGAACAAGAATCGATGTCACACGAAGCCAAGTCAGTTGTAGACCGGCTGACACGACTCCCTTCCATTTCATTATCGCGCTTTGCTTGCTTTCGATACGCTACGATACAACCAGACGCAAGGCAACGCCAACGTTCCACGTTATCACACAGTGCAGTTATACAAACACTAATATTGTGCTTCTTATAGTTGTTAAAACTAAAAAGAAATACCTGTACAGTGTCGAAATAATCTTTACAATGAGTAAAATAAGATCTGGTGTGAAATAAACGGCTCGAGAGAAAGCTGTCGAGGATTCGTTTTATAACGCAGAAATAAAGATACGAAGCTGTATAACTACTGTGCTACGTTTCCTGTGCGATGTTGGGGGAGAGTTTTGGTTAAAAAGTTGACTTTTATAGACGTTTATTGGGACTTATTGCGAATGTGTATTGAAACGTTTACCGCTATTCACGGGCGCACTGCTATGCGCCACGATTTGGTGCATTTTATAAGGCATACATCCTCTGATCATTATTGCGAAGGAAAACTTTAGTTTTTGATTCAGGTGAGATCAATTTTACTGTTTATATTTCATTCTAAGAACACACAGCCACGTTTACTCATACCACAACATTCCATTCCAAATCGTCAATGAATAAATTACTTACCTAACAAAATGCCTTATGTTTTACCTACCATACAAACACAAAACGTAGCCAATGCATTAAACATTTATCAAACAATTCGAGTTTAACACCAGTCATTGTAATTTTGATATTGTTGCAAATTGATATTCGTAATTGCAATTGCAAATTGACGTAATCGAAATTGTGATACCCAAAGCAAATTGCTTTTTCAATCTTTTTGTCTAAGAAACTTAAGAACTAAGTATTAAACACAGGACGTTAATAATTACAGCAATGAGTGTTTAACTACATCAATTATCAGACTCCTCAACCGCCAATGGCTTGATAATGTTTATTATATAAATAAACAGGACTCTGTAATTCAAGGCGCCTTTGTTTGTGTTGCATACTTGCATTTTAATACTGAAGCAGTCAACCTTGTACACGCTCTGCTACACCTCAATGCGAAGAAATAGGCATATAGTTGCGTACACATTTAAAATATTGACGACGACACCATAGCCATATAGAATTACAGGGTTTAGTCTAGAAATGACCAATTCGCGGAATAACTACATGGTCTATAATTGACCAATTCTTAGAAAGTACAATTCTATAAATGACAGATTCTACAATAACCAAGTAAAAATAGGTTTAGCTAGCTAGAAAATGTGATAATACTAACCTGAACATGATTTAAAAAATTGAGTTAGATATATACTTAAACTACCTACGAGAATCTATGTAATATAGAATGAGTGATGAATCTTGCCAAGTTGAACACTGAATCTGAACGAAACTTAGGTTTTCCGAACTTTCTTGAAGTTGAAAGAGAGAGAGAGAGTGAGATATACATGTACTGATGTAAAACGGAGACAGCTGCGATTACGTTCTAAAATAAATCCGTCCAGAAAATATTAACTAAAAGCCTAGGATTTTTTTTCTGTCGCTACAACTAAATTAACCAAATATTTTAAAATTAGCAATTAGCATTATCTTATGTAACATATTTGTATTTGACTTTCTGATTGTTTACCTGTTCGTCAATAACTATAAAGTGGTTCTGTAAACAACTTGAACTCCTTCCAGGCTGAGCGAAATTTTGTATGTTTACCCCTTTTTGTATCCGTATCTACATAATTTGCACGACGATGTAGAAACAAGTTTGACTAAATTTCTATTACATTATAGCCACAATTCTGTTACAATTGTTCCGATCCAACACAATCGACGTCGAATAGTTTTATTAAACTTAAAATGAATTAGTTTTAAATGCGGCGGTGGTTATCTTTTTAAACATAAATCGCTACTAATTCAGACTATTTGTTCAACACGATACATTCAGAGAAGTTAGAATTACTAAAAGAACATCAATGCCAAGAATTGAATCAAATCAAAATCAATCAATCGAATATTGGTCGTCAAGAACATAGAAAGGATCAGCATGGGCCACCGCACAGCGCACCGTCTCAATTTCTTACCATTCTTCATAACTTGAAGAAAATAAACGAACTGACTTCAAAAAATAACTGATCGGTGCCCAGCCAAAGAGGTTGTTTTTCAATTGATTCCATCATAATAGTTCAGTCACCACATTGTTTTATACTTAGTGTTATACCAAGTTATTTTATATTTTTTGGTTTTTGAACTCAGTTTTTTGAAACGTAGTTTCTTTTATTTTTTGCATTTTAGTGTCTGTAATAGGTTGTTCTTAAATTTTATAAATTGTTTCTCCTTTTTACTGGTTTAATCCAGTCCAGCGTGCCTTCGACCATAGTTTTCGAGGTGTTTCATAATATGATTAAGATACTGCTCTCAATAACTTAAACGAGACATTCATGCTCATCATTAAGATAAGAAATCCTGTTGTTTGCCTCCTTAGTTCAAGAATAGGTAATTCCAGCACGTCCCTAACCATTATTATATTGCCTACCTTGTCACAGGGTCGTCCTAAAACTAGGTAAAAAGCAATAATTTCCCATTTGATTTTGATTTCTCTGGTGTCTCTACGAATTTCAAGGTGCGAAACCCGTGAAATTGGTATGACTACCTGTGAGTTATACCGAAATCAATGCAAAACGATTTTTTGAAATCGGTTCATAAACGACGGAAATATCAGACAACATAAATAAGAAGTCGGTTTAAAATATGCATTAAAAAAGCACAAAAATGTTCTTTAAATGAAAACTACTATGCCAAACTATGTGAAAATTTTATGAGGCCAAATGGCAGCTATTCTGCATAGAACTAAAAAAAAATCACGTAATCGATGTACATACATAAAAATTCCTTTTTGAAGTCGGTAAAAAATAATAATCGTTTAAGCTAGTTCAATCAAATCAGGCTCAAATACAATATTAAGTATGTAGCTTATTGTCTATATTCACTGGCGTATATAGCCTGTCTAATCAATTAAGTAAATCAATATTAAATTAATATTTGGTAAATTCTTCAATTTCAATTAAATTATCGTGTAGGTATAAGTTTCTAAATGCAGACAAAAAACCGGTTTGAAGTCAATGTTCGGGATCGAGTAAGTTAGGCAACTGGTTTGTGCGACTTCAATTGGTTGGGTACGAGTATGTTTAAACCGTCATTGGTCCATAAATGTATGGTTACATACGTAACCGTCCGTACTATCCGTATTATTTCGCAGTTCTCCTTTCGCAATTTTTATTCCCATTTTAACAAAGAAAATTTTGAAAATGGCAAGTCTTACTGCAAAGTCGTCTCGGGTCTCATGACGGTTTAATTACTTTTCTGTAATGCTTGCATCACTGAGGGCTTGAATATATTTTTTTATAAACCAATGGAAAGTAAAAGACAGAACCTGCAAAAGTAGCGCAGAAAATATAGGTACACTCTGATTTTATAGTCGTTACTGATACTAGATACAAATTTAACATCATTTGCAAAGGAGGACATATTTGACGAGCTAATAAGAAACACGCAAAAGTAGTGTAACTTTATACGTATCAATCTAAGTATGAGTTCATAATAATACTGCCCTTGCTTAGATAGAACGTCTGAATACAAAAGTAAATGTTTTGACGTCTCTCAGTTTTATTATGACTCTGCCGTTTGTCGACAGGCAATTTGAATGCATTTTACAAAAGTTAAGTTACTTGATTAAATATAATATTGTTTATTAATACTATGGTATGCATTATGCATATTTATACAGGCATATTTATGTTCTCTCGATGCACACAGGCTGTTAGTATAAAATAACATAACATAGGCAATCTAGTTAGATTTATTGATACTTGATACATATGAGGATTATAATTATAACCAAGAAGATAGTATAGTTATGTAGACATAATATATAATAAACAGCAATCAGCTTTACTGGACTAGCTTATTACAATAGATTCAGATGCAGTTCATATAGAAAAAGATATCAGTCCAAGAGCCTTAAATAGTACTTAATACAATTAATTGGAGCTTGAACGCCATTAGAAAATTATTGAGCAATTTTTGGGAGATCATTAGACAGCCTGGATTTGCGTTCCGAATCTAGCGAATATCCAGTTATACCGCGAGGAAGTGCCTTCATGCAATAAACCAAATTGTAGTTATATTTACTAGGCATAGTAACGGTAACCGATATCAATTTCAACCTTCAATACAAATTGCATTATAACACGAACAAACAATACAGAATATAGCTATTTCATTTCACATAAAAACGTTATGATTGGCATCAAAACTATTCGAATAGAATGACAATAAGGTATTATTAGAAATATTACAGTAATAATAAAATTTTATGTTTTTTCTCCTCGTAAAGTATCTTGAAATAGTGACTAAAATCAATAAAAGTTAACAATTGAACGAATTTGCAACACGCTGATTGCGTTTTTCCTTACAATTATCGATTGTTGGTCTGTTCTTTCAATTTCTCGATTTAGGGCCAAATTGTTATGAAGAATTACCAAAATGATTTTGACAGTTTACCCAAATATTACCTACACATTGACATAAAATAAATCTACTAACAGATAGGTCTGGGTAGGACGGCTAGACCATGACTAAGCCAACGAAACGTTCGGTTTAGTTCAAATAATACCTAAATAATGCATAATACATCTCAATATAATTCGTTAAAAATATTTTATTTTAATTTCACCGAAATTTTTAATGTAGCCTTAAAATACTCTTAGGTATTTTCAGGCCACACTTGCTGATTTATTTCGGTGTTAATAGTCAGTATATTTGGAGGCAGTTCACTACATTTGGCGATAGATTTACCATTTTATCATCTTGATAACCAACCAATATTTGATGACTAAATATAAACTTTGCTGGCAAATAACTCCCATGAAAGTTTACACTTTAGACCCTAGAGCCCTTCAAAGTGCAAACTTTGGGCAGGACTGAGAAATCGCCATGATGAAAGATGAATGAAGATGATTGTGTGATCTAATTATTTGGAACACTCGTATGATGTATAATATATTGATATTGCAAGAGGCTTTATCTACAACTATCACTGGATATCTGCCGCCATAACAAGAGATAACCCTAAAATTATAGATAATATCGTGTATCGACAGTGGAATAGACAAACTTGAATAATTAGGTCAGCACGTCTCATTGTAACATTGGGCAATATTTTTATATCATTTCAGAACTAGGACACATTATCCTTGTATTTTTTACAACGCAGCAAGAATTATAACATTGTTGTGCGTTTTTGCAGAATGTTCCAACCAGAGTCCTCACCGATCCTAATTTGAACTACAATCATGGTCGTTAAGTAATTTTGAGAAAAATGGCAGTAACATGTCATTGAGGTGTACCAAGTACAATACCGAATTGTTATAAGGATCATTTTTAGTCATAGTTGATCATCACAGAAGAAGTTATTTTACAGTCAGCGTCACAACGATCTTGACTGTTCAAAATGACCTGGTGACTTGTAACACAGGTCTTTTAGACCTTCAACGAGCACCAGCTCTTACAATGTGGTTTTCATATCACATATTAAACTCAGACCTTGTAGTACCCTTAGACATGCAGGTAATTCCCACGGATCGGAGGGGAGGTTATATCGGACTCGAACCGACTAAACCAAACGCCGTCTGTGGGTCGTAGTGCTTGGCCGAAGGTGAGGTTTTTGTACGACATGTCCCTCGCACCCCGGCTGACCCAGGGCCATCCCTCTCGGTCTGGCTCTCCTCGGGAGGGGGGACCACGCGGTCAAGGTATTACGAGCAAATTAAACTGTTTTGTGGGGTGCCCCAAAAGGTGTATACCAAATATCAGAACATTCAGTTAACAGCCCCTCTAGACAGCATGCCACTTGTCTAGAGGAAGGGGGGAAATTCAAGGCATTAAGATCATTTTGAATACCTACTTTGTTCGTCAAGATCGAACTGATGCTGACTGTATACCACAAATTCGCCAACGCAGCCGTCACTATAGAAACTTGATTGGCAGGAGCATCTCAATCTCATCACGATAAGCCGTCGCGTCGGTCCCGATTGCCATTCGAACATCTATAGCAGTCTATAAGTCTGGGTAGTTGAAGGGCTCCAAAAGTCCGACTTGTCAAACTACACATTTTTATTGGAATTGGTTATGGACCTTATTATGGCAGTCGGTTACGGCATATGTCGACGCTCAGCCGCAGCAATTTATATATTATATTAGGTCCTTACGTATGAAATTGGCGTTTTGTCGTACTGATCAATTTGATCTAAAATATCTCCTCTTTGATTAAGAACTCCAAATTCAAATTAATAAATTCATTTAGCTGGTTTCTTTTTCTTTGGAATACAGTCATTCATTTGTTATTTTCCTCATTATTTTTTCTTTGGCGTCGCTTATTACCGCGCAATGGAAAACATGAAATATCGGTATATTTACGAGTACGAGTTCTACCGTGGCACCAGTGCTGCAAAAACAGCTCGAAGAATTAATGATGGGTACGGCACTGGTGTCACTAAAGACAGCACGGTACGTTTTTGGTTTCAACGTTTTCGCTCTGGAAATTTCGACCTTAAGAACCAACCCCGTGGACGGCCGGAGATCAAGGTGAAAAACGAAGAATTAAAGGCTATTGTGGAAGCGTATCCATCACAAAGCACTTCAGAGATAGCAGCAGGCTTCGGGGGTAAGTGACAAAACTGTATTAATCCACTTGAAGCAAATAGGGAAAGTAAAACAACTCGAACGATGGGTACCTCATGAATTGAGTGAATCGAACTTGCAAACACGGGTCGCCTGCTGTGTTACTTTGCTCAACCGACACAATAATGAAGGGAATTTAAATCGAATCATTACTTCTGATGAAAAGTGGATATTGTACGATAATCGAAAGCGCTCATCGCAATGGCTGAACCCTGGAGACCCAGGCAAATCCTGCCCTAAACGCAAATTGATTCAGAAAAAGTTACTTGTGTGTGGTGGACTAGCGCCGGTGTCGTTCACTACAGCTTTCTTAAATCTGGCCAAACGATTACGGCAGATATCTATTGTCAGCAACTGCAAACCATGAAGGAAGAACTAGCTGTTAAACAACCGAGATTGGTCAATCGCTCTAGGCCACTGCTGCTTCACGACAACGCAAGACCACACACTGCACAACAAACAACCACTAAGTTAGCTGAGCTACAATTGGAATGTCTGCGACATCCATCGTACTCCCCGGACCTTGCTCCAACAGATTACCATTTCTTCCGGAATTTGGACAACTTCTTACAAGGAAAAAAATTGCACTCCGATGCAGCAGTCCAAACCGCCTTCAAAGAATTTATTGATTCTCGCCCCCATGGTTTTTATAAAAGGGATCAATGAACTACCCATAAGATGGCAAAAGTGCATAGATAACAACGGTGTATACTTTGATTAATTAAATATATTTTACAAAAAAAAGTCGACTTGTTATTCCTCCCGTACAAAAGGCCAATTTCATACGTAAGGACTACTATACTTATCTAAAAGAAAGCCGACCGTAACTGAATTGGAAAAATATGATATTTTCTAAAGTTTACGTGAATTGAAATAAAACCATTTCTTAACGGATTCTATCGCGATTTATTTGTTATTGTTTATTTTTAGACCGACGATTTTTAGTAGCCGTCGGTCTAAAAATAAATAATAACAAATAAATCGCAATAGAATCCGTTAAAAGTGGTTTTATTTCAATTGAGAAAAATACTCAAAGAAAGATGATATCTATAAGTTTCTTCGTCGATTTTACCCGAATAATATGAAATTAAGTGAGAGATTCACTCGAAGTGGGAAGAGAAAAAATAAACTCATCTCACACTATCACTGGCTTAGTGACAGTGTGGCTGAACACGCCAGATAAAAAGTTTAAGGTCATATTATTTTGTTCGTTCAAGTCTCCATCCATTTAATACGATATATATGAAATACTGAAATTGTCATTTGTGATCATTCCTCTTTCTTGCACAGAGCACATGTACATAATCGTGTGCAAATTTAAATAGATTTGCACACGATTACAATACAAATCCATCCTTTGTGTACTCTGCTATGTTTTATATTTTCCTATACGAACTAATTGAGTCGCGTAAATAACTTGTTATATAATATACGAGCATTAAAATTACTTTTGTAACCACAAATAGGTACCTTAAGGACATCGATTCATGCCCAGGCAGATTCTGAGTTTCATTCATGCCGTCGGCTTAGAATTCAGTTATTCACTTACTCAAACCCAAGAAAAAGATTTCAAGACACTTGGAGTCCATTCTGCGTAAATTGTAACATAAACAATTACCTAAAGGAGGTGTTGGGTAGTTTGAGATAACTTTAAGACGTCCATCCGCCCTTACAGTATATTATAAACCACTCACCACCTTGGTCGTAATACCACGTATGACCAAATAGGTAATACTTCCAACGCCAGAGACGCACAAGGAAAATAAAATTCAATCATTAAGCAATGCATAATTCAACGTAAACATAAATAATTATAATGAATTAACACAAATCACACATTGTAAGTTATTTAAAAGGCAGACAGGCAGGTACACAAACAGTTAAATAATAAAGATAAATCACTTATTTCCTGATGACGCAGTCTGCGTATTAAAAAGTTAAAAAAGAACTGGGTGTGGTTGTGACGTGGATATGGCCAACGCTGTGTTTTACCATTGGGATGGGTGATCGTTTAGTGGTGTTACATTCGAGCGCTTTTGAGCTTCAGAGGGCACGTTAAAAGTCGGTCCCGGTTGTTAGCAGTCGTTAGGTCAAGACGGAGGAATAAATGGGCGACCTGAACATGTCACGGGTTAGCCACTAATCACACGAAAAGAAGAAAAAGAAGCCGTGTTTTATAAAAATCCTGTAGCTATCGACTATTGTAAATAGAATTCAGTTTTGCTTTGCTTGATTCTGGAAGTTGATAGATATGTGGGTGCAAAACCTCTTGGATTGGCTTCTGCTATGGACAAATTTATGAACATGTATTTTTTTTAATCAATTGTCTTACATTTATACCCGTATAATGTGTAGCAGCTGTATACCCGCTGCTCTGCCACAATCCATTATACATTAGCGCGACAATATGACTGAACAATACTGTTTTTCAAATTAGGGGCATTAAACAAGGCCTAGTTTGGGTATCAATATTCATCATCTGAAAAAATATAATCATCATGGACCGTTTTCTGTGATGTCAAAATTAATGATTTAAAAATTAATATGTAATGATAAATTAAATTGATTAAAGAAATCAAACAGGCATATCGATAGGAATGTGTTTGTTTTGTTATGAGAAAAGTAACACCACCAACGCACGCGTATAATTAATTTATCAATCCTTGGCTGTTCATTCACAAATTGAAAGGTAAAATTTATAAACAGACACGAAACAACTTAAAAACATAAAATACGAAATTGTATTTTTTAAATTACGTTTCATAGAAGTATTTTTTTAATAATAGGGGTTAAAGTATGCAATTACCGTTTCATTGTAATAGGTACTTCGAATTGACATAGAACCTTCATGGTTTGAGATTTTTGAGTGAAACTTTTTCCACATGGTACCTATGTAGTTCTTCATTTAAAAATGTGCAACATTCGATTATCGACTTTCAGTTGTTTTTTTATTCAGCTTAGACAAGAAAGTTGGATACTTCGAAAATTCGAGTGATTTTTGAATACGAGTTCCGACGCGGAACTAACGCGGCAGAAACAGCTCGCAATATCAATGTTGCGTTTGGAGAGGGGACTGCTAATGAACGCACCGTGCGATTTTGGTTTAAACGCTTTCGTGATGGAAACTTTGATTTGAAGAACGAACCATGAGGAAGGCCGTCTACACAGGTGAATAACAATGAATTGAAAGACATGGTGGAAGCCGATCCGAGCCAAACTACCCAGGAATTAGCTGCATGGTTTAACGTTACCTTACCAACAATATTGACTCATTTGCGTCAAATCAATAAAATAAAAAAATGTGAAAAATGGGTACATCATGATTTGACTGCTCTGCAGAAAGAAATGCGAGTTGAAACTTGTGTTGCCTTGTTGAATCGATACAGAAATGAAGGAATATTGGATAGAATTGTGACATGTAATAAAAAGTGGATTCTTTACGATAACCGTAAGCGAAAAATGCAATGGCTGACCCCAGGTGAAACGCCACAACAGTGTCCTAAAGCAAAGCTTACCAATAAAAAGGTAATGGTAACTGTTTGGTGGTCTCAGCATGGTGTTATTCACTATAGCTTTCTACGATCTGGTCAAGCAATAACGGCAGATGTCTACTGTGCCGAACTCCGAACAATGATAGCAAAACTAGCAGTGAAACAGCCCCGACTCATGAATCGATCTTCACCATTATTGTTCCATGATAACGCGAGACCTCATACAGCACGAGAAACCGTTTTAACTCTACAGGAACTGCAATTAGAAACTATCCGTCACCCTCCGTATTCGCCAGACCTTGCTCCAACAGACTATCATTTTTTTCGTGATTTGGACAATTTTCTATGTGATAAAAAGTTTTCTTCTCAGGAGGCAGTACAAAATGCTTTCACACAGTTTGTCGAATCTAGATCACCAGAGTTCTATCGCAAAGGCATAAATGACCTTCCTACTAGATGGCAGCAATGTATAGATAATAATGGTAATTATTTTGATTAAATAAATACGTTAAATTAAAAAAAAAACGAATTTCAATTTGTCAGTACAAATCGGCAATTTCATACTTTAACCCCTAATATTTTAGTCCAACTAGTCTAACTACAGAATTTCGATATCATTGATTGTGGATGTCAGTGGCAGTAGTTTCACGGAAAATATTTAATAGTTAATTAATAGTTAATAGTTAACTACGTCTTAATTAAACCAGAAATACGACCCCTACCAGGTTCGGAAAGGGCTCAGAGAATGATGATATTTATTCTAATATTTTCTGAGGTAGAAAACAAGCAAACGACTCACAGGACTGATAGTAAGCGGGCATCGTAGCCTACAGCAGCTCCATATATACTTGTATCTACTCTCTTTTTTTTCTTGTCTCCATTACTGTAATCTAAGAGTGTCTGTGTATAGGTTATCTACTTATATTGCTGTGGTATTACATAATGTTCTTTTACATGTTCGTAATACGGCATTATACTCAAAATGTTACTATCTCTGGCTGAAATTTGGGTTAACTATTGGGCTTCTCTTATGTTTTGGTTGGCTAACGGTGAGACTGGTCATGCCTAAAAATAGTTGAGCCTAAGTACTGTTTAACATCACTGTTTGTACTCTTTGTACAGCTGTCAATGACCCACTGTAATATATTACAAAGTTACTTCAAGACCTGGCAAAGGAGACAAGACATGATGATGAAACCGATTAGATTTAACATTTTATCGTCAATTCTAAACAACTGATCGACGGCAAAGGGAACTGGTAGCGAGTTCAAGTTCCGTCTTAAGAAATCAGTTTTTTCCAATTCCATTCCTATCAAACAATTTTGGCAGAATAATAAAAAAAAACACCCATTGCAGCGTAACCCAGCGGTTTTAATTAAGAATCGAAATCATTCAGAGCAGAGCAATCACGCAAACACATATCTACACGTGATGATAATAAAAATCGGTTTAGCTGGGTATCAGTGACGAAATTTTTAGTATAAAGTGACGTATGATTACATAAAACCACAACAAAATACATTTACGTGACGTAATACGTACCATCTCTCGATTTTTCGATTGCCATGTCTGCACTTAGACTTCTTGATAAGCTTTATCTACTTGTATTAATAAAGAAGATAATCCCGGATATGATAATAATAAACCACAGTAGAAAGTTAAGCGGCGACACAAACAATTATTATAATTATTACGTTAATTAAAACAAATAATATCTATCTATAACGTCCGGTCTGAAGCGAGTCGTTTTAGACCTAAATTAATTTTAAAATTTGAAAATTGTGTGTGCCTCAAAATAAATCAAAACAACAACATAATGCCATAAAAATAAAATCAGAAATAATATGTCGATTTATATTATGTGCTCGCAGCGCAGCATTAGTGTTTTTGAAACTACATGGTAAGGTGTATAACAGGTGTAAGGGGTACTACGGGTACACTACATATTGGCATATTTTTTATCGTTATCGGTTTTGTTTTTTTCTCCATCATCTTATTAGGAAAGCTCGTTTTGTTTTAAATGCCAATATTTATTGTACCTGGAGTACTACCAGGGGCCTTCGGCTTCGGTAGTGTTCCCCTTAAACCCGGTATAACTAAAAAATACAAGATTTGCTTTTCTGTAAGTTTCTTCCAGATTTGAAACGGTGTATCTTAATTCACCACATGAGTGAGTACAAGCAGTAAGTCTAGGTCTAGGGAACCTATGCTATGATATTTATGGGAGATCAATCATATCACTTTTAATAATAATTCAGTTGTTGTCTTGACCTAAAATCTATATTCTTGGCACTTACCTCTAAAACCTTACGCTGTGTTATCGCAACACATTCTATTTTAAGTCAGTAATTTTGGCAACACCTTGTATAGACTAAATTATTAAACTTTATCATGTTAGTATCACGTTTTTGCTTTGATTAAATTTATTAATGGAGTTATGAGAAAATTGTGTGAACTTTGTGCACATGTAAATCGCGTGACAGTGATTACGAGGAGGCTAATAAATTAATTGATAAAATAAATTTTTCAAAAGATCATACCACATTTTATCAACGCACGTTAAGTATATTTTATATAGGTTGTTATTTGTTCCTCAAGTAAGAAAAAGTGAGCAGCAATGACGACTTTAAATCATGAATGGGCAATGTAGTCTAGAATTAAAGAGCTATTTGAGTGATTCTAAAGTAGACTACTGACAAGATATAAAAAAAAATACTTTCGTGTGAAACTTCTACAACTTTCCAACTAATGAGCAAGAGAAATAATTACCTATGGCAATATTTAAAAATGTAGTAGCTGCCCATAGCACGTATTTTTTACAGCATCAATCCACTTCTAGATTTCTACGTTTATTGTTTATTGCCTTTTTTTAACAATTCAGTTATGATCTGACATCTAGCTTAAAATCTTGAATTGAAATTTGTACTTATTATTTTTAAATTAGGCATTGAGATAGCAGTTGTCACTGATTATTATTTTAATAAGCTCAAAATTTTTTCTAGTATTGCTTTCATTGTCAGCGAGTAAATAAATATAAAGTAGTTAACAATAAAAAATAATTGGCTCGCAACTCAACGTCCTAAATTCGTGAAAAATTAACAATTGAATATTATGTTAAGTTAATAATATGTTAAGTTGACATTTACACAAATTACATTTGAAAGTCTTTCAAAACATTGACATGCTGTTTTGTTTTGTTTCAGGTCGCTATTGATGGCGTTACTCAGTATCCAGGGCGATTGGTATTTATATTTTTGGCTAATATACTGCAAAATCTATTCAGCTATTATATGGCTGTTCGGCAATCACTGCCACGGTTCTGATAAGGCTCGCTCGGTGATAGCCACTGGAGTTGGCGGACAGTCGCCTGGAGGCCTTCAGAGAGTGCGCACGCGTCGTCGAAGAGCGCAACAAAACCACCGTGTTAAACACATCGTTGCTTTAGCAAGAAGACCGTCTCTGAGAAGAATTGTAATGGCACCAGGAGCTCATACCGCCCACGCAATGATGGAGGATAAAGAGAAGGCGCTTCACGGAGCTTTGGCTACTGGTGAGTTCCTTAAGTAAATATTTTGTCTTCGAATTTTTTTTCACCAAAAACTTGACGTGTTTTTTTTTTGTTTATATGCATCTTTATTCATCATCCAAAATCCTCATTGCTTACTGTTATTTAATGGAGCTTGACTTCATAATAACAAAGATTCGTTCGATTCGTTTTTTTATGACATTGACACACCTCCAAAAGTTCCGTCAGTCTTATAGATTGTTCTGCTATTGACACACTTAGATTTTTATTTTGTGCTCAATATTTATTCGTTATTGTTCAACAGTTCTCCTTTAAATTACTTTTGTTATTTTGAATATTTGTTGTGTAACAGACAAAATTACCGTTACTGATTTTTCGGACGGTAAATATTTATTCTTCTTATATACTGTGTCTGTTGTTTTTACAATATTTCCTTTTACATAAAGTATGATATCGTTCGCATAAATAAGCTTGGAAATAAATTGATGTGTTTTTATTACGGCTCTTATGAATCAAACTGACTGTAAACTTTCTCTTTAGAATTGCTTCCTTGCTGCTTTGTCGTCTGCCTGACAAGGATATAGCTTGCAAGCAAACAAGAAAGGTCTAAAACAGTACGATAAAATTGATATACTTACCTAAATATCTTCTATTGTATGGATCGCTTTTTAGACACTATTTATTTAATGAAGGAAGACTTTTTCATTTAATTCATAAACTACTTAACAAAGTTGTTTTCCGGTTTCATTGAGATGAAATAGGTTTTCTTTATTGTAATGTTTGATAATAGTCCGACTATTTACTATTTCGATTATATTAGAATTATTGTCCTTTAATGAGAACGCGTTTGTTGGTTCTATGAACAAAAATAAAAGGAAACTATATCTCTGTATAGGTACTTAGTCTAAAAATAACCGAATAGGGATACAGATCATTTCATATTTAATGAAGTAGATTCGAATGTTAAATTTACAACTAAACGTCCAAAATTAAGGTACTATATGTTTTTATGCAGGTACCCATTGCATGACAAACTGCATTCGGCATGAACATCCTCCACCGTTTTGCAAAAGATTTGTTGGATGCCCTTATGTACATATTTATGCGGATCTCTCTTGCTGCTATAAAATATCGAGACTAGGCCAGTTTGTTTAGCAAACCGTTTTCAGATGGCTATATAGGTCATCTACGTTTTGTTAATTGGTGTAGGCCATTCTTGCGCTCGCGGCCTGAATAATAAAACAGGACACAAAAAAAAAAATATTATCTTCTGAATTAGCAGCAGCATTCCATGAAATCATTAAACACGTACTGATATATGGAACGTGCAAAGTATCCAAACATAAATAGCTTATTTCCTTTAAGGGCTTGGCAGAACATCAAAATGTGTTTTAGATTTTTCGAAAGAAATCATGAGGAGAATGTTTAAGATGCTCAGAGTATTGTTGAGATCCAGTTATCTGCCAGTCTGTGACTTGTAGTCTTGGCAAAAGCTTACCTTGCTAGTATGCTGTTAGCGACTTCATGGGCAATTAGACAAGTCAATAGCAGATCTATGGCACATCGCCAGTACGTACAGTACTGTCCGGTATGACAACATTTTCGTGGAAACTATTGAACGTCTATATATAACTTTTCCATACATATATTGAGTGGAAAGTAAATTGAACTGTAAACGTTGGATTATCTGATATGGGGTACTACTCATGATGGACAATAATTGACATTACAATGATGTATCGATCTCATCTAATAAGTACACACCATTAGGAATATATGTCACGAAGTGACTATTGCATGTATCGATTGACGCATAAACCTATAGATAAGATTGAAGGACTAATAACAATAGTTACACAAACTCTGAGTCGAAAATACATCAATACTAAGCTGTATTCAACTTTACAATATTAGCAGTTAGAATTATTGTCCTCAAACTGCCATGACCAGAAATGGATCTCCTCGTTCTTGATCTTGAAAATTTATGTAGTTATTAGGACACTACGGTATTCCCGTTCAATGGAACAATCCGCCATACAGGATACCACGGCCATAATAACCTCGTGTTGTGTTCCCGGCGGTAAGTAGGGTACCCAGAGTTCACTGGAGAGTTTTTGCTGTCAGTCGGAAGACCAAAGGCCATTTCCGCTTTGTCTTTTATATTGACGGCACAGAAACTCTCTGTGTTTATAGGGTCGGCAGCACGAGTGTGGCTCCCCTGGTGTTGCACACGTTCATAGGCCAAGGTAACCACTTTCCATCAGGTGGGCCGTGTGGCTGTCTGCCACCTCAGTAGTATAAAAAAACCTTCCTATTGTGGATACGATGAAACGGCTAATTCAGATAATGTCAAACTGAATAGATACACGAAAAGAAGCCGGGAGGCATCTCAGAGCCGGAAATGGCCTAGGGATAGCCGGGGTTCAAGAGATGCCTTATTGGGACGATACGAACAAGAACCCGGTATCTCTAAAATCAAGCTCATATACGCTATAATACACTTATAGTAGGTACGTTATCTACCTTACTAAGGAGCAACTTTATGTACTCATTAACCTATTGAAGTTTTAGAGCAATGATTTAACCTAAAAAAATAGGAAACACGGTTTACTAGTCTAGGTGGTATTTTAATCCGACAGTAAAACTATGACAGCTGGGTGCTCCCGTTGGCGCTTACACAAATCCATCAGAGAAATGGCTCAGTGATTTAGTACGAAAACAGCTCTACTGTTTTCCCAATAGGTTTCTTTTACTTATATTTTAGTAGTCGAGTATAGTGCGGCAGTAATCTTACAGTTACGTGAAACAAGAAACATTTATCTACTGTTGTAGCGTAGTGGTACCCGTAGAGGGCATAGCGTTACACTGCTACGCTAGAGGTAGTAGGTTCGATTCAGGCTCAGTGCAATATATTTTGTATGCATAAATATAGCTATTTGCATTTGCTTGTACTTGCATTACGTGCTTACTTTTTTGTATTCACTTGCAATAAATGTGTTTATTGTCATTCAGGAACCCCTACATGCAAGCTAGTCTTTGACTGGGTCCAGATAGGCGTGAACTTTGTCCCAAAATATTTATTGTATTCATTTTTTTCCCACTAAACTGAAAACGAATGACACAATATTTGCTCATTGATTGAAAGTAAATCATAGGCAGTAAAATCTCTGGTAAAACTATCAGTTATTCAGATGTGAATCATGCAGGCAGCGGTCTTGAAATATTTCTGTTAGCAGAACAATTTTTTTTTCTTTGTTTTAGAAGCTTTATCACAATGCTGACTACGTCGCTCCGTCGAAGCCACTTACATATCAAACTTAACTTGCCTATATCAAATCATATTTAAATACATTGTATACAGTGTTTCTGCAGCATCTGACATTGGATTCGCTGAAAGACTGTTAGCAGAACAATGCTTTATCTTATCTAAAAGTATATATATACATATATGCAGAATACAATCTATTTAATTATAGTATCATTGGTATCATTCACAATTTTTGGCTTAAGTACATTGGTATCTGTTGCCAAGGGGCCAGATAAGTGAAGCTAAGACCCAACACCTGGTGTCATAGTGACTTGTTCTGTTACTATGACACCTGGTCTTAGCATGTATACTAAGTATACCTATCGGTATAGGGAATCGGTAACCACCGTACGGATTTCAATTATTCATGTCTCAAATGAAGGGCATTTATTGCCCAAGTGATCTTGGATACATAAAATATGAACAGAAGCTATTAATGTTGGTTATTTGGCGTGAAAATATACGTAGTAAAAATAAAATTTTCACTCAAATTTATCAAGTAGGGTATCAAAATGTAAGAAATTAGGGAAGACGATTACCAAAATATATATGTCATAGTCCCGACTGATTCTGAAAAGATCAATCTTTGTTGACTGTGCCTACTCAAAGTAAATAATATTGAAGTAACGTATACCATATTTGCCACTAGAGGTCACAACGTCGTCGCTGAGATGCATATAACCATATAACATAAAAACTCGATCGCACGATGTCATAGGAGCCACACCTCCACGGCTCCACTCCGCTTGCAACAGAATAAAGATTAAAAACAATAGGTACTTACTTAACTAATGAAACTAAATTCGCCTCACAAACAAAGCAATTAGTTTTACATAAATAATCAAGTAGGTAGTTAAAAGCATTTTCAATTCAGTTACACTGTAATTAGAAATTCTGACTACCTGCCTTGGTATTATAAAATGGAATAAGAAAAAACGGAATAGGTACCTACAACCCTGATATGGTCGGAAACATAGTAAAAAAAACCCGGAATAAATCGCGATGTAATGCAATAAACATAATTTACAAATAAAACACATTGTTTTGAATAAAGTTGTACCCTTCCTGGGCGCTATAGTAATATATTAAAGAATAATTAAAGTAAAGTAATATATAAATAATATCAAAGAAGACATAAGCAAAAAGTGCGACGAACATTATCAAAGTTTTTTGAAATAAAAAGTTTTGCAAATAATTTATTTTTCAAATTTTATATCTGTAAAAACGATAAGACTTGCATTTTAACATTGTCTATGCCCCCCACCAACGGCGGTGTTGCTAGGCTTGTTATCAAAATTTCCGACAATATTTTAACAAAGAGTACAAAGTCTTTGACGAATCGTATAAAAATACTTAAGTATGAATGATCTGGCCACGATAATATTGCTTTTAATACGTAACGACATTTTTACCTGCAAGGTAAATTAATGTTTTGTTTATGTATCGACAAAAAATAATTGCAACATCAAGAATTAAAAATGCGATTGGAATTTGCTGTTTATATTGGTTTTGTTTATGTTCTACCGAATTAAATTTTCACGGTTGCAAGCAATTTCATATAGGCAATAAGTAAACATTGACATTGAAATAAAAAAAAGAGGCGTTGAATAACAAAATAGTTTCCTGACATTTCCCAGTTTTATAAGGGTGCTGACTTTCCATTGTCTTTTTTCTTTTAAACTACGTAAGTCAATGGCCTCTACCAAAAAACATTGCAAGCTGCAAACCAGGCAAATATTTCGTCATACTGACATCGCGCCATTAAACGTCGAAAACCGGAATAAATTAAGTAGGTACATACCTAATATGGCACGAAACATAATTTCAATGTTCCTTATCTATACGTGAAATCAAGTTGACCGCTGTTTCACAAATTATTGTGAATTATGAATTATTTCTTTCCGCAAAAACAAGATAACTGACAATATAATAGGTATTTATTCTACTGGCCCCTCCCGAAATGCGCAGGGAAACTACGTATTTTTTTTATATTTTTTAAATTTTCAATAATCTCCCTGCATTTTATGTATTCTGTGCCGCGGCTTAGGATCTGTGTTGAAGAAACAGCTAGTGAGGACAAGACTGAACTGCTTAAGATAAATTTCTTTACTAAATATTTTATTGTGTAGTAGGTAATAAATAATAATATACTTTGTGTTTTATCAGCTACAAATTATCGAAAAAAGGGTTTATAAAAGGTCAAATCAATGTCAAAGTATCGTTGATTAAGTAAATAACGTTCTATGACGCATTTACTTAGGCTCAGCGATTGTCGATCTTCTTTGTACTGCTTTCATTTGACTTTCAAAATAACCCTAAAATGTGCTCGTACCAGTCTAAACCATTGTTATGTTAACCAACTGTATACAAAACACGTCATTCGATCGTTCTTTTTCCGTGGTAAAAATGAATATGATATATCATACATTGAGCAATAAGAAAAATAACTGCCTCTAACCATCAAAATTGTCATACTTACATCACTTTCATTTTTCCTGTATGTGTAATGGGTAAAATGATTCTGCAATATTCTACAGGACAATAAGTAGTGAAATGACTTTAGAATTATAAATTTTCGTAATAGAAAAACCACAGTCATATACATCTATGCACGTAGTTATAACTGTCATCCCTGTGGTTTAGTCATAAAAATTATGGTGTTAATTTATTTCAAAGGTAAATGTTGAGGTTTTCACAGTCAACAATAAAAATTGCTGTAATTTACGGTAATGATGATGCATTTTAAGAAGTGGTAAGTCTAACTTCACGACGTGAATATATACATAAAGAAACACGCAGGCAGATAGGTACACTATTTGCAAGCCTTTTTTCAAAATGAATGCTAAGCTGGACATTTGTTTTTGTAAAATATTTGAACGGTTTCACTGCTCCAGACAAAAATGACTTGTTTATTTTTAGTGGCATGATCTCAGAAGCTGAGCAATCTGGTTCTGTAGAATACGCAAAACGGTCACTTTGAAACGTCTGGAAACAGTATAAAAATGCTGAATACCACCAAAAAGGAACAGGTACAGGCAAAACAAGAGTACCTTTGTATAGCAGTAATTCTGCGTAGATTCCATGAATAAATAGCTATGATAAATATTATAACATCATCTTAGAAATAAGATGTCTACATAGACGATAGGCCTCAAAGGATGAGTTTTCCGATCTGAATGAGATTCGATATTGAAGTTATATATAAGCGAATAGCACTATAGCTACGAAGAAGCCGAATAATGCCTAATGAAGAATTCAAATGTTTCAGCGTTACGAAGCCATGATTATGTTGCGTTTGTTATATACAATCTCATTCTCAAAAACAATTTAACACAAATCATTAACTAAATCAATGGTATGAATGAAATCATAATAATTAATCAATATCAGTTGCCGGCAAAGGTAGTGTGTTTGGGGCGTAGGTTTCCTTGACGAGACATCGAATCACGTAGTGGTACACGTGTAGTTACAAGGGGCAGCTGTTTTCCAATTAACTGATACCAACGAGGGACAGCGGGCAGATAATAAGGCTTAATATTTGTACCTGGTGCAGCGTGGATAAAATTTTTTTGTTTGTGTGCTTACAAAGCTTTAAAAAAATAATGCTTTCTTTTAGATTAACGAGAGGGACCATTTCGTGGACAACCTCTAAGAGATTTGAATGAAAATAGTTTTTAACGTTAACTTAAAAATTAAAAAAGAAGAATTAATGAATTGATATGTAATTATCATAGTATCCATTAAGTACTTTATTTTCTTACTATGCAATGTTAATATTACCACCTATTCCGTAGTGATATGCAAGGCAAAACAACAACATACCCTAGACATGACGTTGAGAAATATGACGCGGATCATCAATCATGCCCTAGTATCGTGATCAATCAAATGTAATATGAATTTATTTTAATAACCTTTAATAGGCAAAGTCGTAGAACATGGATAATGTAGGTAGATGCTGACCCTTCTTGAGCACTCGATTAGTAACGGGACAAATACAAAATAACAACTGATCTTGTCACTTTACGTCATAACTCATAGTCATAAGTTACTTGCTCATGACATATATTGTAAAGTTTAAGTGAAAAGTGACATATTTACATTGAGATAAAATGTCTGATTTACAGTGCAATAACACAGTCTGTCTAAAAAGAACCATCATAAGCTTCAAAGTCATTTATTCATTGACGTCAAAGTGAAGTGCAGAGCTGCAGTCGGTTTGGCCAATATTACCAATAAAATAAAACGGTGGATAGGAATGGCAGGCCTAAGCAATGATACGTCATTGGGTCTAATATAGAAATAGGAATCTGATAACTTCAACTCCAACTTATTTAAAATGGCCTCTGCAGCAAATCGCCGCCATTTAGCCACTGTCAAGTAAAATGTATTATAATATTATTAATGGCGAGACGCCAATGTCAAGTGTACCAGAGCCACGTAAGCCACGCCAGTAAATTGTTCCTGTGTGTCCGCCCCCCTCCGTGATTCAGGTGGACGATCAGGACGTGTGGTTGAATTTTAGGGGGCGGAATCTGATAAACAAAATAATCAATGCATTCATATCAAATCAATGACGTAACTGCTCTTGACATCTTAATTACCACAGACGTAAAATAGTTGTAACACTCGAGATTGCGCGAGACCATTGCCCAACGGTCGAAAGATAAAAATAATCAGAGTTAATAAAATGTCATCGAGGGCGTTGGCTGTTGTCGTCATCGTAATTTGGTAGATCGGAGTTGCTAACCAGACAGAGACCCGCCCATGTTCGTGGTTTTAATATGTTCATCATTAGGTATTATGTTATATTTAGGTTCCAATCTTGCGATACGATTAAGTATATCATAATATTGTTCGATGTTCACACAAACACTACACATTTGTACTTTGAGATAAGTAACTTTTCAAATCGTTTTTAGATAAGAACCTTCTTCAACCTTGGAAATGGCTGCTGAAAAAAAACCAAAAACATCGGCATCAATGTAAATCATGAAATAGCATCAAACAATTCAATCCATTAAAATAATGAAAAATCTTTAAAATAAATGTTTATATTAGGTCGTTACATATGAAATTGCCGATTTTTTTAATTGCCGAATTTTCTGACAGATTCACGAGTTCGTTATTTCTGTAATATAATAGCTATTTCCATTATTTATACTTTTACAACTCTGTATTAAGATTTGTTTTTATTGGCCGCTTGTTAAATTAAATTCCATCTTCAAAAACAGTACCTATACTTTTCCATAGTTCAGGGGGGGGGGGGGTAATATATTCCTAAATACTTTTTTACAGCTGTCACATTTCAAAAATGTACCTAATAAAAGTTGCTGTTAGATTAATGTTGTCTCATTCATACACAAAAAAAAAATCAGAAAATTTGGATTAGTCATTCCTAAAAAAATGCAAAAATGTTAGTACTACAAATTGGGTTTCCTCCAATTTCTTCAATAAAACGGCAATTTCATATGTAACGACCTATTATCAGTGAACTAGTTAAACTAGAAGCGGATAGTCTTCTTAACTAGACGGCAGTATTATTAGTTAAATGATACCATTGTATCCAATTGCATGCATGTAGCTTGATTAACCATATTGAATTGAATGCAAACAATAAAATGTCGTGTGAACTAATTTAAGACAGACGGAGCTTCAAAGGAACAATAATTGAGAGGAAAGGTTTCATAAATGACGAAGTATAAATGGAATATGTTAAGAAGGTTTCATTAGATTTTTATGTTACTGTTCTCTGGTTTGTCTTGGTTACAGATATTTCATTAGTTCTTAAGGAATTTCGTTTAGTACTACCTATTTTTCCTAGTGAAGAAATTTCGTAAAATCTTTGGTTTCTTAGTATTTTTAATATATTTTGGCTAGTCAGGCAATTTTCAAAACAATGAGTTCATGAACACAGACCAACCCAAAAGTACCTACAAAGGCCAATCAACTTCCCAGTATTTTTAAAATTCACTTGTTCCTACCGTAGTGTACACATTACATAATAATATATGTAATAACTGTACAACAAACACATTGATTTATGTAAAGCGTTGATTGGCGTCAGAGTAAAGTGTATGGTGATGGTTTGGCCAATATCACCAATACACATTGGTTTCTGCAAAGCGTTGATTGAGCCTTTGTTTGTAACTATAAAGAAAAGCCTTGAGAATTTATAAAGACATTTTCAGACACACAAGTTTGCTGTCGGAAATAAAAAATGTTAATGGATAGCCGACACCGACACACCTCCCTCATAAACATAGGCGAGCGACGCGTTGGTAGATCGATCGTTTCCTTCATGGAGCAAAGTTCATTTTATGGGTTAGGGTTAGCAGAAGCAGAACAAAATAAACAAAATATTGACTAATCTAACAAAATTGTAGAAACATGTATAGAAGATGATACTAATACTGATAAGTTTACGAATCTTTTCACTTCAGTAACAAAATTATAGCAGATATTACTAGTAGATAAAAGATAGATATAATAGCTAGAAGAAGAAAGAGATGCTTTTATTAAGAAAACTACAGCACACTTAATAAGCTAAAATATAAGCTAGCCTAAACCATTAAAAGATACAATGCCATTTTATCTTTAAAACAAAATCTATTTGTATATGTAACTACTTATGCACTTTTTAAAAAGATCTAGATTGTTTGAGGCTGTGAATGTAAAAAAACATCCGCAAATCGCCAAACTCGAGAAGGAATTGCCAAATTAAGAAATCGATAATCCTTCTTTATCTTCAGACAACTAACCAGAAAATCTAAATATTATTTTTTGATAAAATGTTGATAGGCCATTCTTGCTTTCGCGAAATGTTTATGATAACGTTAGCGGTAAATTTTTGGCAGCCCTGATGTGGTGCATATTGTGTTAGTTAAGACCACATGTCACGGCAACACTGGCACATGAACCTTGGTAACTTATGCAGAGCGAAAGTTGAATTGTAATTTATTCATAATAATATACTTGGAGTAATATTAGGAAGGAAGTTACATTACGTTGATTTGAAAATTTACGAAACTTCACCTGCTCAACATTAATTACTAGATATCTATAAAAAGATATTTAATGCTGATACAGATTAGATATTCATAAGATATTATTTAGAATACAATACTTATAACATAGAAGGTATGTGTGACGATCTAAAAATACTCTCTCAGTAATACCTACTGCAATATTGCTAGTCCATAAAATTTTGCCAAACTCAAAAATGATAGAATTTAATACGAAATAGAAGTAAAGCGTTCTGGAAATCGCACAAACTTGAAATTGGACAAATTTGAATAACAAAAACATGATGTAATAATTTCATAATGTATTCTACTTCACTGCATAAGTATTATATAAATATATAAAATAGTAACATATTAAATAAAGAATATTTTATTTATAAAAGTACGTGCATTATGATAATAACAATAAAACAGATTAGTAGCAGTATTTTCGGCATGATGTCATTATTTGCGAAAGCAAGTTTGAAAGGCGTGTCATGAGTTCTGTGTTTTTATTGGTCCATTTAAATTCCATTCGTGTCAACAACTGCTTTATATGCCACTTGTTTAAATGCTCAAGTGTATGACTGGAGTTGTTTTCAAGCTGATTCTTACAATGTTGAGTGGATCCTTTTGCATCAATTGTCGCAGTTATTTAATATCTTATCTTTATAGGAAGATTTTTAACAACTCTGCCGGGTTTGAAGTTATTGTAACTTTTGTACTATCACCTTGACTTTTGTATTTTTCAAATCTTATCGTTTCCTTTATTTACTGTATTGTAGTTCTGGAACAATTTATCTCGACCCGACGATATAAAAATGAAATGTACAAAATCAAAATTTCCTTGCAGATTATCTGCAGTTGATAGTACAATAATAGCAATCTCAGTCCCCCTAGAGTCTGAAAATAACAAATAAATTTTATACGATCTCGATCAACAAGTAACTTCATGCATAACACATTGGAATACTAATTATGTTATTATTGATGAATGTTGACTGTAATTTAACACAAACATTTAAAAGAAGTTTAGATTTGTGATTGTTCTAATGTAATTTTAGTACCTGGTTATCCCGACTGGCTGATTTGTCCATCAACACAGAGCTTAAATGGGTGGGACTACCTGATTTTCCTATACATAAGTTTTATTTCACGTGTAAATAGGGTTACCATTTAGGATTCTGAAAAGTCCTGACAAAAAGCCTGACATTTCGATAAAAGTCCGGACACTTGGTTGCAATAGCATGGTATTGCTCGAGACATAATATATATCTTGGACCTAATGTGCTCTAAAGGCGCATTACACCAATTCTTGGGTGTCTATTGAGGATAGCAAGGAGTGCTACAGCGGTGGACGAGCTATAATTCACCAAACATAGATTATTACAAAAAGTTTGCGTTAACTTAGATTTTTTTTAAAGAAAGTACCTACTTATTTTAAGTTTGCACTAGTTTGCAAAAAATAAGAGATTTATTGTTTGATCTCTTAAGTTGATTGTTAAAGAGGATTTTAAATTTTGTTTTTAGATAAATAACAAGTTAATAAAGATTAAAGACTTATTTAATATTACATAGTATGTAGTTCATATTCCTCATATTACATCTAATAAAAATAAATCCGGACAAATAAGTAGCCGGACAAAGTCCGGACAAGTGTCTAAAAGTCCGGACATGTCCGGATTAATCCGGACGGATGGTAACCCTACGTGTAAAGGAGTTTGGTAATTTCCTTGGCCGTAAAAATTCAAAAATACCCGTTGAATATTTAAAATTTCAAAAAATATTTTTAACAAAATAAAAACACATAATGGAAATACAAATATTATTTATAAAAACTTCGCAGTTTCAGTTACGCAACGCTGACTCGATTTTATTAACATTAAGTATACCTATTACTTAACTGAAAATATTATTTTTATTTAGTAACTATCTACAGTTCTAACGAAAGATGAGAAATAATACACATTCTATATCGTGACATATTTCACAAACTTGTATTATTTGACATCTCAGCGTAAATAATGATTATTCATTTGACCCGGACTCAACAACGGCTAAAGTTCAAGATAGTAAATTGATTACAAGTGTCTGAGAGCCTGTATATATTCCATGCGTATCTATTTAACAGATGCAGTTATTTCAAACGTTACTGTAATTCGGACACACCCACAGCAAATAATATTCGTTGATAATAAGACGGAACTACAAAACAATATTTTGATAACGTTATTACGCAACGTTGCCGTCCCGTCGTCGAGGAAAAATAAGTAATTATCGTCAAAAGTATTCCTTTGTTACGTAATTAGTTTGGTTTATAATTTAATGAACTTTTAACTTTCTTCAAATCAAATATTTTTATTCATGTAGGTCACAAAGTATACTTATGAACATCGAAATTGTTTTTCATTAACAGCTATATCCACAAGGAATAGACATAAATAGGTAAGGTAGGCATAGAAAAAGTTTACCTTTAGTAGTTTAGTTCACCTTTAGCAATCGTGGCATAATTTATAAGCAGACTCGTATTTTTGTTTTCATCAATTTTCTTTACACTTTTCTCTTGGAATACATTTTCTTTATTCTTTTCCATTCATTGTTAATATCAAGCAACCAACCTTGTATTGTATATTGACGTAACTACTTCATTGCTATGGTTTTTTAATTGATGAAGTTTATTTGAAGGTGAATTCAAAAACCAGTTATTCTTAACGCTTTCATTATTAAATAGTTATCGTATTTCTATTACCTACATTAGTCCAACAACTCGTCTAACTGCAATACTTCGATATCGCCAATGTTGTTATAGGGAAAATATCGAAGTTCACCCAAACTCGCAGTTAGTTTTCACTAAGCGAACTCTGAACTCCGAGGTGAAAACTTCGTATATGTAACTTAAATTAACGCTAGGATGATAATGAAGAAGAATTTGTTTTGAATAAAAGAAAAAATTAAAACACATAAGCAATTTTTACCAGTCATCTCCAACTTTTTTTTCTTTGTCACCAGTGCGATCTAGCCGCGTCAGCCAGTTCGCGCCTCTGCTTATTGCGCTGGTGGGTCTACCGGCACGCGGCAAGAGTCAACTAGCACATCGCCTCTCAAGACATCTTAACTGGAATGGAGAGAGCACTAAAGGTAACATATTTAGTATAGCTGTCACCCGTGGCTCCGCCCGCGTGGATGTCGGTTATCGCGAATCGGACTATAATTTGAGATTTAAACTATCCTATCTCTCAAGTTGGATCGAACTGCACATGGTGTGCGAATTTTATTATAATCGGTTAAGTGGTTTAGGAGTCCATTGAGGACAAACATTGTGACACGAGATTTATATATATTAAGATATAGTATAAACAAGTATAGAAGACGTAACCACAGACACAGATAACATAATACTAAACATAACTAAATTGAACAACAAAGCTACCAGTAATTAAGATGTAGTAGTTCTTTTGAATTAAGGTATATCTGCTTCTTGCTTTCTTGTTAAAAAACAGCTGAAGAATTTTAAACGTAGCTAATGTTAGCTACATGATAGATATAAAAAGTGTTTGCACCTAAAGATTGTATTATATCAGCAAAGAAAACCCCTGTAAGCATGACATAGGTCAAGATAACGCTGTGTATTCTACATTTTACGTCCTAGAATGGAATGAATGTCCAAGAATGAATGCATAGAATCAACAACACCGCAGATTTCTAAATAAATAGCAAAACTATATATAATCCTTACACACGACTAGATTACATATATGACAAGGTTTTTAGTAAACTCTCACTTTATTGTGGAATGTATCATTTTATCTGTGCTTTATCATCGGTTTATAGGATTATCAATCGTATGACCAATATAATCCGTGTATCAGACACTGTAGATTAGACTATGTTCCGAAGTGTGATTTATTTACACCACGAGTAATAATTTTTCGTTTGTATAATAGAAAATTAACAATTCTACAAGTTCCAGCAGTGGACTGCAATAAAGTTAGCCTAATTTACTGATTGGTACCTAGGTACTAAATAGTAATAATAAGGTTTCTAATGTTTCTATATTTATTTAGACCGATGACGCAATATTTTGATATGATTCGGTAAGTTGTGCTATAAATATACATGTACTTACTGTACCTTCAAAGTAGAAATGTTATGAGCTAATATTATGCTATGATAGCTAATATTGCGAAAAATTGGAAGTTCAAGATAATTAACTAAAAACAAACAATAGTAGTTAAAACACACCCATTTTTGATGATTACAAAGTAATTCTCGGTTTTCAAGAGGAAGAGCAATTGATATCTAATTGGAACAATAATAAAGATGGTAGGAACGGTTACAGAGCGATGAGACAAGATCACAAGACGCGGTCACAACGATACCACTAGATCTAGGTCAGGGCTTGTAGACTTTTAAACGTGTGATTAAAGTTATGTAGTCTCTGATGACGACTTTTTGGTCACAAATTATTTGTGATCTCAAAGACGTCATTAATTTACCTTGTGTATAATTTCTCCTCTTTATAATAATCGCCCAAATATTGACTCTTCGAGAAAGAGACACTTTGAAATCAAAGTATGGGGAAGAAGAAGATATCGTTTTTACGCAAGCATCATTAACATTATTTAGTATAAAACAAAGTCGTTTTACCGTCTTTTTGTCCCTATCTATATGCTTATATCTTTAAAAGTACGGTACGGATTTTATACGATTTCTTTTAATAGATAAAGTTATTAAGGATGAAGGTTTCTATGTATAATACATGTTTAATATAGTAGAGGGTGCAACGGTAACGGAAGCTGACACCACGCGAGGGAAAAAAAATTGGCGGTACGAAGTTCGCCGGGTCAGCTAGTTAGATATAAGTTGTGAATAGCTTTTGTAGCGTAGACATAACTAAAGCGTTTTATAAATGGATTGTTCTATCTCTATAGCGCACTATTACACAATATTTGTTTTGCCGGTAAATAATAGGGGTTAAAGTATGCAATTGCCGTTTCATTGTAATAGGTACTTCGAATTGACATAGAACCTTCATGGTTTGAGATTTTTGAGTGAAACTTTTTCCACATGGTACCTATGTAGTTCTTCATTTAAAAATGTGCAACATTCGATTATCGACTTTCAGTTGTTTTTTTTTATTCAGCTTAGACAAGAAAGATGGATACTTCGAAAATTCGAGTGATTTTTGAATACGAGTTCCGACGCGGATCTAACGCGGCAGAAACAGCTCGCAATATCAATGTTGCGTTTGGAGAGGGGACTGCTAATGAACGCACCGTGCAATTTTGGTTTAAACGCTTTCGTGATGGAAACTTTGATTTGAAGAACGAACCACGAGGAAGGCCGTCCACACAGGTGAATAACAATGAATTGAAAGACATGGTGGAAGCCGATCCGAGCCAAACTACCCAGGAATTAGCTGCATGGTTTAACGTTACCTTACCAACAATATTGACTCATTTGCGTCAAATCAATAAAATAAAAAAATGTGAAAAATGGGTACCTCATGATTTGACTGATCTGCAGAAAGAAATGCGTGTTGAAACTTGTTTTGCCTTGTTGAATCGATACAGAAATGAAGGAATATTGGATCGAATTGTGACATGTGATGAAAACTGGATTCTTTACGATAACCGTAAGCGAAAAATGCAATGGCTGACCCCAGGTGAAACGCCACAACAGTGTCCTAAAGCAAAGCTTACCAATAAAAAGGTAATGGTAACTGTTTGGTGGTCTCAGCATGGTGTTATTCACTATAGCTTTCTACGATCTGGTCAAGCAATAACGGCAGATGTCTACTGTGCCGAACTCCGAACAATGATAGCAAAACTAGCAGTGAAACAGCCCCGACTCATGAATCGATCTTCACCATTATTGCTCCATGATAACGCGAGACCTCATACAGCACGAGAAACCATTTTAACTCTACAGGAACTGCAATTAGAAACTATCCGTCACCCTCCGTATTCACCAGACCTTGCTCCAACAGACTACCATTTTTTCGTGATTTGGACAATTTTCTATGTGATAAAAAGTTTTCTTCTCAGGAGGCAGTACAAAATGCTTTCACACAGTTTGTCGAATCTAGATCACCAGAGTTCTATCGCAAAGGCATAAATGACCTTCCTACTAGATGGCAGCAATGTATAGATAATAATGGTAATTATTTTGATTAAATAAATACGTTAAATTAAAAAAAAACGAATTTCAATTTGTCAGTACAAATCGGCAATTTCATACTTTAACCCCTAATATTTGCATGTATGATCATAAAAATATCATAATACTGCTCACCATGACTGTTCACATTTAACTCGAACATAAGTTAAACAACTTTACCTAAAGACTACCTACTAAACAAAAGAAAGGAATGCTGCGGATGTTTCATAGACCTTCTATGAATAATTGGCAATCGCAGACTGAAGTTTAAGGCAATCGGTTCCAAGGAACATCGGATCCGAAGACGGTACCTGACACTTTGGTTCGGCTTAAACCCTACCGGAAGAAAATCAGAGGGTACTTAATGGTATCGAAATAGCTAAATGCTACGTCTTTTATTCGTGTTTCGTGCAGGTCCAATGTTTCGAATTGTTTCATGTTAGCCCCTCTCTGGTCTTTTGGCGTAGCATCCCAAGTATAGAATGTTAATGCAATCTTGACAGTAATAATTAGTGTTTTCATTGTCTTCATTACTATTCCATTGTTCATATTCAGCCAAAGTGTAAATTGATTTTATCTTGATGAATTATTAAAATTTATCAATCGCTGGCGTTATTCCTTCGCTAAATAGGTACTCGACGATAACGTTTACTACGTATTAAAACGATCGAAGTTGTTTCTAGGATTTCACTGATATTCATTACATAAATAATAAAATTTATCGTAACTATGTCGTAGATCAAAAGAATCCGGAAGAAACTACATTAAATTTTAATAAAACTGGGCAATGCAATTATCGTAAATGCACGTACATAATACCCTACAAATATATATACACAAATGATTAGATACTTTGATTCCAGAACATAATAGTTCCCTTCGACTTGGTTTTTAAAAAAATTAATGAAGAGTGTTTTAAGATTAGTAAAGGTTAGTTAGAAACATTAGTTGAATTCCACTTAACTTGAATATGTTATATATAATATATTATTCTGGTAATAGACTTACTTTGCTTCAGTTTTGTGTAGTGCGACCTTTTTACTGATCATCAGATACAACATTTTATTGAACTTAGATTAGTTCTTAATTAATTTTACCAAAAGTTCTGGCAGTTCCAACAAGTATCAAATTCAAAACAGATGGAGTAGATCTGATATTGTTTCGTCAAGTATAATTTTCCATTGCCACTAATTATAGCACCAAATATGTCAGTCAGGTCGATGCCTTTTAAAAAGACCTGATTTTAAAATTATGCCAGTTCAGTCACCTTTCCCTTGTATGCCAGTATAGTATGTAGCACTCTCTTCTCTCATTCGAGATCTCTATAACTGTGTCTATTTTACTTTTTGACTGATATCTTTCTTTCCAGTGTTCGACTGCAGTGAATACAGGCGTCGCCGCATGGCCCTTTACGGCAGTCACGACATTTTCAGGGCTGATAATGCGCAGGGCTCTGCGATTCGCCGGCAAAGTGCTAGTGAGGCTGTGCAAGATGCCGTGCTCTGGTTGAAAGAAGGAAATAGTGTAGCTGTAAGTATATTTTTGTTCATCGTATATCATTTGTATTCGGTGATTATAATAGATAATATTGTGTACCTCACGAAAGTGGTGCCAGGTTTAAGTTCAGTATAAATATTATGATAATGATACATGAAAATTAAATGACGAAATCTCGAAAGATAGATGCTAATGATATTAATATGGTTATGAAAAGATCGGAAAACACTCTATCGTTTATAAATATGGTTACATGTTCTATTTATGCAGTAACCAAGGGTAAATTTATGGTAGCTACCCCAATCTTCAGATTCTGTCATTGATTTGTTGACTCTTTTACCTCTGATTCTCGAATTTGTGTTACTTACGTACACTTACTTTGCAATCCGTTACTCAATGTTACAATTTGAGATATACGTAGGTACTTACTCGTAACTTCCTCCATAGGTTACCTTATTATTTGTTATAATATTAACCGTAAATAGTGATTTATTTATATCCTTATTGCATTGATAAGTAGTGTATTAAACAATTAATATCTTACTACGCAAAAAATTGCAAAAGGCCTATAAATACTTATTTTAATTTATGATGTAATAGTTATTATGTAAATTATTCGTACCAGATAGATATGCATAATTCGCCATTATCTGATATGAAATGCGGAAATACACATAACAATCAAAATATTTTGTGGAGCCCAAAAATTCTATACCCGGAAAGCACAAATTGGCTACAACTCTTCAAGGTTTTTTTTGTTTTGCATTGACAGCAAATCCAAAAGACTTTAATTGCCTATAGATAATATTTGATACTACCCACCAATCTATTGATAGGTACGTACCTAGCTAATGTTGTCTGAAATTCTACAAAAAACATATCAGATTTTCTATCTCTCCGATATAAGATCATAGACTATCTTTTATATTGTACTGCTACAAATGCTATTTCTGTTTATTCCTGATTTATTTCTAATTCCTGGTGTACGACAGAATATAATATGTTGTGCAACAACTTTCCAGCAGTCAAAACATTTATTTTAAATCACATTCCGCAGAAGCTTGAAAAAGTTTGCTAATAAGCTTTATTTTATCGAAAATTAGATTTGTTTTTTATAGGTATGATGTAATTATGAACTTTTTTCCTCTATCTCTCTTTGACTTTTATTCTCTCTTCTCTTTTCGTTCTCTTTGGTTGTAAAAGAAACACCATTGGTACTATAAATGTTATTTCAACTAGACAATAAAGTGCTATATCGTTAGTGTTACAAACAATTTGTTACGTATGATTACGTCGAGTAGTTATCAATGATTAATATTCAAAACCTAAACAAGTATTGTTTCTTCTGTTATGTGTATTAACAAACCTTCGATAAGATAATTTATGATCCTCGCCGTATGATGAAACAATATGAAAATTGCGACAGATGAGATATTATTTTAATACAATCTTAATCAGTCTTAGATCAACATTTATTTATAAATTAAGTGACGCAGTTTGTCACCTCCTCATTTTCATGACACCTAGGTGAAATTTATGACTAATCATTTATTTAGTTTAGTCAGACGGTTTTTAGATTAGTCATTAATTTCATGATCTGAAATTCCAACTTTAACTTCCTATAATGACTGCATGTGTAAAATCCCTCGTTAATTATTGTTAGCGAGAATTTTACTCGTAGATAAGATGCGTTTGAATAGACTTTCTAATCTTTGATAGACAGTAGTAAACAAGTTGTCAACCTATTACAATATATTTACAAAAACAGACACACAGACAGGCTTGGCACGTGGCGGGAAGAAATTGGTTTTGTTTTCTCTATTGCGCAACGTTTCTTTACAGTTTGATATTTTGGACTAGGTACCTAGTTACAAGAATATTTCATAAACAGAAACAATTTTAACTACTCTATAAATGTATTGAACTGTCAGTCCGATGTGTGATAGAGAGAGAAATCTTCATAACTGAAGCAAACCAATTTTAGGTGGATTCTCAGTCATTTTCCCGACTGCGATGTCGTGAAAAATCAAGTTGAATATTATAATGTTTATCTGTAGTCTAGATATTAAAATTTATGCTTAGTTTGGATCATCATTAACAATTTTTCATTTTACCCATGGTATTTGTCTTTCCAGATCTTTGATGGCACTAACATTACGAGGGAACAACGTCGCGAACTGAAAGATTACTGCCTTTCTGACATGGGCTTCAGGATATTGTTCATCGAATGTGTCTGCGAAGACCAGGAGTTGCTCGAAAGGAACATCATAGAAATCCTTCGCTACTCAGCTGATTACAAATCTATGAGTGAGGAAGAAGCCATTGATGACTTGAGGAAGAAACTGGAACATTACATGAGGCAATATGAACCTATTGACGAAAACTTGGAGACTATCAGCTTTGTCCGGGTTGAAAATTTTGGAGAGACTGTGACAGCACATAGGGTAGCTGGACAGAAGGAGTCTGGTATCCTTGGCTACTTGACAGGAATGAGAGCTCTACCACAAACTTTATACTTCACCAGGGTAAGTATCTTTTAGTTTTTAAATCAAACTAGTGGGCGGCAAATACTTGTATAACTGCCTTTAATTCTATATATTGTTAGTATTTTACCGTAGTTTTTGATATGTAGATAGCAAGATAGATAATTGCATATTTTCTAATCAACGAATTCTGCATCATGTTCTTGTTTTCGTTTTACCGCATAAATAGTTAATTATATTTGTTTATTTCCTAGAAATGATTAATAAGTACTGATTGACTGAAACTAATCCTAACTATTCTAGATAGCTTAGAATAAACATGTTTTGCTAGGCGTTCTAAGGTTGAAGTTGCCAATTACAAGCCGTGTCGTAATTCGTCATTAATATAAACAACATGTTTGCATGTATAAAACCGTGATATTTACAAATAAGCTATGGTTTAATTATACATTTATACATCCCCTGACTGCCATTCAGTAATGTATAAACAAATATTTTGTGTTTGTTTGTATAAAGGCTGATTTATTATACAGTTAGTTTATACTGGCAAGTCAGTGCTAACTAGAAATTCAATCGCGTATGTTGAAATCAACGCTAACGCGACAGTGCTGTACTGACAAACAATTTGCATTACATTGGAGTCGGTGCAAATTGTTTGTCAGTAACGTAGTCTGTTTAAAGCTGACATTAAATAATATACAGACATAAACACATTAACATTGAAGCTAAGTTTATAAGTCTTGTAGTTGCGAAAGTTTTTTAACGGTTACATCGCCACATAAGTTTGGCCGTTTTGTGGTTAAACTGATAGAAGGTCGATGTTGGTTGAGAGATATCGAAGCTTACATCTTATAGTTTTGAAGGTTTGGCAGCAATCCCTTAACGGAAAATATCGGAGATCGTTTCGTTGGGTTGTAAGCCAACCCCAACAAAGTACAAGGCTCGGAGGATGAGTAATATTGACTATATAAGCTTGGTGGTTAAGGAGTCGGCCTTACGATCGAGAGGTCCCGGGTTCAAATCCTGGCCATTACACTACCGACGTGAACCCACTCCTAGCACAAGCAATTTAGCTTAGTTGGAGGGGTTAGAGGGAATATTAGTAATTTGGATAATTTCGGTTGCTAATATTCTTTAAAAAATTTCGCGATCGCGATTTGTTTGTTATTATTATTTTACTTTTAGGCTACTTTTCAGCAGCCATGTTCGCGGTTTGACTAAGGGTGGTAGTTGTTATACCTATAGTTTGAAGCGTAAGTTATCTCAAGTACCTGAATCATGATGAATTATTGGTGTTACAATTTACGCAGAATGAGCTAGCTGAGTCGTTAAGTCTTGTTAATCAAACCTAGTAAGTTTGATTATCTTACGTTTATCTCATGACAAAAAATTCATCATTTCGCTGTAATCCCAGAAGTAAAATAGAGTTGACAGATATTTATGATTAACTACACCAATACGCTGTCCCAAAATATATCTGTTCATTAATACTCTATGGTTTCACTTCTAAATATAAAAAGTCAATGTTTTAGTTAAGTTTATCGATTTATCAATTTTATCTTATAATTTGTATGTACCTAATTGTACATCTAATGCAAAGATTGCTTATATTTATAAATACGTCACCGATCATAAGTCCAGCTATTTATTCAAATGCGACGGAGCTCTTATCGGTGCCAAATGCGTCAGACGGCGTTACATCGTGTTTTAAGAAATTAGACGCAAATCAATTTTCCAGACTCTCCAAATTAATTTTTAGCGCTCTATGATTTAAAGACGTGAGTGGATGAAGGGCGTAACTAACATTTTTGAGATTTTTGATTTTTTGCATTAAATGGTGGTTATAGGTGTATATAAACTATATTAGACCAAAAAACCCCGCAATTTAAGCTCTGTTTCAAAAATACCAGAAGATGAAGGACATAACTGCAACAAAAATAGCAAAAGTGTCATGGAAGAAGGAGGTATGTGACTTAACACCTTCTTCCATTTGAAATTGGTCAATTAAACGTATTTCTTCCATGGAAGAAGGGGTTATGTGCAGGAAAATGCACTGCCGCGATGTTTTATTTGCTGCTTTTCTATGTATTCTACTAGAACGGCTGTATATAACAATAAACTTAGTAACTACTCTGAAAAATCACTACTTGACTAACAACAATGAGCAAATTTTTGTTACCTTTATACATGACAGTACAAAAAGGCGCACTATGGTGTACAGCCCCTCTAGACAAGTGGTAATTAGTTGGCCGGCGTTCGATGGAATAGAAAGACGAATGTATGGGATTTGACGTATTTGACCGTCGTTACCGCATGTCATAAACGTCAAATCCTACCTATTCGTCATTCTATTGCATAGATTTAGTATTTTATTTAGTATTTTTCTTTTTTCTATTGCATCAAACGCCGATCAACGAATTGCCACTTGTCTAGAGGGGCAGATTAGTGTCAAAATATATTAGCTCATTATCTAGTTTTTACACCAGATTCAATCTTTTAATCTGAGACTATTATACCAACTCTATGGACGCCACAAGTGTGACAAAACGGCGTCATACATATATGCCATGACGTGCATACATTGTCAGATTATAGAACAATATTGACATTAGCTAACTCACGCAAAACGGATTTTCCACACAGTTTTTTTGAAGAATTTTCTTATGAAGCTGTGTCTATACAGCATATGGTCTCAGCTTTTAATGCCCTCCTTGAAACCGAATAGCCATTAGACAACATTGTTACGTACCAGTGGAAAAAAATTGTAAGTCCACGAATGATTCATCGTTGAAGATATGTCATGTTGCGCATCAGCAGCCAACATCGCGCATGTGTTGCCGAACTTCACGCATTGCATGTCAAATATAAAAGAATCCAATCTGATTTCGCTCTGACTTCGTACCGACTTCATTCAGACTCCACCCCGACTCCCTCCAACTCCAACTAAAAAACGACTCCACTCCGGTTCTAAGCCGACTCTACTCCGATTCACGGCCGACTCCTCTGCAACTCTAAACCGCCCTCACTCCAACTCCGAACCGACTCCGAACCGACTCCAAACCGAATCCACTCTGAGTCCTTCCCAACTCCACTCGGACTCCCTCCAACTCCAAATCGACTTCACTCCGGCTCTAAACCGACTCCGCTTCAGTTCCAAGGCGACTCCATTTTGACTCCAAACCGACTTCAATCCACCTCCCTCCTACTCTACTCTGACTCCTTCCAACTCCACTACCACTCAAACACCAAACTTATTCCAACTCCCAACCGACTCAACTCCACCTCCCTCCAACTCCAACTCAAACAGACTCCAAATGGACACCATTCCGGCTCTAATCCGAGTCCACACAGGTTCCAAACCGACTTCGCTCCAACTCTAAACCGACTCCCGCCGCTTCAAAATTCAGACTTCGCACCGACTTCATACCAACTCCAAACCGACTTTACTTCAACTCCGAACCGACTTCGAACCGACTCCACTCCGGTTCCAAAGCGACTCCACTTCGACTCTACTCCAACTCCCTTCTTACTCCACTCCACTACTTGCAACTCCGAACCGATTCCAAACCAATTCCACTCTAACATAACTGGCTAATTAAACCACTGCACTGGTATTAAACGTTCTGTCGAACAGCATCAGAGACTCCGCGGCTGCTCATTTATGCTGTTTGTTTCGCACTGGTGGATTGGTCAGGGGTAGTTTGATGAGATCTGTGATAAAAGGTGGCGCTTGCTCCCCGCCCGAAGGTAAATGTGGCGACGACCGAGTATATGGCATACTCTACAGATCCTACACCCGACCGCACAGGTGATGATTTGGCGTCAACGCATGCCTTGCTGCTGTATGGGCGTGAGTTAATAAGTGGAATTTGTGACCCCAAGAACCTGTCCGCTTACACGGCTGCGAAGCATGGCCTTTTCTAGGGCAACACAAGCAGGAGCTGCGTGTTACGGAGATGAATATGCTGCGGTGGATGGATTGAGTACACCTAAACATAGCGTGAGGAAGTCACGCATCCGGGGCAGCCTTGTCATGTTGGCTTGGCTACGTTTAGCCATACCACCTGCACCGAGCCCCGGTAAGAGGGTAGACCCAAAAAGTGCTGACTTTACGTCATAGAGGATGATATGCGTGCCAATAGTCTCACACCATAGGTGCCCAAGACCGTGTAAAGTTGAAAAGTAAAAGCCGGAAAGCGGATCACGGACTCCGGGGTGAAAGCCTCGGATGCGACCAGGACTAATGCAAAGATGATGATGAATGACTGTTCTAAAGTGTACAAAGTTTGAAGTGTGACCGGTATTCAACTCTGAGATGGTGATGATATGTTAAAAAGGTTTAGCAGTAGGCATTAAAGTTGGAAGAAAATAAAGTACCAACTTACTAGTTTATTTCTGAGAAAACGTAAATTATGTTAAAAAACATATAAAAATCTGGAAACCTGAATATCAATATTGATAACATAACCTCGTTGCCCAAAATTAAGTTTATAAAACTTCGCAATATATGCATTTTTTGTATTATTTAATGTTACATACTCCCTTCTTCCAATCTTAATATTCGTAATTTCTATTACAATGTCAATGGATGAAGAATGTATATGCACAGTTTTTCAAATAAATAAATTTCCATCCACTTATTTGTATGTTTATGCATCTCCGATAATAAATATGGACAATTACTATAATTTGACCCCATAATATTACAACATAAATTATAAGAAAACATAATAATTGCAAATGAAATGTTCAAACTTTGAAGCCGATTATCTCGATATTTAGAAATTGTTAGTTACGTCCTTCATCCACTCACCTCTTCATTTGTTTGAACGTAGGCGAAAGCTCGACACGCAAATTTTCGTTTTCCAAAACTACCTAATACTTTCAATAACATCATTATTCGAGTCCACCAATTGCACCTTGGCTGTTATACACGTACGACTGTGACTGCTGTTTGACGTCTTAATTCTAACAGCCTTCTAGACAAGTGGTAATATTTATAAAATAAAATAGAATAATAGATTGATCAATGCGGAAGGTGGAGAATCAAAGCAAATGATGCACATTGCGTGCGAGAGGCCTATGCCAGCAGAGGACTGCGGCGGTGGGCTAATTGATTAAATAGATTGATCAATGTATGGCATTAACATACATTAACGACTATCATAAACGTCATAAGCATCAAAATATATGACAATGACATACATTCATCATTTTATTTCATAATACTTGTCTAGGGGGCAGGAAAGCCTGCGTCAGAGCTATTTAAACTTGCATGTAAATCTACTTACCCCGAAAGTATTAGCTCCTAACACCCAACGTCAATCAGTTTCTTAGTCAATTAATAACTGCTAAACCTTGTGCGCTCATTAGGTGAGGCATATATCTGTGTTGGTGGCCTACGAGAGACTTATTGATTGAAACCTTTGCGTTACAGCACGGCGAGAGTGAATACAACGTGCTCGGTCGTATCGGAGGCGATGCTTCGCTGTCTCCTCGAGGCCAGCTGTACGCGCAAGCTTTAGCGAACCACATAAACGCGCTCGGCTGCCGGGACCCTGTGACTGTGTGGACGTCGGAGAGACGACGCACGAAGCAGACTGCTTCGGACATCAGAGCACCGAAGAGAGTCGTCCGAGCGCTGAATGAGTTGGATGCGGTAAGTTGTTCTAGATAAAATATTTTATTGTAAGACTAGATTTAAGTTTTCCTCCCATGACCGAGGATCATCACTAAGATAATGATGACATCTTTTATTCAACTATAGAAGAACAACGTTACAGGACAGGTAGTAGTTAAGTTGACTTCACCTCGCATGATAGAAAGCTGAAGGCAAAGTCTCGGCAAAAAGGGCCACCATTATAGACACGTACTATGTTACAATGGTAGCAATGAGCTTGACGGCTTCACCAATATCATCTCATCAGTACGTCAGTACACCTCTGCTTGCCCCTTCAAGGCTTATACTATACTCGTACATGCGTGAATACAAACATACACAGTATTTAGACAATGCTGTCTTTATTACAAAGAGATTCATGTGCATGACGACGACATTAACAAAAAAAAGTTGTGTCGTCATGTAATCGGGCTTTTATCGACCGAATAATATTTACAATTTGTAAATAATAACATGACGCTGTGCTAAGCACCCGTAGATAGCGAGCGAACAAAACAAGATTATAATATTATTAGCTTTTTAGATTGCTATCTGTTGGTAATTACCCAAATGTAATTTAATAAAGCCTTTATGTTTCCTTTTTAACGGAAAATTTTATGTGCATACTCCAATCGGGTGGAAAAGTCCACACTAAAATCTTCAGGCATGACGGCCAATCCATACAAACCGGAATTAATGGGACTAATAATATAAACAGAATGCCAGTTCCATAGAACTACTCGGAGAAAATAATCCCAGTACTTTCATGGAAGTAGAGAATGGTACTACTACTGCAAGCAAGTACGCCTACCGATTGCTGTGTTAGTCTATGGCGCAGGATTTTCCTTGCTGCTTTGGGAGATCAAACAACAGTCTCCCCCACACAAATACATAATAGGATAGAACGGCCATGTAAGCGAGAAACGCGTGCCAACATTTTAGTCAGTTCCTGGCCTATGACACAGGAACTTTCGAATGCTTACTCGGTACTGTTAAGACTAGCTTGTAACAACATCGGTAAAAATACCTTATGTTGTGCTATTTCCAACTCTAGAATAAAAATGGAGAACTAAATTTGAAGTAAAGGTATTTCTTATCACTCGTGCGTATTTATTTACAGTGACATAATTGCCACGCGCATCATGCAGTTGAACTCTGCGTATAGCCGTTCTACCATTGATTCACGTTCTATCCTAATAATATTTCTGTGTTCTCTCCCGTAAAAGTTATTTAGGATTGGTGACCGGCGAAATTTTTGATTTCGTTCCCGCAACTCATGGGAACCTATTCTATTAGAGTAGTCTATGTTTTATCCAGAACTAGCTGACCCGGCGAACTTCGTACCGCCAATTTATTTATGCCCGCGTGGCGTCAGATCCCGTTCCCGCTGCACCCTCTACTATATTAAACATGTATTGTACATATAAACCATCCTCTTGAATCACTCTATCTATTTCAAAAAACCGCATCAAAATCCGTTGCGTAGTTTTAAAGATTTAAGCATACAAAGGGATATAGGGACAGAAAAAGCGACTTTGTTTTATACTATGTAGAGATTATATAATCGATACTAATTTTCAGCCAAATCTGTTCAGCGTTTAGAGTGTGTGATTGAATAAGAAACATTAAAAAACTTTTTTACAAATTGTTACATTTATAATATTAATACGATTATTAAATAAAAAATAGGTAGGTACTAATGTAAGCAATTTTGATAATATGATACTACTTAATAACGTCTTGAGTATTTTTCCGAAGGCTTCATTCCTTTAATTTATGGCTAGGTATTGTTTACGTCCGGTGCCGACATGCTAATATAAATAAATATTGCCGATACGCAGCTTTTATCGCTGCTATGGACTGCTTTCCAAGTGGAATGATACCGCGGTCACAGAATAAATATAATCAGCGGTATTCATATTACAAGTGTTACAACGGACCTCACGTTTAAAATAGCTGATAATGTAAATCAAATCAATATAGGTTATAAAGTAATACTGTCTATTCGAGTACATTCAGATTTAGTAGACAGATTGTTAGATCTATCTCTTGCTCTGCGCCATACAGATTCGTTCAGCTAATTCTGGTGTGAATCAATCCTCATAGCCTCCCTAGGTACTTACCTACTTATAAAATAGCCTTTTATACATTTTAATACTTATTATGAAAAAAAAAGCTGAAAACAAACATCCAAATGCATGCTTATACTGTTGATTGATAATCGTAAGGCGAAACCGGCCAGGATATTAATAAATAATGTGGAATAGTACAAGTGTTTTCATTGAAAATCTTGTCTAAAAATGCAAGCTGATGGTACCAGTCCTTAAGGTCAAAGTTTTTCCTGCAATGTTTCCTATAATAATGTTCACACATCTTACGATTTCAGTATCTATATCGTGGCAGGCTTATGCTAATATCATCCTTATCTGTCCTTATGACGCAAATAATCCTTATTATCCGAGAAACCTGCAATCACCATGCATCTTGTTAATTCTGAAGTGTTTTATTAGAAACATAATTATTTCTCTAAACATGGTTTTCGAATTGAAACTTATTTGAACTCTCTCAATCGATTCATTAGTGCAGAGTCTACTGCTAACAGTAGGCTCTGCGCTTATGAATCGACCCAAGGCACCCAAGGTTATAAACTCCAAATTCTCGCATTTGATGCCTTTAAAGTTGTAAATAATCCACTAAGAAAGGATTTTTGGAAGTTCGCCCTGAAGAGTTTAACCAAACGAACTTCTAAAAACCCTGGCTTCCAGGGATAAAATTACAACTTGCTACATACTTCTATTACTAGCAAATTCTCAGGAAATCGTAACGTGACGTTAAAAGATCGTTTGCGCCTACACACACACAAATTCTGCTAATATAGCACATGCCAGGTTACGGATGTAAACAAATAGATTTTGTAACGCATCATCATGTTTACATTAGAAATTTTACTTTATTGCAATAGAATAGAACCGCTGATGACAAAGCGTGTTTAGCACTTCGTAGTACTACAATAATAAAATGGGTGACTCGGGCAATAACTTGGCTTCAGCTGTTTTATGACTATTTGCGTCCGTGTGACCTGAATCTCAATACGTACCTACACGAGCGTCTTTGGAAAAGTACCTTGTGATAGGGTTGGCACATGCTGACTGTTAAATGAAAACAAACCAATATGGGACAAACATACATATCGACGACGGTTGAAAGACCTTTTTGAAAGTGATACTTAATTGAAATTCACGCGAAAATCACTTTTTAGTGGAGTGTTTCTGATGTAATTTTGGAACTTTTCAGTTCGCATTTTCGATGAGTATGAAAATAACCAAAATGGGACACGAAATACATATCGACGGTTGAAAGACCTTTATGTAAGTGATAATTGAAATTAACGAGAAAATCACTTTTCAGTAGAGAGTTTAAGATATAATTTTGGATATTTTCGCTTTGAATATTCGATGTAGTTATAGCATTTTTATGGTAAGGCAAGGTTTTCCGAGATTTCGTGATGAATCAGAGAGTGAATTTCGCTAATCCTGATACCCCTAGCAGCTACTGATAGTATAAAGATAGCGAATTCTATTTAATCATGGCCTGACTCACGCTTTTACAATAAAATTGTCATTGACATTGAACTATTGGCAAGTAGGTCTAATAGACATTCACTTTAAATAAAGGCAAGAAATAATAATATGGTTTGTTGTCGACAATGAGGCTTTAACGTCTATTGTTCTCTATTAATAGACTCAAGTTCGTATTTTCGCTATGATTAGATAATTTCGTGACACTAAATTGCCTCGAAATTATTAACTTCTTGTTAAATAGCGCTTTTATCGATCGAAGGATTACAAAATAAATAGTAGGACTTGGAATTCTTTCCGATACCAACATAGGGGTTTCCTTTTTCCTACAAATCAGGGTCCTTAAAGCGTTTTTTTATGATATAAGATGTGAAGCCAGACCTACGTCATTTTATAAAACTGAAATTTTGCCTGCCAAAACCACTATGACTCAAACTACATAATGGGCCATCGTTCTTATCTGTGTTGGGAGCATGCGCTGACAACCTTTCAGCTTTTATAAAACGACGAAATTCTGGTGTTCACGGACTCTCAGGCTATTACCATCCAAGTCAGTTGAAGTCATATTAATGTAAACAGTATATAAAAAAAAGACGGGTTGCACTCTGGGAGTGCCGGCAGAAGTGAAAACATTTTCTTTTTTCTTTCTTCGTTATATACATAGAAAAAGATTAAAAAGAACATACCATACCATACCTATAATATAGCGCTAATCATAGAACCTATCACTTATTTTCTGCTAATTTTCTGTCAGAAAAAATTAATAAATTATGAAAAGAAAAAATAAACATAAAAAGTAATAAATTACAAAAAGAAAAAATAATCATAAAAAGTAATAAATTACAAAAAGAAAAAAAATCACAAAAAGTTTCAGAAGGCCAGGTGGTTTGAACCCGATACTATCTGAAACTATAAAGACTTACAGTCGAAGTGTTTACCGTTCAAGCTACGACGCTATCCATGGTAAATTGCAAAATAGATAGTCTCTACCTAATCTTGTATGACGTCAGTCGTCGGTTACGGTTCAAAGGTCAACTAATCCTGACGCTTCCTTAACATTTTACACCCATCCAACGCTGCTAAAGAAGTTTTCACTTCAAAAAATACTGGCAACGAGTATAGTTCCCGGCATAACCCTAAAACGCGACATAAACGAGGTTTAGGAGCGCGCATATTTGTTTAATATGATTGGTGGATTTTCTCCACCGCCGTAGCATCCCGCACCATTCTCAAAATACACCACATACCTATTGCTCATACATTGTGTGACGTCACTAACTCAGTTCTGCTCTAAGCTTCCCGTTCTTTTCTCCAGGGTATCTGCGAAGGCTTGACCTACGAGGAGATGCAGGAACGCTTCCCCCAGGAGTTTGCATGGCGGGACCAAGACAAGCTGCACTATCGGTACCCCTGGGGGGAGTCGTACATCGACATCATGACGCGCCTGAGGCCCGCGCTGTCAGCTCTCGAAGACGAGCATAATGTCGTCGTAGTAGGCCACCAGGCAGTGCTGAGGTGTATGCTTGGATACTTTTTGGACTCAAAGCTTGGTGAATATTTTAATACCAATAAATAGTTAAATAAATGTTCTAGGACAGTTTATATATCGTTCCCGTACAGCCTCGTGGTTCCTGGCTGAGTAAAATAGGTGCCACCCCATCTCTTCCCATGCGATGTCATACAAGGCGAACTAGGGATCCAGGGCTGTTTAATATCAGACAGATATAAACAGCCCCGACTCAACCTCAGATGCATGGCTCGAGTCAACAATAGTGCCCGGAATACGGCAATAGGCTCACCCCCTATTACGTGGGGCCGAGTACAATCTGCTTAACCCTCCGGGGATAAAGGCGTGTTTATACGTATGTATGTATGTATGTATGTATGTACGTATGTTTATACATCACTATCTACACCCACATCCATCGAATCCATGACTTCTGACTTAGCAGTCAAACTCTCAACTGCTACGCCACGCTACGATTCAAAATCTTTATCCGTAGATGTATCAAATAAAATTATGTGCGTGTAATAAAATATGATTTATCATTATCATATCATTAGTCACGATTACTGCCAAAGTACTTATTAAACAAAACATACAAGTAGCTCGTGTAAATATTTCCCTATCGAGGCGTTTGTCACGCACGCCACCACGCGTAGCAGATAATCAAATGGCGATATTTTCTTGTTTTTATTATTACTTTCATATAAAATATTGACAAGAAAAATCTGAACTCAGAAATGTGTATTATTTAAGTCTAATTTAACGATGCCGAGAATTTTTTGTCACAATCGTTAAATTTGGCTTCACACTCGTCCTTTCAAATATTAGAAGTTCCCACTCATACCCTGGTTATCATTTATGTTATTTTTTTTCCTTACGGTCTGTAATCGTCGAACATCGAAATCGTGGAACAACATATTATTGAAACGATAAAACTAATACCGAGATAAGTAGTACATATTTTAAAAAGTCTCAATATTTGGCGTGAAAACCTAAAATTTTCTAGATTGAATGAATGTGAATTCCAGTAAAGAATGGCTAGCTAGTAGCTAGCTTCACCTAATAAATACTAGTGTCCCTTCCACTTCCAGTACGTCTATCAAATATTGTGCAGCCGCCATCTATAACCAAACTATCGTTGTTACAGATGAACTCCCGTACATGAACGTTCCGCTGCACACCATCGTCAAGTTGCAGTCCTACGGGTACAAGTACACCGTGGAGATGATCAAGCTGCCCGTGGAATGCGTCGACACACATCGCATACAGCCTAAGGTAGGTGTTAACATTACACACCACTATTCAGGGGCTGATTTCCCTTTAGGCCGAGTTGGCCCAGGCCTAGGGGGGTGGCAAAATTATATCGTGATTTTAATTTTTTAAATAGTTGCTTAGATTATTTGCAGATTTTAATTTTTATTTAATCCCCTATAAGCTTACACCTGATTGATACTCACAGAACTGTCTTTTATGCTTCCACACCAAAACTACTAAACAGATTTTGATGAAATTTGGTACAGAGTAGAATAAATTTATTCATTTATTTATTGCTTTTATTTTAGTTCCATTTAATTTTTATAGTTTCTTTTTTTGCTTTTCATCACATAGGGGGGCGGCAATCTTTCGTTGGGCTAAGGCAGCCAACGAATCAAATCTGCAATATTATATTAAATTTTATTCAGAGCACCAACCAACTGTTGTCCAAATTGTTAGCTTACAACAAGCCACTCTAAATCAGAGATGACTCCGCAGTTAAACATCTACTATAAGAATGCCGTAGCTCTTGGGGCATAATGAAGCTGTAATCCCCTATTCTAATGGATAGTTTACATCATGACATTAGGAATTTGTATCCACCTTGATCTAAAGGCAATTCTAATTCGATAAGTCGAAAATAGCTATTGGCAAGTCATTACGTTGTCGTTCTTTAAACAATGAGACACGTCACAACAATTCAGATCAGAAGAATCTACCCGTGATATGTGTTATAGTTTGATAGACTTTCTTTAATTCGTAAGAATATGCTGACTAGGATTTCCAAATTACCAATTGTTTTAAAACTATAATTATTACAAAATCCCACGGAATGGTTAAGTACCTATATCTAAAGAACTTTATCTACTCTGATACAATACAAAGCTTATAAAATTGAAATCAAAACTCTTATGACAAACATTACGCACAGGCCAAAAAAAGTTTTATTACGATACAGGTCTTGTATGGACACCTATATCATTAAAAAAAAATTTTTGTAAATAACTTTTTAATCATAACGATACACCTATATAACCTCCATCTGGACCAAGAAGTTTGAACCTCTACTTTAAAAAAAGAAACCGCCGATTCGGAAGAAAAAAAAAAGAAACACGCATGCGCAATCGATGTTTGGCGCCAACATTTTACATTTAAATTAAAATAAGTTTGGTTTTGTTTGTAAAATAAATTAGTTTATGTATTATAGTATGAGAGTAGATAAAGTAGTGTATAACACTGTACATAACTTGGTCTTATAACACTCGTGTTAAACTATAATAAAACTCGCCTGCCAGCTCGTTTTTTTAAAACAGACTCGTGTTATAAGAACCCTTATTATGCAACAGTATCATAAACTACTATTAACAAATTTAAGAATTTACACAGTCCCAAAAATTCAATCAGCTTTCAATAAGTTTCTAGAAGACGAACCATGGCTCATTCTGGTGTTCAAAATTCAAATCACTTCCACTACGAGTTTTATGCAGTAAATTAGCGTGCTGGAGAGATGAAAACAAATTGGCTACATAATTATGTTTGTATTATTTTTTACAGAACTGCTCAATTAACAGGACCACAGCCGACGCGCTAGTCACAGTGCCGTCCCACTACGACACACTCCCGTCGAACCTGTGGCAGACCCCCGCCGAGGCTCAGCTTTAGGCACCAGGCCTGGGTCGCGACCTCGCCGCCCAGTACCGCAGCAGCATTACAGGGGCACAGCCCTAGGACCTCAAGGTCACTGTCCAAGGATGTGAAAAACCATGGACACGGAGTATTAGGGGCGTTTTAGTTTCGGGGGCCTTATTCAGTGTTGGGGGGAGTACAAAAATGGGGAGTGTTTTAAGTGGGGGGGAGGGGGATGTGCACGAAATGACATTATTATTCATGTGTTTTTTCACACAGAACAGAATGTTAATTTAATTATGATAAAATTATGAATTTGGGGGAGGTTTTTCCCCTAAAGCCCCCTAACTACGCCTATGTGGAGTAAGCCACGCCACGGTGTTTCCGGAGACGTTTAGCGACCTCTATGACGAAAGACTCGTGTGTGTGAGCATATTGATTGTAAGCATAGAGTATGAAACTAGCCTAGTAAACTTTAAGATATAATTTAATTTTTTAATTTTTAAACTGTGTCGCTGACACTGAATTGATCTGGTGAGCTCAATTGAATTCGTACAAAATAAATTTAATAATCATGATGAAACACTTTGTGTGAATCTTCCAACATTTTAATAATAAGACTGAACGAGTGGAATAATTCGAAAATCAAATTCAATTTTCAATGTTCTTCATTTTGTGTTCGTATTTTAAAATCATGTCATAGACTAGATTCTTATATAATAGTTTGAAAACGAGTAACCTAAATAAGGTGTACTAAGGGTATCGATATGCCGGTCATGTTATTTTTTTATACTTGAATATGTTCATGTTATTTCTTCATTATTTCTATTATACTTACAAATAATGTTTTGCGTTTAATTAATTATAATAATAGTACTATTAATCCTACATTATTATTATTATTATGATTGTGCACCAACTAAGTATCTTTACTATACCAACATGTAAGCCGGGAATAGTTTCGCAATCTCACATCTTATGAAAATAATATCAGATTATGTACTAAACTTAAAAAGCGCACAAATTATTTAGTACTGAAATAAATTATACGCGAAAAAACTCAAGAGAAATAACTCAGGTACAACCTGAACTATTCCTTCCATGTTTATAAGAAGTGTATCACTTTAAATAGCGAGAACATAAGTTAATACATTAATTTCGAACATAATATTCTAGAACAACATAGCGCCAAACTAAGCTAACAACCCACATAACAGCTTGTAATATGGGTTCTAGAAATCAGATAAACAACATGGCCTTAAAACGACTATTACTTTAGCATCTCTTTGTTTAGCCTACGTAGTTTTATGTATAATATCTTGTATGAATTACGTTAATAATGGAGCAGTAAGTAAATACCTATTAAGTACCTAAGTAATTTAGACCAGAGTAGTAGGTACTTGAGGCATAGTTTGTCCGTAGGTCCTACTGCCGGACATATCCATAGTATGTAGTTACTTAAGTAAAGCAATTAGATTAGACTGACATAAAAGAATTGACGAATGTTTTAAAATGAGACCTAAAATCGAAGAAATATAAAATTTTCTTGTATGCATGTATTTTTATAATAAATAGTGTAATTAATTGAGTAATAGATGTGTTTTATTTTTTACAATCTTTTTTCCCGGAGAGACATTTTGATCAATTTATTCATAACCAGATAAATGGCAATTCGCTCAACGACGTTCATAAGTATATTCGTCAAAACCCATAAATTCGGCATTCTATTCTACGATACGCCTAGACTTGTCTAGAGGGGCTGGTCCGAATAAAGTTACTAACATATCTTGAGCCCAAGTCGCAAGAGAAACGAGGCTTGCGGAAAACAAAATTGAGTTATGCATGGAGCGGTGGGACTACAGGGGAAAAATCCCAGTTGTCCCACTAGTAGGCCATTTTAGTGGGATCATGGTAAACGTCGGATTTGAGTTCCTCTGCCGCCGTACCACCCCTTTTTATACCTCAAAGGCACCCAAGAAACTGGTACCTAGCATTTATTAAGAGTAGTCACATTTTGTTACGCCGGTAACTATATGTATAACTGTTTCATAAGAAAGGTTTGATAATAAAGATGTGCTACGAAACGGCTATGAATAAAAACGTGGTTCGGCTCTGCATAGATTACTGCTGGATCAAACAGTGTTGTTTGTCTTCTCTTGGGGTCCGATTTCTATGTTACGACACGTTTTGAAAACGCACGACTTCAATTCGATTACAAGGAATAATTGAACGGCGAAATAAAGTTTAACTTTTACATCTTCGTGTCTAATTGAATGGATCTACTTACCTGTGTTTTCGTCAAGTTATGAAACCTTCAGAATCACGCAGTTTGAATTATTTTCAATACGTTAAATAATTCGATTTTGAAATATAACATTTAGGTATAAGATTTCGTAAGTTCGGAAATCACACATTTAAAAAAAGTATCAAATTGTACCGAATCGGGCCGCTGATAGGAAGTTCTCAGTATTAGCACAGTTTAATGTTCCTATGTATGCCTAGGTATGTGGTCTGGTATGGATTTCATAATAGTGGCCTGTTGACGGTTACAACATGATAAATATACACAATTAAACCTACTTAATTAAAAAACAGCAAGCTGTAAGTTGCCCGCTGTTTCGCCTTAGTATAATATGAAGCTTAGAGTTTCACCCGTCATACTAATACCTACTAGTAATTTTAAAACATCAACGCAAAAGGCAGCACCCAGGCCAGTGGCGTAACTTTACCATTTGAGGCCCGTGGTAAATTTTTTGGATGGGGCCCTCCTGCGTCCTAGTAGAAATAGTCACGTTAGAATTTAATTTTAATAAACCACTGATGTAAGTAGTTACAAAATTTTGTTAAAAATGTTCGGTTATTTCTGAGCTCGTGGCCTCTTGGGCCGGGGCCCTCTTGGGTCGGGGGCCCGTGGCAATTTTCCAGCCCTGCCACCCTATAGTTACGCCACTGACCCAGGCACAATGCCTAATATGAAAATATAATAAAATAAATTCATTTACCGTGGGAAAGTTGTTGCTAAATAAATTAAGTAAAACATAGAATCCCCAAATGTTTTCCAAAGAATTTCTGACTTTCAATTAGTAGGTACTAGCTGACCCGGCGAACTTCGTACCGCCAATATTTTTCCGCCCGTGTGGCGTCGGATCCCGTTCCCGCTGCACCCTCTACTACATTAAACATGTATTGTACATATAAACCTTCCTCTTGAATCACTCTACCTATTAAAAAAACCGCATCAAAATCCGTTGCGTATGTTGCGTAGCTTTAAAGATTTAACCATACAAAGGGATATAGGGACAGAGAAAGCGACTTGTTTTATATTATGTATGAGTAGGCACTATACACAACTACCTCGGTGACCGGGGTCCGCCATTTACCAACCCAACTGCGAAGTGGCCTAACTTCGATATTCGTGATTATTTAAAATCATTAGTTAGTGTCTGCACTTAGCAGAGGTATTTCAGCCTAATACCTATAGTGACAACAAAATTGTCCCTAAGCGGATAAAGATACGTAATCCTTTAATCTGTACAAATATGGCCACTTAAAAAAGCTTAAGCCGGTACCTATGAAGATTTTGAACGCTCCAATTCAACAAAACAATTTGCACAGACTATTAGAAAGTGACGCGAACCAGTTCTTCGGGTCATTACTTTGTGCCCGAAGGTTAAGTCGTGTATGCAGATTAATATCTATTAAGCAACTAATACAATTACAGCTTCAGACGTGTCAGTTTATCTAGCCATTTAGGTCTCGTATAATATCTTACGAAGCCATTAATATGTACCTATCTATAATGATTAATGACAGATGAGATTAAGCTGTGAGATCACTAGCACATTACTAAGTCTAACTAAACTTTAGCTTAATAAAAGTATGCAAATTTTATTTTTATATTTGCCTTATTAATTGCTTCACTTCGCCTGATTAGGGAAAAAGAAACATGTGTGCTCATTCCAAGTCTTTATGAGAGGCACTGAAGCCGCTTGGTTCTTCATGGAATTATTAGGGGGACATCACTCACACACATCAGTCCTGCACGTGTGTATTTTTAGCAAAGGAGAGTACTAATTTAGTTAAGCACATATTAGAAGAGCTCATCGGATTTTCCCAAATAAAAAGTTGCACTTCGTCTAGCAAGGAAAATTATTTGACTTCCTTAAGGAAGTCAGAGGATAGCATCATGTAACTGGTTATATAAGTGTTGTAGAATTTTCCATGGCCGCTGTGCACCTCCTCGCAATAGAGAGCAAATCCTATTTCATCCACCAGTATACCTTGAGACTCATATCTTCGACCTAAACCACGGGCCCTGGCCCTAGCGCGAGCGGATTGTATTGTATTCATCTATGCTTGGTGAATTTGAGCTCATCCACCGCCGTAGCTCCTCGTGCTATCTTCAAGACACCAAAGAAACGTGTACTACGCGTATAGAGAACATTCTAGGTCCAAGATATATGCCCCAACTCGGAACTCCCGAGGTGTAATAACACTTAGTCCGCATGAAGGCCTGGCTTGGCAGTCCCGTCACTCGATTGGAATTCGAACTTCTGAACCACCCTGAAAACTAGATTTGCTCGGTAGCATCTGCGCGTCTGACTATACTATCAATAACAGGTTTAAAACAACTCGTAAGTATTCATTCGTTTCGTAATACAATGTGTAATAAAATAACTCATGAACGAAAACGGCAATAGCGTATGAGTTATGACTGTATAGATTGTAAAGATTGATAACATTTTAACAATCCATTCATGTCTCGCTTCGATCTCATTGATCACTGCGTTCGGAAACTAGTGAGAGGTTCTACATAACGGCCGTGGCTTATTTTATTGACAGATGCTGTTCTCGGCTCCTCAGGCTATGACACGACGACCCCCGAGCGAAAAATACTTGACTTACTCGCGACGCATTGTCATACTAATAGCTTAGAGGCGCACACGCATTCAGTGAACCTCTGCACTCTGTGGTGTTTCTATTTCTGAACTTTAGATTTGTGTCTTGAATTCGAAATTCAAATAATGTGAACATTATGTTTGTGGTTTAAAAAGTTAAGTGCCCGAAATTGTGTGTTTTGGATGTTGTTTATTGTTGACATTTTATAAAAAAAATTGAAGGTAGGTAATAAGTATCTAATTAACTATTATTAAACTAGGAGAGACAAACATACAACACACAACAAAGAAAATTTTATTTATAAGGTGGTACAACAACAAAGTTGTAAATAAATAATGATAAATGTCGATGTCACGTGATGTACAAATTCAGATAAAAATCAAGTGGGTAGGTACCTACCTAACTTCCTAAGTTTAGTTTTCCGTGCGGATATCCCTACTGATACCACCTCCGTTGACATTAAAGGTGAAGTGGTTATGAGGGACTCGGATTGGGTAAAACCACACGCCGCCTTCTCGAATTTTAATTACCGGTGTCTTTTTACCCAATAAGGCAATTTCCCCCTGCTCCCCGGCTGGATTAAGATAGCCATCTCGGATATGGGAAGCACGATTTCCCCATCGAATCCCGGAAAAGGGGAGAGGGATGTGTCGTGCCATCTCGCTAGCTAGGAGGATCTGGAGAGGCTCTCCTCTCAGGCTCAGGAGATCAGTCAAACGGCAGTCACTCCCGAAAAAGTTGACGTGACTACAAATCAACAGGAACCGGATCTCGGACTTCAAAGTCCAAACTTTGTACGCAACTGGGTAATTGCTATGAGAAGATTGATGGCTATTCTAATTATAAAATTATTAGATACTTTTTGTTGACTATTAAATTATATCTGTAGGTAGGTATATTATTACATTGGTGTGGTGATACCAAAAAATACTTGGGTTATGTTATCCCTATTAACGAAACCTACTGAACCTAAAAATATTATGTTTTAATTCTTAACGCAAAAACTACTGAACGAATTTTGATGTGGATTTTTTGTAAGGCTTAAAATATTACGTTTGTTTGATCGCAATCGGTTGATTAGAACCAGAAATTTAGTAAAAATCGCGTTAATATAAAATACTTAATTAGGACATAGGATCAGGGTTATTAAGAGGCAGTTTGGATTTATCTATGAAGAAACTGTCAGTGGTAGTAGAGTAAAGTCGCAAAATATGGAATAGTATCCTAATATGGAATCCTTTAATTTCTCTAAGAATGTATCTTACTCTTGCTTGCTAGTTATAACCATAAATAGTAATCTATATTGAATTCGCGTTCATTCATTAAAGTCTATATGTCCACACAGTGATTTCATTATTTTTTTAGTTGGTACAGTCGCCCTAAGAAGTTTTGTAACTATAGAAAACTAATAACATTTACAAATGATTTTGCACATGAAATGAACGAATTTCATTGAATAAAAGGTGGAAACTCATTTTAGTTGTGTGGATAGTTAGTAAGAATATCGGTAGATGGCTCCACCATCGCCACAAGTCCTGAAGTATTCAAGAATTCGGAAATTCAAGGCTTATTTATACGTAGTTGATTGAATTTGTTGAAACTTCTTAATGGAACTTCATTTTATTATCTTTATATACATTAAAAAACTCACTTTACAAGTTCCACACAATTATATTTAGTTTTATCACTGTATAATATGAATACTAATATTTAATTTATAATATTACGAAATGTTTCGAATAACTCATCTTCAGGTAAACATGTTTCGAATAACTCATCTTCAGGTAAACATATGTTTACCTGAAGATGAGTTGTTCGAAACATGTCGTAATATTATAAATTAAATATTAGTATTCATATTATACAGTGATAAAACTAAATATAATTGTGTGGAACTTGTAAAGTGAGTTTTTTCTAATATATAAAATTCTCGTGTCACAGTTTTCGTTGCCATACTCCTCCGAAACGGCTTGACCGATTATCATGAAATTTTGTGGGCATATCGGGTAGGTTTGAGAATCGGCCAACATCTATTTTTTATACCCCGATTCGCGATAACCGACATCCACGTGGGCGGAGCCGCGGGCGACAGCTAGTATTATATATAAAGATAGCTTATTTATACGTCTAAGTTGCTTAGTTGAATCGTCTTAAATATTCACATTTTCCGGATAGGAAAAGTTAGAAAACAGTTTTAAAATTCGACCTGCTACGTGGTTTCGTAGAGCATTTTTATCGCCCAACACACTCGTACAACTTGATCTCTTATGAGCACACTTAATAACGAAGTTATAGCTTTATATTATAAACACATTAACGATTTTAAATACTCTATAAAGGTAGCAAACTGTCAGTTTGATATATGGTTGAGAGAATGCGCTACGAAACCGTACCTAGTAGTTCGGTCGTATCGGCTCACTTCCCGAAGCGATGTGCCAGATAAAATACACAGGTTTAAGATGACTTCCATGCGAGCAATTACGTCATATTTATAGTCCTGTATCGCAGCAAGGGTCACAAAAACTCAATGAATTGTTTCGTATATATATCGTAGACCGTAGCGTCCGGGCATGAAGGTTCTCGCAGTCACAATAAAGTAAATGGCAACCTTTGAATATTTTTCTGATGATGATATCACCCATCAATTCATCAACAAGTTCTAGTGAAAAGTCAACATAAAACTGTTTGGTCGCAAAGTGTGAAAATATTCTATGTTTATTAACTACGGTACTACGATAGTAAGTATTTATACTCAAGTCGACGTGTAGTGGGCACAGGTAGTGGTTACATCGTCATGGAATGTAGTACTGGTACCTATTTATGTTTTATTAGATGGCCAGTTCTCTTAACTAATCTTAAACCAAATAGAACGAAAAGTGATTGAATTGAGATTGCAGTATTATTGACTGGTGATATTTTCACATAAAAATAGAAATTTGTATTGGTTTGGTTTTAGTCTAATCTCATTATTAGGCTTGAGTCTACAGTAGTCCTGAAGAATCCTAATCATTTAGACGGTTGATGCGTTTGCCATCCGGCCAAAGTCTTAACCGGCAGGGGACAAGAAGGGTTAAGGTTATCCAATCAGGCATTTCCCTCGCATCCAGCTTGACCCTGGGCCATCTGCGGTTTTAAGATGGCCCCCTGTGAGAAGCACGAATTCTTCATCAAAAGACGGCAAAGGAGAGGGGGACGCGTCGTGCCAACACGAAGGCGAATAGGTTCTAGTGCAGGCTTCCTCTCAGGCTTGGGAGGTCCCCCACAATTAACGTTTTTTCTTCCGGCGGAAAGACATGTTTCAGACGTGTGTAGTTTTCCGATTCAAAAAAGCAAAACATAACTACTTATTTCATGCTGATTTAATAATACTATGTTATTGTCCCACTCTGTGAGGCGAGACTGATATAATCCATTGTGAGCATACTGAGTTCAAGGCGACTACTCCCATTCAAAATCCCAAAAATATAATACCTACATTTTAATATCCTGATAGTATCTTGTACCATAGAATACATACAATACGATGCAGATCTTGATTGTCAGCTGTCCATCTCTTAATGCTCGAGTAGCAGACGGTGGAGCGAGTCCGGAGTAGACTCACGGCATACACAGTCCTCGACGAGCGCGGGCAACTCGGGGGGGGATGGAGGGGGGGGGGGGTCACCTCAATTGAATGGCGCTGTTTAGTTAACTGCCTAGGCAGTTAATTAGACGGCTGATTAAGCTAGTTGATGGCGACATATATACATATGTACATCTTTGAAATCTGTGCATTTGTCAAAAGTAAACCTAATCTTTTAAAACGGCCAAGGATATGTTCCCCGTAGCGTTCGTGTCAGTGAAAGATTAGTACTTACTAGATTTTGTTCCTAGATTTGCACTATTTCATAAAACTTGTAACATTTTGTGCATCATCATTTTTAGTAAGGTGCCATCATCAATTAGTGAATTGCAGACAACTAAATTAGAAAAAAGCTTACGATTATGGTTATTGGATCTTTCAAATGTTATATTCGTTGAAACATTATTTAAATGTGCGGGATTCTTGATTTTATTTTTATTAGGTGTTTAAAGGTGCCCACTCACTAACAGTCCGCCTGCAGTCCGCCTGCAGTTCCTGATCTGTCCGGCGGCCTGCAGTCCTAAGCCGATAGCGCCCACACACTAAAGCGATTTTGGCCTGCCGGCAATTCCCTGTTGTCAGTTTTGCGACCACACACTAGCAGTTGTGAGTCGTCAGTTTTACGTCGTACGATCGCCTGCCGGTAATGGTATGATATCAGTTACATAGAGACTACGAAACAGTGCAAGCGATTTTCGACCTTATTGACATTTTCTTAATTACATGTTTTTTCGCATAAATAAATGCTGCTGATCACGAATATAAGAAAAGAAACTAGATTTGTTGTGATGTCAATAAGGTTGAAAATATTTTGCACTACGTTATTCTTATATAAGTACGTGCTAATCATTATGAGAAATGGGTGTTAGCTATTTTGAATCTTATGGACTATGTGCATAAGAAATATAGACGATTATGTTCAAAAAATGAATAAAATGTTAAAAAAAAAATTGTGATGTAGGTACATGTCATCATAATGTTATTAGTTATTATTTCAGACAAAAGAATAAAATTAATTCACTGTTTTATTCTAAGTTTATTACGTAAAAAAGCTGACACGAAACGTCGATCGACAGGCCGCCGGCCGACGTGTGCTCGTTCGCCCTGACGGCCTAGGACTGTCCGGCTTAGAACTGTCCGGAATCGTTCGGCGGCCACACACTATCGGATCGTAGTAGTCGTCAGTCCAAAATCGTTAACGAAACTGTTAGTGTGTGGGTTATTGCGATTAACTGACAGATTTATATCGTCCGGTAAACTGTTAGTGAGTGGGCGCCTTAATTGATCATTATTTATTTTGAATTTAATCTTTATAATTCAGAATTAGGTGATTTATTTATTTTCAACACACTTGCTCATAAACTGGCTCTAACTTCACACCGCAATTAGGCACATAATGACACCTATAATCAAACTGTGGCTTTTTGTTTGTTATAATTCACAAGTGAGTAATAGATTCATTTTTAAATTTTTATTTGTTCAGTTGATTTTCTTCAAAAAAAGTTTAGATACCCAAAAGGTTCAATGGTACAATAGTACATTATGGTACAGTGTGTAGAGTTGGTGATTACCGGTGAGGTGCCACTGAGTCTTAAGAACGCCAAGGACAGGAATAAACGATACACACGTGTATCATACGTTATTTTTCAACACTCTTAGGAATAAAATAATACTAAAATAGATATTCACCCTTGCAGTTTTCAAGTAGTAAGTTTTCCAAAACGTTAAGGGCTTCACATCAATCATATCATATATCGGACGTTGTACAACATAAATCATTTTCTTCATAACTAGTACTTGTAGACTTTTTTTTTAATATTGGACACTTCAAATTGACTTCTCCTCGCCTGATTGTAAGCTGAAGGCAAAGTCTCGAGAAAGAGAGCCACCATTACATGTTAACAACAGCTTGTTAACAACAGGTTGACGGCCTCATCAGATGCTTTTTCACGCCCCACTTAAAGGACCCGGGACTGTAGGAAGTAGAAAACACGTGAATTGGCAAGGAATTCCAGGTCTTAATGTTCTGCACCGTATGCGGGTGACATCTAAGCCCTGCACGTGTTGTCCTGTATAGGAAAGGAGAGGGTGGGACTAATTGGAATAGCTCATCAGAACATTCACCATGGTAGAGACGATGAAATACTGCCAGGGAAGCAACATCTCTACGCATCGAGGCTCGAGGGTACCTACCCGTCACGTCAGGATTTCAAATAATGCGGACCGCACGTCGTTGCAACCTGTCGAGAGCATCTAATAAGTACTTTGCGCAGCCATCCCAGAGATGCGAGCAGTATTCCACGCAGGAACGAATTTGTATCTTGTATAGAAGACACAGTTGCTCCGACGTGAAAAACCGTCTCACTCTGTTCAGGACTACGAGCTTAAGCGAAGCTGTTTTGATGATATTCTCGATGTAGTTTTTGTTATTCAATTTGCAGCGAATATCCATACCGAGGATATCAGGTTGTCCTGCAGTGGCAGTGGCGTGCTCTAATGAGTAGGAAGGGGAAGGAAGGAAGATACCTTTGCAGTAAACGCACATGCCTGCGTCTTCTTGGCATTGAACTCGACCAAGTTCTCAGAGCCCTATTGGGAAATATGGTTCAGGATCCGGTCAAGGTCAGTGACAAGAAACTGCCTTTTTTTCGCGATTTCCGTCTGCTTATACCCAAGACGTCCATGATAACTCCCGTGCAAGGTGCTATCATCCGCATATACAGGGTGTATTTTTGAAACGGGGCAGTAAGGGCAAGTACCTTAACCGTTGCAGTTACAGCAAAACGTTCTTAGAAGACCTTCCCAAATTTTTGACATATTTTGAACTGCATTCACAGATTTTGTAAAAAACTTACAGTTGGCAAAAACAAATGCAAAAAGTCCAAAAAAATTTTTTTATGCCAATCGATTCTATTTCATGTGGGGATCAAAAAACTCTATGAGACCATTTTAGCTTTCAGTACTAGGAAAGACAGAAATCGCCAAAAAAGTTTCCCATACATTTCGGCAACAGAAACAAATTTCTACGATGGTCTAACTTTTTGTTATGGCCAGGAAGTGGGTAGAATTGACTGTAAAGTAAATAAAAATAATTTTTACCCTCAAATTTCGAATTTGATTCGAAAATCTGTGTGTTATTCTTAGTTTCAGCTGAGAAACTTCGTATGAGTTATTAATTATTCGCTAAAATGTCTTCTAATCGTGAAAAAATTGACTTATGCTATAATATAACTGCTGCATTAGTGTGGTACCGCAATAAGTATCCGTTGCGGCATGTGCCAACAAGAAAGGTTATTACAAATCTTTTGAAAAACCTGGAATTGCAGGGTTCTTTCAAAAGAAAGCGGCAGCCTCGTGTGGACATGGACACGGAGATTGCGGTTCTAACTTATGTCGAAGCATATCCAGAGGTATCGTCCAGGCAAGTCGCCCTTGAAGTAGGTGTATCCCACTCCCTTGTGATAAAGATATGGAAGAAATACGGCTACAAGTGCTATCGATATGGGCGCATAGTTCAAGTGTTACATCCGGGTGATGATGTTCGAAGGCTTACTTTTTGCAGATAGCTAAGAGGAAAAATAAGCAGAGATCATGAATTTTAAAATTACATACTGTGGTCAGACGAAACGAATTTTTCCAATAACGGTATGTACAACAGAAAAAATCACCACTATTGGTCCAAAGAAAATCCACTAAGAGTTACGGCAAGTCATAATCAGGTTCGCTTCTCATTCAACTGTTGGTGTGGTGTAATGTCCAACCGAGTCATAATGGTGGAATTTTATGAAGAGAAACTGAATTCTGCCATGTATAATGAAGTCATTTTACACCATCTTGAAAACGAGATGGACGAATGGCCCCTGTCGGAATTGCGAAAAGTTCATTTTCAACAAGATGGTGCTCCGCCACATAACAGTCACCTTTCATGTTCCAATTTGAGCCGCCTATTCGGTACACAGTGGATAGGTACACATGGTCCAACACAGTGGCCACCTCGTAGCCCCGATCTAACACCACTTGATTTTTTTTATGGGGCTTCGTGAAAAACGAGGTGTATAAGACGACGTACGCCAGTGTTCAAGAGCTCAAGGATGCATTAATGACCATTTTACGTAATATTCATCCCAGAACATTATTAGCCGCCATTCGTTCAGTGCAAAAAAGGATAGACTTATGTATTCGTGAAAATGGAAATCATTTTGAGCAATTTATTTCATAAACCAATTTCTTAAATGTTTAAATGATTTTTTTTATTTAAAAAAGTTCAAAATTTTACCTGACCTATGAGTTTCGAGTTGATTTATCATATTTCCGTACGAAATGTATGGGAAAGGTCTTTGGCGATTTCTGTCTTTTCTAGTACTGAAAGCTAAAATGGTCCCATAGAGTTTTTTGATCCCCACATGAAATAGAATCGATTGGCATAAAAAAAAAATTTTGAACTTTTTGCATTTTTTTTGCTAACTGTAAGTTTTTTACAAAATCTGTGAATGCAGTTCAAAATGTCCCAAAAAGTTAGGGAAGGTCTTTTAAGAACGTTTTGCTGTAACTGCAACGGTTAAGGTACTTGCCCTTACTGCCCCGTTTCAAAAATACACCCTGTATATAGCAATAAATGCTGCCGGTAGACAGCAAAAATAAATATTTAAATAAATAAAAATAAACATAAATAAATAAATATATATTTCACAACATTTCACACAATGCTATCTAGACTTATGGTAAGCATAGCTTAACTAGCTTGTGTTATGGAATATAGAATGCGGATAAATATACTTAGATCCTTTTTTTTGTAAATACTTACATATTATACGTAGAAATACCCAGACCAATGCAAATACAGGGTGTAATCGTTAAGTGTGTCCAGGCGTTTATTCCGTAACTATTACAGATATCAAAAAACTTTAAACTGATATCAAAAGTACGTTACCTAATGAGTAAAATGACATCAATAACTTTTTAAAAATCAAACGAGAGGTATCTAACATTTTGACATTAAACACTCCCATACATTTAGTATGAGATTAGTAGAAAGGTTTTAGATACGTACACCAGAAGGGACTTCTCTATCAGGGTACTCTTTTCTGTAGGCGATAATGGCCGCTCTTTAGTTACAATCATATTTGTAGTCAAATTTTAGCATATCTCTCTTTTCTTTTTTGGAATATGCCATTTTGCAATCAATAAATGAAACAATCACGATTATTAACGCAAATTAAAAAAACAACGATAAATTGGCAGGAACAACAACCCGAGATAAAAGTTTTGAATTTAGAACGAACACCAAAGAGTACTTTTTTTTTGTTGTGTTGCTTTTCGTAGTGTGTTGATATTGAAACACGGTTTATTACGAATTTCAAGTGGTAAAATCATCATTGTCATATTATACGTAATCATAAACTATGATTAAGGTAAAATGGGTACTAGATCACTTAAAATAAGGAAACTAAAACCTTTCTACTTATCTCATACTAAATGTATGGGAGTGTTTAATGTCAAAATGTTAGATACCTCTCGTTAGATTTTTAAAAAGTTATTGATGTCATTTTACTCATTAGGTAACGTACTTTCGATATCAGTTTAAAGTTTTTTGATATCTGTAATAGTTACGGAATAATCGCCTGGACACACTTAACGATTACACCCTGTATATCGATCCACCGAATCCGCCATTGGCCGGTTTTTTTAATAGAAAATGCGTTTCTTACACTCATGTTTACAACCCAGTAAGCACCATATTTCTGCAAATAAATATATTTTATTTCATTATATAATCACATTATGTGAAGTGCAGTGTTAATATTCGCAGGCAGACGTAGATAATAAACAGTAACTAATTAATGTTCACGAGCAGGTTTACTCGTGTAAAGTCCATATTTGGCGGGTATTATTACCTAAGGGTCTGCCTACACGAGTATGTAAGTACATATCCACGTAAGCGACTGCAATGACACTAAAAATACATGAATAGATACACATACAAAACTATATATACTAAACCCGTAAGATTACCTAAATAGTTGAACTTGTGGTAGGTACCGAACAAAGCACCTATCTTATTACCTATGTGCAAACATTGTATATTACCTATGTGCGGCTGCGTGGATTCAGACTGCTTTTTGTCCAGTACAGTCTCACCCACAAGTGGGTGACTTGTGGATGTTGGTTATCGCGACCTAAGATAGCCTAGGTATGTCCTTTCCCAAGCTTGAGTCAATCTCTGTACCAAATTACATCAAAATCGGTTCAGGGATTTAGATGTGAAAACGTAACAGACAGTCTAAGTTACTTTGGTATTTATAACATTGGTATGAATTACTAATAGTAATTACAAACGCATTATGCGACTTATTGAACTCACACGAGAACTCATTACTTGCGATTATAACGCCACGATATCTGTACAAGCTCGCCTTGGCCCTAACAGAGTAACAACATATTCGCTAACTCGTTTTTGGCTGTGACATATTAGGTGACTCTATCGCAATTGATAATTAATTAGTATAATCCAAAATTATAAATTAATTTACGATAGTAATCTAATAATAATTTTAATATGGCAATCCTTACGTTACATCTCAAATGATCACCGAGAATGACGAGTGACTGTCTATCTTCTTCTCATCATTAAAACAAATTATGCCTGAATAGCTCAGTAGATAAAGATTCGGCCTTGCGATCAAAAGGTGCCGAGTTCGCATCCTGGCTATTTATACATTGGCTGCATACATTACCGAAGTAAGCCCACTTCCAACTAAGCTGGAGGGGTTAGGGGAATACAACTAAACGTACTTGTAAAACGATCTTGAAACCAAAAGGAGATCCCTACATATATATTCAACAAGTTAGCTTACGTCACGGTGTCGTTGACGCTAGGCGATTTCCACCCAATCTTATGTCATACTATTGATTTTTCGTGGCTTTTTAATTCAACGTTCAATACATAATATATCTACTTACTTATTTACTACTAATAAGTAGTTAGCCTTATTAACAGTGTAGTTTGGCTGCACAGGAACTATTCTACCCTACCCATCTGAATACTTAGGTAGGTTACCTAAAGTTAAAAATCAAATGGCGCGCTTACACCCGACCTAAATTGAATTCTGTTAATAAGGTATCATATGCTTTGTTCCTTTTTTACAGAATGAACGAGCAAGATTTAGTGGTGGCGCGAGCGCTGGCAGCAGAGTCCAGAGAAAACTCGCCAGGTGGATCACCTGGACCACTTCGAAAGACCGTCCTCACCAATCTTACTGATAAACTTAATACGTTTAGGTAAGTTTTTATCACTTCTTTAAAACTTAACCGTTGTAACTTGGTAGTAACCTTCTGTTTATTACTAAAAAATGTTTTTGTACCTAAAAAAAGGTGGAAAATTGAAAAATCTAGTTTTATTTCTAAATGGTACAGAATTTTATCGCTAGATGGCGCTACCGACATGTAAGACTGCGAAACTCTGCGAAGGTTGAATATGGTTGAATATATTTAAGTTTGTTTTCATTATTATTTTATACAATGATGAAATATTTATTAATAGATTATGCAGTAATACACTACCATATAATATAAACTTTATTAAAATCAAATTTCTTATTGATGACGTTCCTATAAACTTCTGTTATGTTTATGTCATTCTGACAACTCAACATAGTTGTTTTTTTCACAGAGAATAAAATAATATAACCTGCAATTTTGCTGTTGTGTAGTAAATAATATTATTGCGAATATTATTTTACGCTACAATTGAAAAGTTTTGTGACTAGTTGAACGCTAAGTTATGAAAATCAGCGAAAGCATATATATAAAATGAACTGTTATGACATTATTGTTAAATAAAACTGTATGAAGATGGATGTGAAACATAGTTTTTCAAAATTAAAACCTCGTCCAACTAGCAGTTTAAAACCCGAAGCTGAAGCAACTGAAGAAGAAGAATGGTACGTAAAACATAGATTGAAAATATTTAACTGAATTCATTCGATATAACTAAGTACCATTTTTTTCGTACGTAATTACCTACCAAGGGGTTTGAAATCAAATACTGTTTAAAATTACGTATAGATCTGCATTAAACAACTAATAACGTTCCATTAGAATGGATAAAGTGATTTTCTATTTTGTTAAAATGTTCTACATACGTATTTACTAAACTAAACTTACAACTGTACCTACTTATATAATTCTTTTACATTATTATACTGTAATAAAATAAAGGTAATATTATCAACAAGTTAATACATGCATACAAAAATTCTGATCATAGAAAAAATTTGGTGTCAGCAAGATTTGATCTGACAGTATACTAGCTCAAACCAAGTAAGAGTGACTCATAATAATAGTAAGTTCACCCCATTTCTTTAATCATTAGTTTGAGAGAGCTGTTTATGATATTTTAATAATTAAATTTGTTGTAACTACTGTATACTACTGTAACTACTGCTGTGAAGTGAACATTGTTGTGTACAGTTGAAAAGAAAAAAGTATTTTATTTTTAATTTTAGAATACTGATAAAGAAAAATCCTATTTTTGAACTACACTGTTGAATGCATTACAATTTTTTTTTCAAATTACGTACATTGAAATGGCTTCTTTCGTAAAGGTATAATTTATTGATTGTTTTTCTGTGAGTATCTATCATTACTGCCTGTATGAAATACTGGCAATGATTAACTTAGTTATTTTATTTAGAAACATCTATTATCACCTATAAATCAAATTTACCTCAATGAGTAACCCGAAAATAAATTATAAAAAGTCCATATGTCTAGCTAGGAATTTAACCGATTGATTTTGAAAAAACAGCGCTGTGTTATTATTACACCATTTAAAATTGTCCCTTCGTTCTGTGAAGTAATGACAAATGGTAAAATGACAGAATAATCAAATTTTTTGGGTCTGCTTACACATTTTTGAGAGCAACTTTCATCTAACCTTTCTTATATTCTATTTTTTCTACACTCCCCCTCATTTCTACAAGTAGGTATCAAAGTGAGAATTAGGCCTCTATTGGTAACTGCTTATCATCAGTTCCATTTTTTATAACAATTGTTAAAAGGACCCTTGCTGTCTTATGACACTGCATAATCAACTTAACTATGTATTAAAAAATCATAGATGTTGCAATTCTTTATGATTGCTATCTATTTTGTAGCAGGTGTCACAGTATTCCATTATTAAATAATGGATTACAGTGACGGCCTTCATTCGTTCGCTATATAGGAGGCGGGAGTTCGATCCCACTCAGGGCAAATATCTGTATGAATAAATACAGATATTTGCATTTGGTCCTACCTCGGAGAGAACATCAAGGCGTCCGTCGGTCCCGGTTGCCGTATATTTTTACATTCATGTTATTAGTGTGAAAGTGCGCAACGGTAACTGAAGCATGCTTTTACCGCACCGTAGCAACAATAAACAATGGCCAGACAAAATCTTCCAAAGTAAATTAATTGTTTCCTGTTTAACTGTTTCCATGTTATTGCAATTTTATTATAATTAATTTCAAAGTGAAAACATATCCACACGCTTATTTACGATGCGATGCGATCTAGAAAACGGTATTTAAAAAACTAGTAAAAAATTAAAAGCACACGATTTGCACTTTATAATCTTTCTATCTTTTTTGTCATTGTTTTTTGAACTATTTCAATAACTGCATCTGCTCTGTGTTCTCATTTAACGAGGTGTAAGGTGACCCTATAAAGCAAGTCCTTCGCATCCCATCTGACTCTGGGCAATCCACAGCTTTAAGATTAACCCTCGTCCTCCCGTATTTTGCGTTGTAGCTGCATTATTTCTGCTGGTGTGACAGGTGTTCTCACTTTTCACCCCTAGGTCTGCGCTTGGCGATCCCACCCGTCCACTGGCCTATCCTCCGCTGTGCTATCTGCTTCGTGGAATGCTTCCAAGCAACTCCCAAAAGCGCAAAAGCGCGCAAGTGATTGTTTTATAGATTTGACATCACATACTTTCGGACACAATACATCAAATTGAATTGAGATTTTCCTATTTGGTTAGTTTTAGAGAATTAGCGTGATATTTTCAACTGTGTTCTTTCGTAATACCTATTTATGTTACACTCGCTCCACCCGGATGCCCGCGTCTCCACCCGGGTCGCTTTTTGGGTGAAACATCAAGAGCTGTGTGAAATAAGAAATACAGTCACAAAAGGGTGTATGCGAGGTCTATTGTTCACAGAACTAATAATGATTTTGTGATATAATGATTATAGTGAAAATTCGTCACTTAAGAGTATAAAATAGTGGTCAGATTTTTCTTTACTTTAAACGAGTAATATGTCACAAAGGAAACTATAATCTGCGCTGTTACGAAACGAGAGCTAATTCGTACTCGGGAATCACTGATAAGATGAAAGAAATAATTGCAAGCGCGAATCATATGACACGGGGCCTAATGTTACCAAGATTAATATCAGAGCAACAGTCCACTGCTACACAATGAAAAAACCCACGCGTTTGTCCTGACCCCGTTTTGGAGACAAGCCGGCTAGTGTTTCGACGTTTCAAACGTGACTCACCATCCACCTGGAATGCCCGGGTTTTGGGACATTGACGTTTGACCTACTGGCAAATTAGATTCATACGGTGCCAAAGGAAAAAGGAATGGCCTTAAATTATGGAGCATGTTACATGTTTCACCTTTAACGAGCGCCGCAGAGGGTCGATTCGGATTACTGTGCCACTTTATAAAATAATTTCAAAGCAAAATAGCCGTTAGATACTAAGTACTAAAATAAAAATATGTAAATTTTATCTCAAATACGCCATGAATGGATATTTATTATGCAAAACGCAGTGTGCATAATACATATTCAAAAGAAAAACGGGAATTCAAACTGCGAAAATCTATTAATTTACAGTGTTTTTCACAATACATATTATCTCTTAGAGTTAAGTTGAGATTTTGAAAACTCCGCCATACTACTATACCTACTTAATAATATATTGAGAATGATTGCTAGTAAGCGCCTCCAAACTCGTCATATTAATACTATAATCTCGAACTGGTAAGAAGTGAAAGAAACTTTGACCAAGCATTCACTAACTGTCCCTTCCATTTCGTGCGAAATGTAAGTTCACCATGTCTTCAATATTGGCATCATTTATAGCAAGCAGTTGCCCTTTTCCCCACTGCCTACTTGTGGTCGACGACACCTAGATTGATAAGCACTACCATTGACATGTTTAGGACTCCTTAATTGCTCTGCGGTTACGGAAAACTTAATTGCTAGTTAATTAAGGTTATTGTGATTCATCACCTGAGGATGTCTCACGAGTCCCGGTTGTATTAGCCTTCGCTTGGGAGCCGGGTGTCCTCTTTCCGGCATCCAGTTTCTTGACATCCCTGGGTATTGACATCCCTGGGTTTTGACATCCCTGGTAGACAGAGCATTAGTTATTATGTCGTGATAAGTATAGGCTGGAAGGGACAGCTCTTCTACATACGCTTTCGCATGTGTTATGTCCATTTATATAAGCTATACAGAGTTAATAACAATGATGTATTTTAAACTGTTAGATGCGTTGTCCTGCTCTAAAATGGCGACAAAAAACTTATGACTTTGGTCATCATTTTATGCAGCAACCGGAAAAGCGACAGCGTGCTACGGAAATAAATATCTTGATTTAGATATAAAAATAATATAATACATATAAATTTATCATTTTGACGTAGGTATTATTAGTAATAAGATATATTCGAAAAACCTTTTTAAAAACAAACTTTTTTTTTTCTTTTCTTGCATTGTCATCCGAACTGAACGTGCATACCAAATTTCAGCTCAATCGGTTGAGGGCAAGTGCCTTAAAATTGAGTTGTAAGATTCCACCCGAACAAACATACATTGCAAGTTAAATAAAAGCTTGTAAAAATAGCTATAATATTTTTATATTATTGTTTTTAGTTTGCCGCCATGGTCCTGAATGACGTATCTTTAAGTTTATAATACACCATTGATTGATAAAGTACCTAGTCTAAGTTGACTAGGACAAATGGCTAGAACTATCAAAGGTTCTGGAAGTCTATAGGAGAGGCCTATGTTCAACAGTGGACTAAGTGCGGCTGATATGATGATGATGATATGTGCAACCTTGATTAACCTAGACCTAAGATATGATGCATATGAAGTAAAAAGTGAAAATTACTGTTCTCCAGTTTGAAATCCCGTTTTTTTTTTGCCGCCATGCTACTGCATGACGTATCTTCAGTTTATAATAATACATCATTGATTGATAAACGCATCTGCTTAACTTTACACCACAGGCGGTTTGTCAATGTTTAACTTTGACTTCCCCTTAAGAAGGTCAAAGACCTGGTAGAAACAGAAAATATCCGTGATGATAACTTAATTATGAACATATTGTCCGCCTATTGTATGTAATTCGGTCTTTGCGAATCGAATTAAGTACAATTGGTAAACAATGGCAATGTTCTGTTTCGAAAGACGCATATAAAATGTATGGCTTTGTAATTATTATTATTTTCTTCACTGCAGATACTTTGTATTCTTTTACTTAAATACGGACGGAACTTGAACCTGTGAACAGCCCTTTTCTGGGGCAACATTCTGACCAACTGAGCTCCCTGGACTCGTCTTAAACATTCGAAATTCTTTACATAGTGGCGTTGATGAAGCTCTCTAAATTATTAGGAAAGTAAACTTGACTAGGACTAGACTAGGACACTTGGCTAGAACTAAATATGAGGGAAACAAATCAGAAGATATGGTTATCGAAGTAAACGCGTCTTGATTGTTTAGGTGATAATGGGGCCCCACCAATACTAGGACCCAAGTTCCAAGTAGACTAGGACACTTGGCTAGAACTAAATATGAGGGAAAAAAATCAAGGGTTCTGGAAGTCAATAGGAGAGGCCTATTTTCAACAGTGGACTATGTGCGGCTGATATGATATATGTGACCTTGATTAACCTAAGATGTGATGCATATAATGTAAAAAGTGAAAATTACTGCTCTCCTAACAACAGACTTTGAAAAGACAAATCTATTCTAAATATACAAAAAAATTAATATGTTCTTCACAAAGTATTTACAAACACAGCTAACATCCAATCAGCTGAGCTCTATTTGTTATCTCTGATGTAAGTAGTTTATGCGGTTGTACAAGAAATTTGGCACTCATTCTATTTTTACTGAGGCAGTAACCAATAATCTTTCCATTTACCTATTCGTACATTGTATCTTGTTTTCAAAATTGTGCTTTCCTATAAATCAACTGGCTGACCCGCCCCTGCTTTTCCTGTGGTATATTTTGAAACCTCATATGATCTTTACTCCGCCCCTTAAGTAGTAGCGTGATGATATATAGCCTGGAACCTTCGTCAATAACGGACAAAAACGTTAGTTACTATTTTGACCCGCGTAAGTATGTTTTGTTCTAATCTAACTCAAATCATTCGTGGAATTACTTCGCTTTCGTTCATTTTTATTTTACATTTTTCTTTTTCGCGCTATTTCGACGTGCTCAGCTGGTCAGCCGCTGGCCGAGTACCTGGGACTCTCCGACCTGAGAATAGTGTTGTAGCCCTTTTTGACATACCTACGTGTCCTTTTTGCGTGCGTACGTGTTGCATATGTCGACTAATGAACCTACAGAGATGTATGGAGCCGCGGATACATCTGACGACATCTGCTGATGCATCTGTCTACGTGTAGAGGAGCCTTTATAATTATTCGGCCATCAGATTGATCTTGACAAACGATGAAATATAATTAAAATATACTGCCTCCGTGCCCTTTGGCCGTGATCCATATGAAACTTGCGTGCCAGACGTTTTGTCGATCACTGCGGTCGACATCTTCAGAGGCGGTAGGTCTGGGCCGCGGGTGCGGTCATATGGACCACGGCCATACAGCCCGGAAGCAGTATATTCTAAATGCATTGCCGACCGTTAAATGCATTGTCCATTTTAGAATGTATTCTTCCTAAGCAGATGATATAGTTATCAAATGGACAACATTTGAGGTTTATTTGGTGTCTTTTGAATAAAGTCAAATCGTATATATACCCCCTATTTATCCAATTATGTTCTTCTGACACGTATAAAACATTTTTATGTTATGATTGATATCGCAATTAAAATGTACTTACACATGTACTATACATAACCATTGTTTCGCAATGATAAAATGGTAAAAAGAAATCACTAATGTCATGAAAAAACCCATAAAATTCCTGAGATGCAATAAGCACAAGATGCTGTCACTTTGATGAGAACATGTGATAAACGAATAAGTCAGTCAGTTGTGGCGTTACACGAGGATTTGTGCTATTGTACAAATGATTACCTTTTAGGTTATGATAAAGCAAAGCAAACAAACGAACAATAAGCACTAACAAGGTAGAGTTGTTGGAAACCACTACATGTGTCGGGCAAACATTATACGAGTACGTCTTCTAACGTGTAATCTTTCATAGTACGCTACAGTTTGAGGCATTTTTCCCTAAGCTTGTTCCCAATTGCCCATTTCAACATGTTCCTGCCCTTGCCTTGTCCCAATTTTGGAGTCGATGCAACATGTCATTCTTCTTGATACATTCCTGTCTCCACTGTCATTATTGCCATTGCCCATATCCTACTTAATATTATAAACGTGAAAGTTTGTAAGTATGGATGGATAGATGGATGTTTGTTACTCTTGCACTTAAAAACCACTGAATGGATTTAATGAAGCTTATACATCAGTATAACAAATAAGCTACAATTTGTAACGATAACCAATATTCACGCCGACAATCGACATCCACGCGGGCGGAGCTATTATGCTACTAATTTAATGTACATGTTAAAGTTTATGGGAATAGATGAATCTATATCTGGATTTCTTGCGTATTTGCGTAAAAGAGCAACAAAACAGATTGAACGATCTGGGTGAAATTTAGCAAAATCTTTATTGCCAAAAATAGCACATTGCTAATTTTTCCTTTATGTATTTAGTTTATCGAAAATGAATATACCTACATCCTTTTAGGCCCGTATTCTAGCATGATATTCAGCCGTTAATGTCGATTTATCTAAAGACAAATAGACTGATTGACAGATATGGTAGGTTGTCTATACAATCTCTCCTCAGATAAATCGAGATTCAGAACTGAGTACCATTCTAGAGCTTATCGAATTAGTTAATAAGACAACCAATAACGTTTACTTTCAACGCAAAGTAATAACAATTGATATGACTTATCGACTGTGTTCAATCACTAAAAAACAACACTACCTAGTACCTAGTAGATTAATGGATCACTGTTTACTTTCTTCCCGATAAATACAAAAACATCGTGTTATGATGACTTCTTTAGTGCCATCAGTGTCAATCTCAACGATAACGGCGACCAGACACCTTTTGTTTGCAATTTTAAGCATTCCGTATTGTCGTGGTGGCTGGCGGGAGGGTTTGCCGGCCTAACCGCTCGTCGTCAGTCGGTCGCACCACGCCGCCCTGCCGCCACGCGCATACCCAATCACACATCTACCAGTAGTTTGCCCGCGCCTCTCGGACGTGCAGACCGCGATATAATTTCCGTGTACTTCAATATTTCATAATTTTGCAACTCTCTCGGAATTCCTGAGTCGTGGTGAAGTTTGGCGGGCCTTAGTATCGCGAAATTTTGCAATTTTAAGCAGCGATTCACTACAAGAGAAGGTTACCGCACCAAAACATTGCTGATTGCAACATTATACTTGTGGGTATAAACTGTGGAATTGCAACTGATTTGAGGACTCATTCGGCTAATGACATACATAAATTTGCAATTATATTAGTTTTGACTATACAGCAACAGTGCAGATTGCAAATAACTGCAATCCAGTTTGTGAGAATTTTTAAACAGATTTAATTTTAGTGATGTGTTAAGGCTAAAACTTAAGTGAAATAATGCTAGCGATGGAATCGCTATGGTCTGGCTCGGATAGTGAGCTGACTACGCTGAAGTTGTGCAAAAGTTTAGCGGAGAGGCCGGAGTACCGATTGACGAGGCGGAAACCTTCGAAAAGCCTGATCCCACAGGCGCTGCTGCATGCTCCTGAGCCACAACCCAGGTCACATAGACGTCGAAGGTCTGGTACTTGGCCGTAAGTGTATGCTTAAGAGACACTGGCAATTTTTTTTCTCATTATCTTGCACGTTTCACGAACATGTTCTAGCCGTGTTAGGAAACTAGGTATCTGTTTGTTAAATCAAACATTCACACAAACACTCAATCAACATTGACAGTATCAGTACAATGACAAAATTATGTATATGGGTATCACCTGAAATAGATGCTTGAATAGTTTCACACCTACTTAATACTTTTGATATTAAATATAGTATTTGTTGTAATGAAGTTACTAGAAGTCTTTTTATTTACTTTATAAACAATGTTATGTTGAAATAGTGATGGCTATTTAATGCTTATTTATGCTTCTTATTTGTTCGCTATCGTATTCACGTATTCCGGCCTTTATTGCCATTTATTGCTAATTAACTCATTACACCTAATATTGTTTTATTACTCTTGTTATCAGTAGTTGCACAACAGATTGCGATATTAGCTTAACACTTTTAGTTTTTCATTTAAGTTAACTTCTTATTGTTCTTACTGTTCTTCTTTCTACGTTCATTTATTCCATCACTTTTTATATAGCTTGTCAGAACTTTTTTCTCATCCTTTTGCAAATTGTGAAGTTGATTATCATGATGCCCTTGTGTTTTAGCTCACTCTTCGTCATTGGCTATAATTTATAGGCAGTTATTACCGTAGTCATAATTTATGCTATTTACATTAGTCTCAATCCTACGTTAGGAAAACGGAACACATTTACTTGTTTAACACGTCTTTTATCATGTGCAGCATTAATGTCACGTGCACAAAATATATGCATTATCAATATATTGGCCAATATTTGATTTAAAGACCTTTCTCTTTTATATGAGCTATATCAAGTTTCCATACATTACCAGCGCCGGTAGCTCTATGGATTCACACAGTACATATGCCTTTACATCCGTACCGACCTAGATACCCGTTGATGCGTTGCTGCACCAACCTTCGGTAACTTGGTCAATATTACATAGCAGTCAACATTTAGAACTAATATCTGCAAATGGAAAAGTCCATTTTTTTTTTATAATTGCTGTTACCTTGGTTGGTAGTGCCGCGGAAAACTCGCTCAAATTAGAACCCTTCACATTATAAGTAGTACTGCCAGTACTGCTGATTTATACCGAGCTAAGCCAGTGTTATGTTCTGAAGTGAATAGGGTCTTTAGAGCTCCATTTAGGTTACACTGTATTATAATGAGGAATTCCTTTTCATTAAGACGCCAGGATAGCACCTTCTTCAACACTTTGGATCTTTGCAACCCAAATGAATGAAGTGTATGGTTGAATTACTGCAACGTATCTGAACTAAGTATGCCTAATCGACTAATCTGTGACTGTCTCTGCATCCATCTATCTATCTATCTTGGGGGTTCTAAATGGGTTCACGTCGGTGTTGTAATGACCATTACACTGCCGAAGTGAACCCACTTCTAGCACAAGCAATTTAGCTTAGTAGGAGGGGTAGAGGGAATTTAAGTAATTTCGGCTGCTCACAAGTAATAAAAATAATGTGAGGATTCTTTCTATATTTCTTAGGTTGTCCCGTGAAAAATACGTAAGTAAAACATTGTGCCAAATGACTCCATTTGCTAATCGCACATTCAGTAAAAAGGGAGCAAGAACAATAGCCATGAGTAACTCCAAAGCCAAAGAACGCGCGATCGTATTCCAAATGCAAATGTTCACTTTTTAAAATAATGATCCAATCTTCTGTATACATTCGTCCATTCTGACGTCACCGTACGAGCAAGGATACAAAATCGGCGCTAAATGCGAAACTGCATTCATTCACCAGTTGAGGTTCTCGGTTGTAAAAAGTTGTTCCGGTTACGAACTTGCTTAGCTGTTCAGGTTTGTAAATGGAAAAACATCAGTAGTAACTGTATCTCCATTATTCTATATCGCCATGATATTGGTATTCACTTTTATTTCATGAACAAGATCCGCAAATGAATAATTTAGAAAATTAACTGAACAGACTTCGTGGAATTTTAATTGCGTTGATTATAATTTAGTTCCAATGCTTTGGTGATTTTAGCATCGCATTTAATTGTTTCAAGTGCACAGTGTACGTGGCTTAATGTTGGAACTAAGTACAATTCAAAGACATTGCCTAGGAGTAAATCCAGTCCGAATTTTACCTAGAACTATATTGTTATATTGACTTGACCTGCATTGTTATTGGCCTCCTTACTGTTCATGTGCCCACAGTTGGTGACTATTTCGCTCAGAATCTAATGTATTTGACGTACCTTGGCTAGCAAAGGTCCAAGCTGAACGTTGTATTGTGTATTGTCTTGCCGAAACTTTAGTCGTGCGTTTGGCTAAAGCTACGAAAATTGATTTGTTGTCATAGTTTAATCTGTTCAAATTAAACAACAAATCTGTGACCGCCGCAACCAAAACGTGGTAATTATAATTACCTATTTTAAATTTAAGCTAGTCTTCATAAATTTTAGGTTTATCAACTTTATAATGAAGGTCTGATTTTCTTCCTTCTACGGAATATCTTGTGATATATTTTGCTATTACAATAGTCTATTGTTGTAGCAGCAATAAAAATAGTTCACGATGAATGTAAATCGTACTTCTTCATTCTGGCTACTGCTTTAACAATAGGGAAATCCTATACATAAGCAATACAGAGCATAGTACCACTCGTAATGTTTGCTTTCCTGCAGTAAACAAAGTTTCATATTCACAATTATTGCGCTTTACGCAGCTCGCAATACTCAATACACAAAGACAAGAAGTTTCTCATATTTTTAACTTGTCGCATGTGTTTTAAAGGAAATGTTTGGCATAGCACCTTAGGAATCTATATCAAATAGGGGCTACTCCATATATCCGTACTGGTACATCTCCAACATAAGGGATACTTGGATATATTTTTAGCTATCGCTAATGGTGGATTTATAGTAATGTATACCTACAAATTATGACGTTCAGTTTATCATGTTAGTCATGTTAATCACTACAGCTATAACATGCTATTGATGATACTTGTGACGAGTTTACATTGATTAATTTATCAATGTTAATCAGATGCGGTCGTGGTCATCATCTATAGATGCGTTCGTGGTTTATTACTTAGAATTAAATCTAAGAGTCACAGTCGAATATTTTTATTCAATCAAGAACAACATGGTTGTTTCTTATTGACGTCAATAATAAATTCTACTAAACCTAAGTTCACCAATTTTAACATTATCAATTATCACATAAAAAACTCAGTCGACTGGAATTATTAAACTTGGCGTTCGAATGTGGAATAAAAACCAGTTGGAAACGAAAAATTATTTACCTGACTTAGTTTTAGACTGCAGTTGCTGTTTTGTTTTGTGTACGATTCATCTGGTTTCTTTTTCTTCGAATATTTGACTTGACATCATGCACTTTTGCCTGGGATATCTATATTCGCCTACCTTCGGGTCTTATTGTGTTCCCAGTTGTACTGGTCCGCTTACTCCTATTACATCTTTTGATTTGGCTTACCTTGGTGTTGTTTTTTTTTTAATTTTTTATTAATGCTAGTTCAGTTTGTTGTGTATGTATAACCTTTATATCTTAGGCGACAAACAAACACGTGATTAATCTCAACCAAGGTTTTGACGTAAACACTAATTTCCCACTCGTTTTTATATTCAAATTTCGTCAAGGTTCTGTTCTATTATCACACCTATACCACGTGCAGTTGCATAATCACTTAGAGCAAGACGTGGCTTCCTCCTCATGTTTTCGAGAGAGGTGTTATTTTCGTCCCAATATCTTCTGGCGTCGAGCAGTCTTGATTATAGATTGTCATTGGTCGATCTTCAGTGACGTCACCCAATCCGACCAATGACAATCTCTATTAAGGTTGTCGCAGCGCTATGCTCGACGCTGTATCCTTAGAGAATTGCACAGCTGGGGCCCTGGGGACACTGTTACCAATGCCATTTAATTTTAGACTTTACCGATATAATGTTAAAGTCCAAAATTAAATGACAATCTTGTAGTGTGAATGAAAAATGTTCTAAACTCTTCCTCTTTTCATTTTGGACTTTAACACTCAGCTATAAAGTCTGAAATTTAATGACATTTAATGCAATGTCAGCGGTATGACAGTAGGTAGGTTTTGTTACGTCATAAAATTAGCAGAATCGGAGGCCTGGGCTCAAGCCAACGTGCAAGTCGGTACATCTACTGGTTGATGAACGAGTGTCTGGTGCAGGATTTCCTCTGGGAGTTGGGACGTCAGACGGTAGAGGTGACATCAAGATAAATGAAATCAATATTATGTAGAATAGGAGCGCTTATACTGGGCTTCAGTAAGTAGTGACACGTGCAACTGTTTTGAGAGTAACAAAAATGCATAGAAGTGTCCAGTTCATCGATTTTTGTATATAAATAGAAAAAGCAATGACATTTTAGCACTTTATTCGATTGCAATTTTTAATACATAGAGAAAAGGACACTACTACAAGGGTTGTCCCATATAAATTCGGTAAAGATCTAATCATAAAATCCATGAGAAAACCATTAAAATTAAATCTCTTTATTTAGATTTGTTTTTTAGTTATTAGCTAAGTTAGTTTAGTTGTTTGTAAAGAGACAAAGGATGGCAAATGATTCGTGTGAGAAGCGAGAATCTTAATTTTTATTCAGAGAAACCGCTGACAACAGTGACTCAATAAAATTAATGAAAAAGAAATTCGTGAGACTATTAATTTCTATCTAGTCCGTGTTCTTCAGACCATGACCACCTGAATGACTATTTGTGTATTAGCAAACTCTTTGTTTCAGTCTACAAGTTTTACTTTCACAAAAAAAAAACAATTAACTACAGTCTTTTTCTAGCTGTTTACTCATTCTCACCCATTCACTTGCATTGTGTACTAAGAAGTATCCTGTTTGGTACAAAAAAAGCATTTTATTTTTAAGTTATCTGTTTGTGTGTGATCTGTGACGTTCATAGTTCCTAATTCAAAGAGGGAAGTAAGTAATATTCTAGACACTATTTTTGTGCTCCACAATGAATCTAATAGATCAATCTAGCTCGTACGATGTCGTACTGGCTGCGTTGTCAATTTACTGTCACACCACTTCATACCTACAGTGTATGTAAGACTGTTGTACACCTGTCCGTTTTATTGCGTATGCTGTAACATCCGCTTGGTTTTTTCGAAGCACCATCACCATTGTGTGGATGCGACTTGTCATGCATTAAATTAATCGCATTTGTTATGTGATATGCGATCGATAAAATGTTTTATGTATCTATTTCTAATCGGATTTTTTATGCAGTAGGTACATAATTTACAATCTAGGCAATATCTCTAACTTTAGGGCTGCAGATTAGGTCTAAGTTGCACTAAGAACCTCACCATATTATCGCCAAAGATTGTTAGTTTGCCGTTGATGGCTGTTTCTCCGTCTTTTTGGGCTAAACCACTGAACCGATTTTCATGAAATTTCTTATAGAGGTAGATAAGACCTTAAGAAAGGACATAGGCTACGTTTGGCCGCGATAACCGACATCCACGCGGGCAGAGCCTGGGGCAAAAGCTAGTTCATTATGTTTTCAACTCTTCCAATTTACTTCATTAATTTCGTTGTGGGTGCCAAGAACGCTCGTCATCCGGCAGTGACTTCCCAAATGTCTCTCAGTGTTTTTATAGGTCACTAATGTACCTTCTGAGTATGTATTGTACTGGGTCACTACTGTGAATCCTGGTATACATACAGACGTTACAGTACAGTAGTCTTATAGAGCTGTGGGTAAACTTTTATTTAACCGCATTAACGTTTAATTTCAACACATTAGCTGCCAGATTGCAAAATGTCAGGGGACAAACATTCCATCAATCATTGCTGCCCAATTAAGGTTGATTATATTTTTAATTGGATTTGATTCATCACTTTTGATTTACATAATTAAGAATGAATCCACATTAAAATCTTGTTTTCATTTCAAATACAGAACTGTAAAGCTGGTTCAACTAATGCGCAAAACAAGATAAATGCAAGCTCGGCCTGGTTGGTCATACATATTATGATGTTTATCATGCGACCAGCATATAGGTATGTATATAATAGCCCAAGTCTTTCACAAACATTAAGTATTGATATGGAAATGGTCAGAATTAACTTATTTTGATGATGTTTAAATTAGGCAGTAGTAGTCGAAGTTGAAGCTATATATACATCTATACTATAATTAAAATTGCAGTGCATGACTGTTTGTGATATTAAAATAACCGTTTTTTATTATGTGGCTATATATTCTTTATTGATTTTTAAGCATGTAGTAGGATTATTTTTACAGTAAAACTAAAACGTATAAACGGTACATAAACCAAAATAATTTTTTTTTTTTCAATTTTTGTCCATCTGCCTGTCTGTCTGTTTGTTCCGGCTATTCTCAGAAATGACTGGACCGATTTTGATGGGACTTTTATTGGCAAGTAGCTGATATAATAACGAGTAATTTTTCTAAAATAACAGTTGCCTTAAACTGTTATTTTAGAAAAATTTAATGCTCAATAGCGTTGACTCTAGACTAAGCGATAACCGATCCACGCGGGCAGAGCCGCGGGCAACAGCTAGTAGATAATATTGTCGGAGCTCGCAAATTTACGCGAATGCCTACACACTGAAATAAAACGGATGTTACGGATTATATCCCGATGTATTGGTGTAGTCCACTTAGAGCACCCAGCCGAATAGCACCTGAGCGAATAGCACCTAGTGTTGGCATTATTTTCTTATTAACATTACTTGCGATCGCGATGATTCGGTTGCTTTTCAGCAGCGATGGTTATAGGAAACTAAAGATGATCAGCATACACTTGAAATTATCACAAAGTATCCGTCTCAAACTATGTTAAATATTATTGTTGGTGCTACTATGGCTGCGTGTGTATTCAACTATTAAATTCAATCAATTCAATTACATAGAGATATTACTCACTAATTACTTACGGCTGTGTTTACGTTTCAGTTACCATAGCAAAATCACGTGGTGTTAAGAATTCAAAGGTCAACGGAAAAATATTACCTACATTGATTACATACTTGTACTTTTTATGGTGGATACTAACTTAGTATATAAAGGTATCGCGTTTTCTATAGTAATCACGTGTTAGCTTGTATCGAGTAAGCCTCAACATACCGATATATAATATCTACTCCGGGCATACGTTCAACATAAATACTTTTTAATTTTACTTATTGCATCTGTGGTCATTATCTATGGTTTATTTTTACCGCCAGAAAAAGAATACACACAGCCACCGGCTTTTGTTTTTTCACGTCGAGTAAATATAATATTATGAATATTATATAATTGAATATCATATATAAGAGGATTAAACATAATTATGTAATAATTAAGGATTCAATATAATATAAAATAATTCACTGTCATGAGCATGTAAGTATCGATTGTTATTCGTAATATGTAATAGATGGACTGGGTAAAGGAAAGGAATAGGTAATAGAATTAATTTGTTATACGATATAGGATTCTTGTTGATTAAACCCTATCCTGAGGTGTGGATAATACATGTGTCATTTACATGCCTAATAGTGCGTAAACAAAAGAAAAGCTTTAACGAATAAATAGTGTATCTATCAATCAATCAATTATTTAACCGATCAACTGTTGTATATCCAGCCGATCCTCCGCCTTGCATATCCATTAAACTCCAGCCACCCTTTTCAGGTCGGTCGTCCGTATCTAATCTTAATGAAATTCAAATTAATAAGTGTTTGCGTTATTAGTTACTAGCTTGCCTCCGCCCGGCTGGATGTCGGTTATCGCGACTAAACGTAGCCTATGTCCTAGGTCTATACCAAATTCCATCAAATCGGTTCAGTGGTATAGCCTTGAAAGACGGACAAACGGACACACACACACACACACACACTTACCCATTTATAATATTAGTATTAGTGTTTGTCAACAGATATGAGCAAAAAGAGTCAGAATGGGCATGGGTTGTGGACATTTTACGTGAATATGCGTACTTATCGATACGTCGCTGTTCTCTTGAGTGAGATAATGAATCCTTTAGCTGCTTTTAGCTGTCCCTGCAACACCTCATTGTACCCGAATACCTTTCACTATAGAAGGAAATTTAAAGACGTTTTTTCCGAGCCTTTCACCAACTCAGGGTCAGGTTTCAATCTAATCCCTATCTGGCCTTCAGAACCCACGGGTAATATCGAAGTTTTGTAGTTATTCATATGACAACAAGGGTCAACCGCTTAACGTGCACTCCGAGGTACGGAAGGGTTCCATCCTGAGACTGACCTGGATAAAATTGCTTAACCTTGTAATGTGCTAACCGGCTCGGTTATCCCTTAGCAACTAGTCCTCTAAAGAAATAAAAGTATTCACGTAAAAAAGTTACGCAATACTTCTTCTGTAGGGCACTAATTTAGATAAATTTTTCCGTATGGGTACCCACATGGAAAATAAGTTTCGTTTTTGTACTTACCCACCGAGACGGCGACAAAAATATTTTATCTAAGCAATTTATGCCGCATACCGCTATTAATATCGCAATGATAGAAATTGTTACCGCGATAACAGCTGTGTGTGGTAACCATAGATTATACAATACAAATCTATTTGTTCTCTCTATCGGTCGTCCCATTGTCTGGGTCTTGCACCCAGTGCCTTGACGCACACCAACCCCCAACGAGGGAAAACACCTGAAATAGTGAACAAGGCCTGCCTTTTTTTTTGATGTATAATTTTTTGGCAATAAGCACAGATAATTTGTCATAAAATGGAAAGCTGTCTGCCCCGCTGAAGGTAATTTTTTAAATGGTTTCCTTCCTGCTGTCACTAACCCTAGTTCATCTTCATCATTAGCACCTTAGTTAGTCCTGGAGGTATCCGTGGTTCTCACTTAGGAGTTCAGGGTCCGCTAGACTACGACGTAGCAAGATGTAAGTCTGTCAGATATTTACTTATAGGTTGACCATTTTTCTTCTTGCCGCCATTATGCACGACAACGCTACGAAGGTAATTTTCAGCTTGACAGCCTTATTAGATGCTTTTTCACGCCCACTTAAAGCACCCGGGATTATAGGAAGAAGGAAGGGAAAGGAAGGTGTTGGTTTGGTACGGTATTAGGGCTGTCAATGTGCTCACTTTTGTATGAAAATTGAATGAATAAATACTGTATAAAATAAACGTTGAAAGTGAAAGCAGACGCTAAACGTTAAAATCCGACGAACAACTACTTTTATGGCAATATCCTTCCCGGAACTTCACTTAAACGGCCATTAATTTGAAATGACGACGTGTCGCCAGATTTCTCTGATTAAGTATTTAGAATAGCGGAAAATGGTTTCCAAATTTTTACAAAATTATACGTACGTTTTCTATATCAATTAAAATAAACGGAAAGTTGGGCATAAGATATTTTCGATAGTTGCGAGAATTCATACGTAACTCGTTCGAATTCTCACTAATGTCGAAATTTTTTATGCCTCGTGGAGGCAACATTGTTTTGCTTGACTGTTGAAAAGCAACCGAAATATTGGGCATCAATCATCACGGTCCTCCTTGCGATTTCCCAGTTGCGTCCTAAATTTGCACCCTGGAGACTTTGTTGTGTTTGATTGGTATATTGGGTATCGTACCGGGACCTCCCAACACCCAACTGAGAGAATAGCTTGCACTAGAGCCACGTCCATTATTTAGATCAATCTTCTGTAAATTGTACAATTGTCATTATCTGCCGGGCTATAGGACTACAGGTTATGTAGGTAAGTTATCTTGCTGTTACGGTATTAAAATAGCCAATTCGTTCTAATGATTCCGGAGACAAAGTATTTTTTTTGTATAATTGTAAATCAATTTATAAACAACTAGCTTTTGCCCGCGGCTCCGCCCGCGTGGATGTCGGTTATCGCGACCAAACATAGCCTATGTCCTTTCTCAAGGTCTAATCTACACCTATACCAAATTTCATCAAGATCGGTTCAGTGGCTTAGGCGTGAAAGCGTAACATACAGACAGACAGACAGACAGAGTTACTTCCGCATTTATAATATTAGTATGGATCTATATCATTGGCATGTGTAAGTTAAGAGTAAGCAGTTACAGTGCCTTCATTCGCTCACTAAAAATCTGTTCTATACACATTTTCTGTGTATACTTAATATACTTATGCACTAGGGTTGTGCAGGGCCCTGCTAAGATAGTATGGCCCTGCTGCTATTGGTAGTACAACACCTTTGGGTTCAATCCAATCGAGATAGATATATAGATAGATAATACTTTATTGTAAATCATTTGATTTACAGTGGAGGTAAGTAGGTTGCATGTATATGTCGCAGCCAACTAGCTTAATCAGCCGTTCAATTAATTGCCTAGGCTCTTTACTGAACGGCGCCGTTCAATTAGCGGCCTGAATGGTTTTCAGCCATTTAATTAAACGGATAGGCAAGTAGCTTGGATCGATAATTATGCCTAGCCGTTTAATTAAATAGCTATGAAAATAGCTTTTTTCTGCATGGTTATAATTTTTTTTTACCTAATTTGTCCAAGTCGAATTGTACAGCTTTCTCAATAAACCTATCACTAATTTTCTGGAATACACCTACCTCCTCGGGGATTTACAGGAGTAAGTATATGTAGTATGTCATTTTCCTGGCTTAATTCGGGGTGGTACCTCATCTTACAAATGGCCTAAGCATTAGCCAGCCAGGTTATTAAATGATGCAATAAACATTGAATATCATTCCGGCCGTTCATTGAATATCGCCGTTTAGTTAACAGCCTAGGCAGTTAATTGAACGACTGACTGCTAGTTGGCGGCGACATATACATTGAATGTACAATGGGCGGCCTTATCGCTTGAAGCGATTTCTTCCAGGCAACCTAATCTGCTCTGCCCCACTATATAGACAACTGGCAATTCGTTGACCGGCGTTTGGTAGAATAGAACGACAAATGTACGGGATTTGATGTTTATGACACACATTAACGACTGCCAAATACGTCAAATCCCATACATTCGTCATTCTATTCTACCGAACGCCGACAACAAATTGCCACTTGTCTAAAGGGGCTCTCTTCTAGACAAGTGGTAAATTCGTTGACCGGCGGCGTTTGGTAGAATAGAAAGAAGAATGTATGCGATTTGACGGATATGACAGTCGTCAACGCGTGTCATTAAATTGAGGATAGCACGGGGTGCTCAAATTCACCGAGCATAGATTGTTACAAAACTATCCACGCGCGCTAGTGCGCCTCGTGATTTAGGTTCAAGTTACGTGTCCTGAGGTGTACTGAAAGTAGCTATTTTATAGAGAGCAGTGCTATAAATTATATTTATCTTAATTACAGATAATGTTGTTAAGGTATCTAGAAAACTCCGTAAAATAATAACTGATTGCTGTGGCGATGTCAAGATAAAAAACATATTGTTGAGTCATTCAGAAAATTTTATATAGGTTAAGTACAAAGTACACTTGTTGTGATAGAAGTCACGTAATGAATAAAACGTTTGAAATCAAAATAATAACTAGATATAGCAACTAGGTGCCGGAAATATTGTTTTTTATTGGCATGTAATATATATTTTTGTTATAATTTGTTACTTAGATAAGACTTGATGAGTAGACAAAACACACTAAAAAATAGATAATGAAAATTCGTGCGTGGCAATATAAGAACTTATTGCCTATGTGAATACCAACCACTATTTCACTTATTTGTTCAAAAGTGGCTTACTTATCAAAACAATATTCTATTGACAAGATTATATTTGGCACTCCTTACAAAATTATGATGTTTGGTAATTAGACTTAATATATTTTATTAATAATTAGCTGACCGTGCAAACTTCATACCGCCAATTTTTTTCCGCCCGCGTGTCGTCAGATCTCGTTTCCGCTGCGCCCTCTGCTATATTAAGCATATATTATACACGTAAAACTTCTTCTTAAATTACTCTATCTATTAAAAGAAATCGTATCAAAATCCGTAACGTAATAGTTTTAAAGATATAAATATACATAGGGACAGACAGTAGACAAAAGCGACTTTGTTTTATACTATGTAATGATGATGATAATTATCTAGTCAAATGATGTGTATTTTTGAGGTATGAATAATCAAGTAAAATGAGATGTAGTATAAGAACGAAGAAGTAAAACTATCTATAGTTCTGTAAACGGGGAGACAGAGTTGCGGTTAAGAACCTAGGATAAAAAATGATAAAATAAGTAATTAAAATGACTATTAAAAAGCAGGAGTTGGTGATAGAATAGTGAATATTTAGGGTTGTATGTATTTTTGAATGCCACAAAATAAAAAATAAAAAGCCTTATCACTTACTTAGGGGTTTAAAAGATAGATAGTAGCCGATTCTCGGACTTCCTGCATATGCATAAAAAAAATCATATAAAGAATCGGTCGAGCCGTTTCGGAGGAGTATGGGAACGAACATTGTGACACGAGAATGGTCAATTAACTATAAATAGTTTTATGATAGTTACTATTAACGAGTGTGATTTAAGCCCTAAATAGGTAAAGGCAAAAGGCAATCTAATGGTGCAGTTGGGTTTTATTGAAGGCGATCCCAAAATAACTTTGAGCTTTGATTACTATTCCTTATACTTTACTTGAAAGTTAAAATGTAGCCTTAGAACATCATTCTGAATTTTTAATGAGATTATTATTTGCAAATCCTTAATCTGTAGAACTTCCTTGCATTGTTTTATTTGGGGTATATCATACCGATCCGATGACGCATATTACCACTGGTTAAAAGTGAAAGTCTTTTGTACAATTGACTACACCCAAAGTAAACTGACTTTGTGGTTACACTGTTTTAACGATGGTTAAACTATAATAGAATTATATTATGTTATCTGTGATAATTGGTGCTATGGTATTTATTTACACACCTGATTTTTTAGCTCATGAGAACATGTAATCTCAATCTCAAGTAACCATCTGTATACATGTGATCACGGCCAGTGCAACGTGGTCGAAAAGTGCAAAGGGACGAATATTCTGTGGCGTATCTATGCATACCTACTACACAGCTCTATCTAGATCTAGATCCAATCTAGAGTTAGACCATAAATCGGTAAACATCTTAATATATATAAATCTCGTGTCACAATGTTTGTCCTCAATGGACTCCTAAACCACTTAACCGATTATAATTAAATTCGCACACCATGTGCAGTTCGATCCAACTTGAGAGATAGGATAGTTTAAATCTCAAATTATAGTCCGATTCGCGAAAACCGACATCCACGCGGGCGGAGCCGCGGGCGACAGCTAGTAGCTTATAAAACTCGTAGTATAGGAAGAATCTAGAATGATGAAAAAGATTATCATTTTAATAGAACTCTTAAAAGATAATCATTAAATACCCGAAATTACTATCTAGAATTCCCGTCAACCCCTCCAGATTAGCTAAATTTCTTGTGTTAGGATTACAAAACTCCATAACTGTCCAAGCTGCCGATGATTTTTTTTGTCAACATATTAATATACAAAACCCTTACAAGTCTTGTGAATAAATTAATAATGTCGTAACATCTAATTCAATTAAATTATAAATGGAAATGTCCACTGTCTGCTACATCGCATGTGGAAGAGGCGAATGACCCGTGCAGATCTATAGGAATATGAATAGTTGTATACGTATTTTATAATTTGCAATGCAATGAGCGGGTATCAAACCCACAACCTGTGACGTAGCAGCCATATGTTTTACCGTTATACTACACCACACAGGTGATCACGCTTATGCCCGTGATCAACGAATTGTAGATCTAGAACATTTTATCTTAGAGCAATAAACGGCTCATAAATTAAATCAAAATAAGTTGTATAATATTATCATCACTTTATCTCCGTAATATAACGCCTGATCGGGTTAAAAGTTCAGACACATTGATAATAGTAACCAGAGTAACCACGCTTGCTGGAGATATGTTCAGATATCAGTTAATTAATACTGAAAGTGTGAAATCAAGGACTCGTGTAAAGTGTTTGTTGATAGGATTTAAAAAGCTTTAATAAGGAACGCTCCTAACCCGTGATCAGGGTAGAGCAAGAATTTCTTTCAGCGCTTTTTCACAGATACCCATCACTGAGGAGTAGTGAGGAGTGACGCCTATCAAAAATCTACTTTATTTAACGCGATATAATAAACTAGAAGTTCTGTGAACAGTAGACCTCGTGAGCCCTTAATCAAATCTGGTACCTATCCTTAAAAAATCGATACGTATCTTCTTATTTTAAACAACCCTGGATATTTCACCAAAAAATAATGACGATCCGTTCTTAAAAAACATTACATACAGCATACGTCCCCCCTTTTTTTCTCAACTGTTTTTTTTCTATAACGAACTTCACCTTAACGATACATTTTTCACAGTAGCCAAAAATCAAGATCCGTTCATAAATAACGCAACAGCAAACTTCCCCCTTTTTCTCTCCCATTTTTCGCTCCTATCAAAAAAGCTCTCGACAAAAGTTGAGTTTTAAATCAAAGAACATTCGCGCAAGATTTGGTGAAAATTGGTTGTGAAATGCGCCCTCTAACTCCGGAACCGGCAAACATACTGACATAATAGATACGGACAAAAGCAAAATCGGCTACCTTGTCGAAACGGAGACTTTCACTCGCTCGGTCAATGAAATCTAGCAAGAAAATTGATGGTTGATTAAAATCTTCCCCGTTGTTAACACTGTTCACTACTCGGAATGTTTTGTTCTACTGAACTAATAATACCTAAGTGGCACTTAATATATAATAAGTTTACCAACATTAATTAAGTGCTCCGTGACAGCATGGCAACTAGAGCCTTCAAGTCTATCAATTACCGATAATTATAATGATCAAGTTAACAATCACTGTCAATATGTAGGGCATTGTAGTATACTATACCATATACGTCTGAAAAATTATGCTATAAACAAGCATGAAACAAAATCATATAACACTATCACGTATTTATAGAGGTTAATTTTCTTAAGGATCGTATATTGCACTGTTTCTCAAAGTTTATTATTATTTGAGGGATGACGGAGAAAGAATACAAGTATCACGAAAAATATGCGAACGATATTACTGTTAAAGAAGGAAATCTTGAAATGAAACCCTGTACCAACCTGTCTGGCCAGCGTGGAAACAGTAAACCAAAACCTCCCCCTAACATTGGGCGAGGCCTATGTCCAGCGGTGGACTGTTGTATGCTCATTGATTTATTAATGGGAGTACGCGAACAAATTAATACAATGGCGGCGAACTTACATTCATTATTTGTATTGTGGTTTGTGAAATTGGGTTCAAGGATCTCCTGATGCGGTTATGTACATATATGCTTATCAGCTATAATTATTTTCGTTCACTAGCATGTGACTTTCTAATATTCCATTTCACGATTTTGACAATACTTTTAGTAATAGTTTTAATTGTTCTTTTTTAATCAATTTTGGGATTGTCGCTTTACCAGTGTACAAATATTTAAAAAATTACAGTCGTATATATGCAAATATTGATAAAAAGCAATATTAATAATTTCGAAAAAAGCCACGACGGCGACGGTCAAAAATAATTGAAAAAGCATAAAATAATAAATTGTGTTGGTTAGTTCTTTAACTTTAACCTTGTACCATCTAGTAACATTTTGATCCAAGCGTTGTCGTTCCAAGAGTTTTACCAGTTAGTTGTTACTTGACACAACAACGTTTGACACAAATCATTTTTACTGCAGCGCCCTGGTAAGTTGTCACCGTAATACCTATCTAAGAACAAGCACCAAGCAAACCGGAACCTATAACTGAAAACTACATCAAAATCGGATTGCCACCTTTCTCCAAAAGTACTAGGTTTGGAGAAAAGTGGCTATATGTATTTGCATTAAACATCCTCTCACCCCAAACTCATAATATACCGTCTCTGTTCTGTCGCGGGTAAAAATACGAAAAAACTGTCTGTCTATTACACTTAACCTAACTAAACTACTCAACCGATTTTGTACAGAGATAGGCTTATTTGGTTGCGATTACCAGTCCACATAATCCAGCATAATTCGTTTACAAAACAAAGGTATAATTCGTGCAAGACCATTAAATTGAAACTTAATTGGTTTACGCAAAAAAGATGGTAGGTAGGCACTTCCTAGTTTGTTTATGCCAAAATACAAGATTAACACTCATATCTTCAAATATAGGCACCTGCCAAGCTACCATTGTTGGCTTATACTTTTCTTACCAAATCTTATCTTCTGTTATAATATATGTATAATAATTGTGTCACGTCACACAATTATGTCAGATACAAAAATACCTACTAAGTACATTATTTATTCTACGATAGCAGCAGGTGGCTTTCTGCTTGCCCAAGGTTAATACTTAAATTGAGTATTATGTTGGAAGCCATTTCTTTTTATAATTTGTGATAATTATGTCAGTCGATCTGTCATCGATGGGAATATTCGATAGGGATGCCTATACTTAGCTCAATCAATAAACTCTATGTATCGCCGCCATCTTGGCTGCAGAGCACATGAACGTTCTTGCAATAAGTAGATGGCAATGTTCTCACAGTCGACAATATTTGAACAAACGAATGAATTAAGAAACTGTGAATGGGCCCATCAAAGACATCACCCCTACTTTGTCATGACGAAGCAGGCGGTTGGCTGATGATGAAACCGGCGCGTAACAAGGTGCCTATGTCGGTCAATGCTGCCGTGTTGACATCTAACTCGTAACCCGCACATAACACAGCCTTGTTGCTATTGGTCAGGGAAATTATTACCATAATCCGCATACGGGTCAATTGCTTATGCACCTTAGACTTTTGTAATTTGCAAGTTTTCTATGAAAATTCATAATACAATACAAACATACATTCATGGCTGTAAGTTCCCGAAGGTATTGGCAGAGGTGTATCAACATTAAACAGCCACGTTTCATCAACTATTTTCGGTCTATCATAATAGGGGGGCGAGCCTATAGCCGTATATCTCTTCGTCGCCTTCTTCGACACACATAACTAAATTGATGCACAGGATATGAAAAAAACAAAAAAATACATTTCATGTTAGCCCCCCTGACATGGCAAAGTTTGATGTCCAAGCTAATCCTCTTATCTATAACCTAGAGAGACAGTTATGGCTTATACTTAACCATTATTACTCGGTATACTTAACATGCAAGTGGTGCGCAAATTATTAAGCCATGGCCAAACGATAATTATTGGAGCTCCTAAACCTCTGTTATATAATATAATGTCTTATAGCCATGCGACTTAGTAAATGCCTCGTTATAATATGTCTCAAATTAAAATAATAGCTTAGTGTCATAGAAATACGTGAGACACAGTAAGTACCTATTAAGTGACTTTTATCCTATACTAGCGGCCCCGCCTCGGCTTCGCCCGTGGCATACTTCAACCCCGTAGCACCCATAGACCATTATGCGTCACTCAATTGTTTACCTTCCCCGAACCTCTCCACTAACACTTGAACTTTATGATACGAACTTTACGAATCGTTTGTATTGGAGTATAGAAAAGTGTTGATTTTAGACTTTTTCAGGCAATTTATTAAATTTTACTCTGCGTAGGAACCATCCTCGTACTGCAAGGCTACTAAAAAAGAATTAGCGAGATCGGCTCAGCTGTTCTCGAGATTTGCGCTTAGCAAACATTCAGCGATTCATTTTTATATTAGAGACTTCTGCTGCGTAAAATACTGATCCCATTCTCGCGTGTCTGTCGATGACTGTTGTAGGACCATGGGTCGATGTTCACCATGGTGACCACAAGCCACTACACACCTACCTACACTTATCTACCTACCCGCCTGCCCACTGACCTTGGGTAGTACGTACAGAACTAGCTGGCTAGCTTTTTGTTTATGATAGAGCCATATTTTCATAATAAATAATGGTTCATCAATAAATGTCACCACAGGTCGTTTTTATTGATTTAGGTAGCAATATACTGCGTATCGTTCGTGGCTATCGAAAAGGTAGGGCATTTTCATCTTTGATACTTTTTTAGAGTTAGAAAATTAATATAAATTAATTAGGTAAATTAAGCGAAATAATAAAATGTATGGAAGAGGAGAACTAATCCCCGTGTCTAGGTAAAAGCGACGGAAGAAACTGGGATCACTGCTAATATTATGATGATTGTAAAATGCCGGTCTCTTCTCTGCTTTCAAAGTTCTTCCACGTCGTTCTTCTAAAGCTGAGCAATCTGCCCTCTGCATACGCTTACGTTACATTGCTTGCGAACCCATGCCCCACATGCCTTCATATTCATGACGATGTGATTCCATAGTCAGAATCAAAACGTTCCGGTCTTAGAAGTATTTTACGTGTTTATGTTCTCATGTACACCGCTAATCACTATATTTGTCACGATTTTTGAAGCTTTGTTTAGCTTCAAAAATCGTGACGCATGTCGCAAAATGCAGGAAGACGAACAAACGTAAATGAGTAGTAACTATACATCAATTATACCGTACTGTTGCATACCGTATGATGAAGAATCCTTGCGTTCGCAGATCGATCAAAGTCGTCGTTCATATGTACCCAACATAACACGCACGCACGCCTCAAGCCGATGCATGCATTGCACATGTACTGTGTATAGCACACTACTTGCAAATTGTGTACATTTGGTTGCCCACACACATCAACCTCAACCATGTCCGCTACCGTTTGTTCAAGACAACTAATTGACTGTACCTATCATGCTGTGTACAAAGATTTTGGCTTGATTAATAACTTATTTTACGCGCCATTTTACTGATTAGTTTTTCGACGGCCCGTGTCGCCTCAGTGTCGATCATCCAATGGACACAACACAACGTATGTTGGTCAATGTCGAACACAACACACCCATTAAAAATGGCGATTCATACTGTCCGATACAAACAATATGCTAAATAGACAAATTTATACAAATTGTAAACATTTTGCCAATGCAGTTATTGGGTTGATTCTTCATTGATTTTGGTGTCGCTGTAAAGATGCCTCAATATAAACGTTACTCAAGTATATATTTTCTTAGTTTCTTAATCTTACTTATTACTAGATACTATTATAAATGCGAAAATTTAAATCTAGGTGTGCTGAACGGATCTATATAAAATGCATCAATAGATAAATGACGGTCTGAAACATCTTCCCAGAATAAAAAGCGTGCTGGCTACTTTTATACTTCTCAACCCTACTTTGACTTTGACCATTCTCGAGGAACATGACTTTCTCGTAAAGTAATCACAGCACGTGGCTATTCTTCCAACGGAAACAATAATGGATATCTTATCTCCAAATGCATAAATTTCTTCCCGTACGCGTCATACTAAGGTCAATTAATGCAAGATTATCTCCGATACTTTATAAGCGGACAAACAAACAGTTCATAACTTTAAGATCAGATTGAGTGGCTCGTGAAACCACTTACGATAATCATATGAGCGTTCCAAGGTTACTACTGTCACTTGGATCGATGGAAACCTGCGCTTGGACTCCTGCGCAACGTCTGCGTCCAGTCGCTTTGCGCACGCGCACCTCTTCGCGCTCGCGTCTCCCCATCTCGCGCCAACATGACTTAACACGTTTTCAACCGTAAACAACATCTTTTTATTACCATACATATTTTTTATTAACATACATGTATTTCCTATGTCATGTATCAATATTTGACTTTGTGATTTGTGATGACTATGTGATAAAACTGTTTGTGTGGTTGTATGTGTGAAGTTTACTTTTTGACATAATGTTGCGGCGGCAGTTCTCTCACGAATCCGGTAAAACTGAGCTGTTTAAAGCTGAGGAGGCGTTTTTGGACCGGAGGAGGTGGGCTTTTGCGATTCATCTAATTCATAGTTTGAGTTCTTGGAAATAACAGCTTAAGCATGATAAGAGAAAATCTTTATAATTGTTTGTAGTTATTATATCTACTGGTACCTACTGGTACATAGATGTAGTCTAACCATGTTATTAACCACTACAGAAGCAAATTTACTTGAATCCACTATTATTACTGTAGAAGAACCTTTATATTACTTTAACTTTAACCATACACACAAGATTCATATCAAATAGGAAAATAGGCAAAAAAACATGAGAATCCAAAAAATGCACTTTAAATGGTATATGTTTATGTCGCCACCAACTAGCTTAATCAGCCCTTCAATCAACTGCCTAGGCAGTTAACTAAACGGCGCCATTCAATTAACGGCCTGAATGGTGTTCAGCTATTTAATTAAACGGCCAGGCAAATAGCTTGGATCAATGCCGTTTGACTACTTGCCTAGCCATTTCATTAAACAGTTAGAAAAATTACTTATTTCTGCATGGATATAAAAAAAAACCACGAAGGCTTAATGCGGGAGCTACGCTCCGCTCCCGCATTAACTTTCTAACTTAACCTAACCAAGTCGGATTACGCAGCTATCACAATAAACCTATCACTAATTTTCTGTAAATACACCTCTGTCTACCCCCTCGGGAATTTACAGGTGTAAGTATATGTATGTATGTATGTAATTTTCTATCTTACCTCGTGGTAGTGCCCCATCTTACAATTGGCCTAAGCATTAGCCAGCCAGGTTGTTAAATGATGTAATAAACGATACGGCTCAATATCATTCTGGCCGGTAATTGAATGGCGGCGTTTAGTTAACTGCCTAGGCAGTTAATTGGAAGGTTGATTAAGCTAGTTGGCCGCGACATATACATTCGTTATCGACCACTTCTGGCGCTATCTTATCTTTATTATGTTTGTTGGTGTGTTGTGTTGTGTGTTTCTACAAAGTTTATATCACTCACAATAACTATAGATTAACCGGATTAGGTACATAGTCGTAGCTATGCATTTTAGATAAATCATCTGCACTTACTATTATCATGGGGTACCGATACCAAGAAATATCTTTAGTAATACTCAAAAATGAATAGATGGCACTAGTAGACTCATTTAAAGACATAAAAAAATAAAACGGATGTCGAAGCGATTTTTTTTTTGTTAAAAAGTCTGGGTCACGCTTAAAACCGGTTCAATTTTTTATCTTCATTAAATCTTACTTTTGTTTGATTCCGATATATTTAGATTGCTCAACTTGCCCCTATGCTTTATTAGCCCTACCCTACACTAATGTTAAAACTCAATTATGAAAGCTAAGGTATCATAGAATTTAACATCGATGTCAACTGTTAACGTTTCCAAAAAGCATTACCACTTTGGATGGCATTTATAAAAGGATTACTATTGTTTTTCCTTCAGTCATTTTGTTTTAAATCAGACCTTAGGATACTAGAAAGGTCAGAGTTGGTTACAGAAGAGAAAATAGGCAAGGATGGGAATAAAAGAGGCACGTCAATTCCCAAGTTATTGAGTCTAACAAAACTACATAATAGTGTCCCTAGGAATAGATAGGAGGCGGTAATCGTTTTAAAATAACACCATTAACAATACAATAGTAAATGTAAAAATATACGAATTCTGGTGCTGAGTAGCTGAACTTCTCTATAGTTATTCAGTTTAGATTGCGCCTTGGAAATCATCTTCAGATGCGTTAATATTTATACCAGTAAATTTTTGAGGTTGAAACAATTATTAATTTAATAAAAGCCGTTTTACGCTAAGATAAGTTCAATAGTGAAAATTATGATCAATTACGTCACTATATATTATGTAACAGAGTAGGTATACAATTTCATTTTCAAATGTGTGTTTTATGTCACGTTTGCTGCCATCTATTTGTTTCTATATCTATTTGCTCTATTATATAATTATAAAGTGGTCGTACCTAAACATTAGAAATAAACGGGTTATGTTAACCATACTGAAAACTAAAATATTAGTATTTGAATTCTTGCTGCTTGATCGCAATGGATGCACAAACTACTGAACGAATTTCTGACGCGGTTTTTTTTTTATTTGCAAGTACTTGGTCGGACTTTAAATCTTATTTTGTTTATTGGGAGACTTCCTTTTGTTTTTTTTATTCCGTAATTTTTTCCGTAACATTGTTACATGATTATCACCAGTTTTTTTTTTATCACGACCATTAAGATAATACAGAAGACACAAAGAGCTAAAAAGTAACGCACATTAAACTTTTTTGCAATTTTTTACGTATCGATCATGCTCGTGCTGACTGTCAGGTTTTGCTCATTAGCAATGTCAATAAAGGTTAACTTCTGTGTTTCTTGCTCGTAATGGTTGTAATGTTAATACAAGGTGTTGTTTCTTTTGTAGTCTGTGATTTAAGAACGCATACAGCAAAAATGATGTGGTGGCTGGTCATACTTTTAACACGATTTTTACTAGCACATATTAAATGAAATAATCCACAAATAATCATTTATTGCTGACCATAGTTTTAGTCCATAGTGTTAGTAGCTATATTAGTAACAATATTACTTCTTATGTTATTGTTAATTTACCATAAGAAGTTAAACGCTAGCGTTCACGATTTTGGGCTGTTGAGCTCCTGTGAACAATAAAATTGACCATTCATTTCTACGCCAATTCTCATCTATTTATCATCTATCATTATTCTAAATTATTCCGAAGTCAAGCCAGACGTTTCAATGGACTATAGTTGTCACATATAATACCAGTAATTTCCTATACAAATACCTAAACAATATTCAATAACTATTGTATTGTTTGTAGCTATACTTACTTTCTCTTTCATGAATGCTTGAAATTTTATACGCGGATATCCAATTTCTCTATTGCAATGCAATGCAATGCAAAATCCTCAGATAGCGGCAAGTTGGTATCGACTATTTATTTTTTACTTGTGAATTAAGTCTTACCTGAATCGTCCTCTTTGATTTATAACACGATTTATAGTTATTGGCAAATATTTCGGCGTTTGCGTTTTCAACCCATGAGTTAATAATAATTACCCCATTTTCTACCCTCTGCAAAAGTCCTTGCCATTTTTTACCCTGAAGTTTTGTAGCTACGCATTTGTTTTCCACTTACAGAATTATAATGCGAAGTCATGAATTCTTAAAACAATTTACAACAATTTACTGTGATGTAATTCATCACCTTGAAATATTAATCTTTTGCAACAAAAAATGAAGCTCAGGATATCACACAAAAATAAGCATATCTATTATTAATAACATAATTATCACAATAAAAAACTGAATTGAATTAAAAATGTAATCCGCCTGTATGTAATTTCGTATTAATGTAACATACTACGTGTACCTGTTACATGTAATAATGTCCGTGTAAATGTGTGTGAATCTTCGGTAGAAGTTGGTCGTAGTGTTTGTTTAGTTCGTTAATTTGACTCACCCGTGACATACGTGCTTACGCATACGCAATGGAAGCTTTATAGCGTTTAGGTATTTCATATTTTATTTTTATTTGAAAGCGTTTTGATTTTTGTTTTGTGTTGAGTCTAATTAATATTCGAGGTACTGTGATTTCTAAACGCCTCGTGTCATGTAAGGCGTGAATTTTACAGATAAACAAGAAGCAAGCAAAATAATATCTTAGTATCGAGGCAATCGTAAACTAAAATAACATCGAAAAGTACAATTTTGCTTGGATTCTCTCTTGTCTTTTTTGTATAATCCACGTCTAAGCTTGAACTGTTTTAAACCAGGATGCGTCGGAGAGAAGGATGCGTAAAATGGATTTTTAAAACCGTACATAATTGTGAAATGTTTTTATTTATTAGTATTTTTTTCTGTTATTGTTTTGTTTTGCTAGTGATGATTGACCCGAGGTTACTACAATTTATTGAGAGTGGAGTAATGAGTACAAGACTACTACTATTTATTGTTTTTTAAATGTTAACATGTTGTTGGATTACTCCATTGTTAATAAACTAGCCAAAGTGTAAAATTGTTTACTGCAGCCCCTTCGAGGCATAAGTAAACAGAAAGGTTTGTTAAAATTGCCGCATTTGATTACATTCGATTTGAACTAAATAATAAACTGCATAAAACTATTTAATTACTTTTTTTCTAGATAGGTAGATGACAAATAAGCACACGGTCCTATAGAAACCTTGTAATGCCCTTCTTGAAGAACTTCTATCTATTGTTTATTGTATTATTGTCAAACAAGATTTTTTACTTGTTCTTGTTCTCCTAACACCGCTTTTGTGATGATGGGTAGTTTCAATGAGTCCGAACTAAATTCCGTGCCATTGTACAAAAAGTCACATCATTTCCTTTAATATGTGTAGTCAGGTTGTTATCTGGCAGTAAGAAAGAAGCTAGGTACAGATACTTGTCATACAGAATCTGTGATATAAGTGCCAACAAGTTGAGAAGTAACAGTGGTATGATAAGCCGCATACTATACTGGAACAGCTGAAAATATTTAGGATAAAGTGCCAAGTAGATATTTGAGTCATTTACGTACAGTCAAGTTCGTATGAGTACGGATTCAGGCCAATCAGCGTTTGAATCGCTCTTGGCCTGAAGCTGCACTCGTACGAAATGCCGAGCTGCTATCAAGCTTGGATCGAGGTATATCTAAAAATGCAACTATAATACACATTCGTGTAACTATTATTTAAACAGCTGCTACTTGTGCTATAAACGATAATGACTTTTTAAATAAATAAATATTCTGTTTAAAAAATAAGCTATCGTAATTACGTTGCATTGTACTATGCGTTTCAAATGAGAAGATAATCGCGACCGCGGCAACTTCATTCCGTATTCCTCAAAAATGTACAGCTAACAACAAAATTTCCATTTCGGACAGGTTCATACGTGTATGGTAACAACGACTTAATTATTAAATTCTTTTCATTAAGCAATTATCAAATTTTTTAGTAATTATAATTATTCAAAAATTCAAAATTACCGCCCGATTAAAAATAAATAAATATAAAAAAGAACCGATAATTTAATTTCTTACTTACCTATTGTGTATGTACTTATCCTACCCTATCCTTATCTATCTTGAAAAGGGAATATGGTTTAACAATCATCATAAATATTTAATTGGAAATAATATTAAGTACTATTATTAGTGTCCAGCAACAGTGAAGTATAAAAATGTATTTGCTGACCTTACGTTACACAATGAAGTTATCGACACGTATCAAAATGTCATTATGACAGTTATCAACTTATTTGAAACGCATAGTAGCATTCGTAGCGGATCCAGACGCCGAGCAGAAGATGATGAGTTAGTACAGTAACTTGCTTGAGTAGTAATACGCCACTCCAGTCGCTTTAGACAAGTGGCAATTGAATTAATGAATATATGGGATTTCACGTTTATGACATTCGTTGACGACTATCATATACCTAAGTCAAATATTTGTCATTCTATTTCACGATACGCCGGCCAGCGAATTGTCACTTGTCTTGTCAATTGTTTGCGTTGGGAGTAGGTCCACAATTTGCCCCCTAAAATCCAACCACACGTCCTGATCGTCCACCTGAATCTCGTGGGGGGCGGAAACACGAAACAAATTTACTGGCGTGGCTCACGTGGCTCTGGTACACTTGAAATTGGCGTCTCGCCATTAATAATTGTAAAATACATTTTACTTGACATTGGCAAAATTGCGGTGATTTGCTGCAGAGGCCATTTTGAAAAAGAAAGAAAGGTCCACACTTTTGTCTGTTTATTATTTACCTAATAACCAGTATTCGAATCCGTCACTTCTCGATCTTGAGGCTGTCTTCTTCTTACCACTAAGCTGCCGACACTTTATACTTACCTTTAATTTGCGTAATTACTTACGCAGTTACAGTAGGCCCCATACTGTTTTTTTTTTATCATCCCACATCAATTGAGAGAAGGGCAGGCCGACATGTAAATGAGTTGATATCGAAGTACTTACCACCATTACACCATAATTAATCTACCTAAACATTTATTATGCATTTATTATTATTATATTCAAATTGTAAAATGTGTGCATACATACAAAAAGTATCTATTGAAAACAGAAAGAAACAAGAAACACAGGACATTATGCGTTGGTTCATCCAGGTTAAATATTCTGCATTGAACTGGTGTCACAGTGTCAAGTGAATAAACTATATTACTTCACCATTATCATAATTAACCCTTTAATTTACGATATAGTTGAACTTTAGAATTCCGTATCAATTTCGTTCCGTTTAGAGGAATTCATAAAGAAACTAGCTGTGTCGACTTCATCTGCGTATCGACTTACGTTTAGATTTTTTGTGTGCGGAGAACCCCAATAGGTATTTCTGCAGTAAAAATTCTAATTGAGAAGACTTTACACGTTTTTGTTGAGAGCTACTCTCAAAATACTGCGTAAAGTTAACTAATTAACTAGTTTCGAAAGTACAAAAAACTAAACTGTGTGAATATCCTTTGTCTCAGACGCGCCGTTTTTTTAATACCATATCATAATACATATATGCAAATCATAGGTAATGGTAAAAACTAGAGATGCGCCGAGTAGCTCTTTTGCCGAGTAACGAGTACCGAGTTTTACTCGGTTCAATTTTTTTTCCTACCGAGTACTCGGCCGAGTAACTCGGTTCAATCAAATCCCCGTTTCGGGCGCGTAAACAAGAACAAACAGATTCGCGCGGCACGAGCGGCCGGCTCGCGTTGATACACCCCTCACCCCGCCCCCGCCTTTCATCTATCAGTCGCTTGCTAGTTTACAAACAAATACGTCACGTTGCACGTCATAGTAAATAAATAATTGAAAAAGTTTGTTAATTAACAATTGACTGTGATGACTTCACGTAAAAGATTCCGAATTTGGAAGTTTTACAACGAAATTGAAGAAGATAAAACGAAAGTGAAATGCACCTTATGCAATTCTCTGATTTCACGTTGCGGTATTGGACGGAAGGCTTCTACGACAGCAATGTTAAGCCATGTTAAAATAAAGCACACAGAAGAGTTTAAAGGTTTGGAAAATGAAACTTTGAAAGAAGAAGAAAGAAGAAAGAAAGAAAAAACCTTTTATTTTAGTGCAGCACCGATTACACAATTAATTGTGTACTGACACACGCAAACAAGTTAATCAGGCACAATTGTTCTTCGCGCTACACCAAAAAAAGGGCCAGTTCTGCATGGTATCAGGCACAACTGCATGGTATTAGTCACAAGTGCCTGACGCTAGTTTTCAACTGGCTCCTATGTGGAGGGCATGCGACATGAATAATAAATAGAAAGATATTGAATTTATAAAAATCTAGAAAATAGAAAAAGAGATGGAACACAAAACAAAAAAAAAACCAAAAATAAAAACACAACAGCAGAAGCCAACATGCTAGAAATATCTCAAAATTGTGAGCTATTTGCGTCAACGTCAACAACCTAAATATATTGCTTTACCTAAACCGAGTATACTCGGCATTAAAACCGAGTTATTCGGCCGAGTACGAGTATCAAAAAACCCGCCGAGTACGCCGAGTACCGAGTAGCAACCGAGTACTCGGCCCATCTCTAGTAAAAACATCCAATTTACTAACGAAACTACTAGAAGCCACTGGTAATGAATGACGTAGTACCTACACTTCCTCGTAGACTTACCTGTTTTAAATTTTCAGGTTACATGATTTAAATATATTGAAGCAACATAACATCGCGAAAGCTCAAGGTCAACAGAGGGTTCAACAAATGGCGAATGATAAAAATTAAAACAAAGTCGGTAGAAAATAAATTCGATCTACATAATGATGATGTTTTGTGTATGATTGAATATAAGTATATACGAGTACAGGGTGGAAGATTTTAACCTTAAAAAGAAGTGAAACGGCATTCCAAAATTTTCAAAAATTCGCTTGCTACATAACTTACTAAATCCTTGAAATCTAAACTTATAAATTAAATTTGACAAAATAAAGCACTAACTCAAAGGCTCATAATGAAATACGATACTTAATAAAATTACTTTTTCTTCGGGCGGATACCGCCGTTGGTCAGTAGGGTATACTAAAACCGCACGCCGTCTCAGGGCTCAATTAACATCTTCTGTAGTGGACGGTAGTGAATGCGGCCGCTACGCAGGAGGTACGGGTTCGATCCTCGCTCAGTGCAAATATTTATATGCAGAAATATGGGTATTTGCATTGGTCTGGCCGTGCTTCGGAGATTACACGTTAAGCCGTCTGTCTCAGTTGCCATACGAATGTCTATGGCAGTCGTTACTGGTCGTTGGAGTCCTAAAAAGTCCAACAACTAGTCTAACTGTAATGCTGCGATATCACCTTTGGGTTGTGGAGCTTAGATATCAGACGGCGGAAAATATCGAAGCTAAGCCAAACCCGCAGTTACACTAGTAAAGTGAATCCCAGTTTCCGAGGTGAAAGACTCGGATGCGACTGGAATTAACGCTAAGATGATGAAGAAGAAGAAAGTCACCACCAATACGGCAATTCTCTCGGTATCCCCTTTGCCCAGGACACACCACGTGGAGGTTACCAATCTAGCATCCTAAATTACTACCAACTCTACCTACAAAATCTTCATTCTAAACCGGAAATAAAGTTCAGTCATTACTTATTTTAATAAATATTTGGCGTCAAGGATAACTTTATTGTTGATAAGGTATCTGATGACTCCTTGAGTAAAAATGCTGTATTTGCTGGCACTGAGTTCAAAGTTAAGATTTTATGGACTACATTTAATTCACCGTGTTTGTTTGACAGATTTTATTCTTATGATTGACACAATCGATTGATGAAATAAAACTATAGGAGGTTACTTTTTGGGATTTTAGTCGGTTCGGTTACCGGGTGTGGCAAGCAAGTTTCCAAAAATATTTGAATGTAGTTTTGTTTCTTTTTGAAACTAATGGAATGTTTTCTTTAAGTGAAATTCGCTATCTTCAGTATTTAGAGTAATAATAAGTCAATAAACCTATCACTAATTTTCTGTGATTACACCTCTGTCTACCGCTTCGGGGATTTACAGGTGTAAGTAGTTATTTCGAGGTAGTGCTCCATCTTACGATTGGCCTAAGCATTAGCCAGCCAGGTTATATAAACAAGACGGCTGAATATCATTCAGGTCCTTAATTGAATTGCGCCGTTTAGTTAACTGCCTAGGTAGTTAATTAGACGGCTGATTAAGCTAGTTGGCAGCTACATATATTTACAATACAATTTGTCTTATGTATCGAACACAAAATAATATACAGAATATTAATTTAATAATGTATCAATAATTTAATCATTTAAGAATGTGTTGCATTCCCACAAACCACAGTGGTTTTTAATGCACTCAGATAATCTTATAAATATATAAATAATAATTAATCTAGTTTGTCTGGCAATGCCACCCATTGGGAAGCGGGTAGGAACCTAGTTATAGGGCCGCTTCGCCACTGATCATCACTACAAACACTAACACAGTTACTGTGGTGGCCCTCAGCTTGGTGGCCTCATCAGATGCTTTTTCACGCTCTGCTTAAATACATTTAAATTATATGCTTCAATATTGTATTGTGTGGTGATAGTATGTGTTTATTGTTTCAGGCGGACAAGGTCCCTGAACGCACCCTCGCCAATACAGCAGTTTGGACCATGTGGCAGAATAATGAAGAACTCAGCAATGGTTATGTGAGTATTCACATTTTGTCACTTTGTATTCTAAGGAAAGGCCAGGGCCTGAGTAAAGTTTCAAAGGAATTATGACAGTAGAAGGACTGGATCTGACCACTGTTCGAATACCTTCGTTACCCGTTTTCAGGCTTTGCTGTAATAGTGAAGAGAAAACCCGACGTAATTTGTGAAATGATGATAAATTTATTGAATGTTATAAAATCTTAGAAAATGTTGGAACATTGTGGCCAAACCGTAATGGTGTCTTACCTATTATTTTTTGACAACATTTTTATTACCTATTATTTTTTGACGGATTACCTATTATTTTTGACAACATTTTGAATAACACACAATCACGATGAAAACCTCTCAACTCATCATAAAATTGTAAAATTTTATAAAATGTTGGAACATTGTTGCCAAGCCGTAATGGTGTCTCACCTATTATTTTTTGACAACATTTTTATTACCAATTATTTTTTGACGGATTACCTATTGTTTTTTGACATCATTTTCAATAACACACAATCACGATGAAAAAAAAACTCACAGCTCATCATAAAACTTATTAATGTCTACATTTCATCACTGACTGAGCCTAATCCCACCTCTGGGACACATTATCCCACTGCTACGACTCGCTGAATTACGCCATCACACATACCTACTGTTTTATTTAGTTGTTTAATGTCTAAATTCTTGCTAACTTGCTAAAGTAGGTTTAACACTAGGTAGCTGAAACAATTAAAAGATTACTTTGCCTTTCCACATAATTATATGTGGAAAGGGAAAAGTAAAATGTAGTTATCACTTTTACTAACCACAGGAGTATGAATAAGCACTAACCTAACCGAGGCATTTCCTCTAAGTACAGTATCCGCAAATAAAAGTAAAAGCCGTACCTGATAAACTTAAGCCGTATCTCAATAACAGACTGAATTATCTTTAACTAATACAATAATGTACGACTTCCAGGCAAATCCAAGATCCCGCCTCGCAGCGGTTGACTTGGTACAAGCCGCCGCTCACCGTGCTGGTCATCAAGAAAGTCCACGACGCCACCATCCTCGTGCCATTCGTACAACTAGTCCATTGGCTTGTTCATGTGAGTAATTACTTAATAAGCAGGGCCACACTTTTTCATCCACAATAACCTATCCATGTGGCGACGGAGAACGAACACAAGTATTACCACCCCATCTCATCCAAAGGGTATCGTAAGAAGCGACAAGCGGAAAAAACACGCAGATAATATCACTACGAAAGAAGGAAAACTCGAAATAACCCCTGTTCCAACCGGTCTGGCCAGCGTGGCACTGAACATGGACCGAAGCAGCCTCGCGAGGCGAAAATACCAACCTTGCATTGGTCATTCGGGCACAGTTTCCTAGCGCGGTAACGGTACCCTGTGTGAACCCGGGTCATTAATGACTAAATAGTTTATACTGGAGATTGATGGCACTTAGTGGAATCTGCTACACACATTGAATAATTATAACACTTTTACTTTTCCATTTTTTTTTAACCTGACCGGTTTCACCTCACGTCATTATCAAAGGTAAATAAAATAAAGTGTGGAAAAGTACAGGTGTTATAATTATTCAATATGACTAAATAGTTGTTTTGTTTTTAAAAAATACTGAAATCCTTGAAGATAAAATCCTGTAATCTCTCAAATTTATTCCAACTCGCTGAATTATTTTTGAATTCGATCAGTATAATGTGCAATGTGTGTCAAAGAGAATAATGCAAGTCGTGAAATTCTGATGCCTATCGTGAAATTCAGTTTTGTACGCTTAGAATGTTTATTAGTAATTTTCAAAAGTTGCTTCGGAAAACCACAGTTAAAGAGATTTAGTTGTATTTCTCAAGACTTGTAGAACATCATAGCATCATCATCTTTCAGTTTGCTACTATTTATTTATATCCTAGTGCGTCAAGACACAAATAACATGCTTAACAACAACAGCAGAACGAATTACTTATCGGGGAAATGTTGTATTAGCAGTCAGTTTCGTTTAAAAAACAGCCCAAAATCTGTACAAGTGATTCACTTCCGCCCTAATTTCATGAAGGAGTTATTCAACCTCGCAGACTTTAGCGTTTGAAGCCGTCTAACGTCATACTAAAGTAATACCATTTCGCTCGCACTTATTGTGACACAAACGAGTGCGAGCGAAATGGAAATGTATTTTTTTTCATGGGTTCAACTTCAGCTGTGCGTAGTCGAGCATGTGCAGTTTGTTAATTACAATCATTACATACGTAGTACTGTAGTAGGTAGTATATTGTTTTGCGAAGCGAAAGTTGTTCTACATTACTAGGGCACTGGATCATGTTCCTCAATGGTACAGTGGGCACTAATAGTAATTATTCTTTGACCATATACTGTGACACAGTATGCTAACAAAAAGCATCGAATAAAACAGTATGAAATACATCTTATCTGTGAGCTAGTAATCAATATTGTTCTTTAAACTGTCAATGTCAATGTGTGCATGTTATGGGATGAATGTATATTATGTCAACTTGTACCAAAGTTGTAGATCTTTTTTACGCCGCGTTGTAGTACCTGCTGTGTCTATACAGTATATGGTATAAGATTACTGGTCATTGTCACGTAATAGGTATTATCGACTATAAATATTAATATATTCAAGTGTGGCAGAACAATCGCAGACAGGTTGAATTAATACTGTCATGTACATACAACGTGTTCAATGTTGTGAAAGTAGGTATGTAAATTATCTATACAAATAAATTTAAAGGAACTTCTGTTATTATAATAACTGCTTATTTAATCGGTTTCTAGAATACTTTTTGTTACCTACTTATTTATTTTTTACTAGCTATTACCCGCGATTCTATTCTATCTCTGTACCCAATCCTATCAAAATCGGTGCAGTGGTTGAGGTATGAAAGCGTTTCAGACAAAGTGACTTTCGTTTTCATAATATCAGTACCGTAACTATGCATTAAATAATAATAGTTATAATCACGGTAGTGTTCCTCTTCGTACAACAAATTTAATGACTCCCATTATAAATATTATATTACTTTATAATATATTAAACACATTATAAATAAAAAATTAAAGGAACACTTACACTTATATACAAGTATAAAAATATTTAAGTAAGTAGTTGTTTATGAAAGATGTCATAAACAACTCCTTACTTAAATCTTTTTATACCAACCTATACTATACTACAGAATAAATATAGTCAATATAGTATATTTATTCTGTGGCTATACTTACTAGTTACGCCCTAGATAGAGTTCAAGATAATACCTTGTTACCGACCGAGTTAAAGGGGGGTTATGTTAGGGGGGGACGCAGTAAGCCTTCCCGTAGAGCGCCACCTATGCTCGGGCCCTCCCCGTGAGTAGCGGCAAAAGCCGTGAAACCAATTACTGCACCACGATGGCAAACCAAAGACCAAATAGTCCGCTAAACAAGCCGGCTCTGTGTGTAGTCTCGGTAAACATCGAAGGGTTCTCTCAAAATAAATCAGAGATTCTCTCTGATCTTTGCCGTGAAACTAAATGTGACATTCTTTGCGTCCAAGAAACCCACCGAGATTTGCCACAGAGACGCCCTCAAATAGCTGGACTCACGCTTATCGCCGAGATCCAACATCCGAAGCACGGTAACGCAGTGTTTGCTGCTCCCGGCGTAAGCATCGTGTCCACCTCGAGCTCGTCCCATAACGGCATTGAAGCCATTACCATCGAAACTGGGAACTGCACTGTAACTTCTGTGTATAAGCCTCCTGGGACACTGTTCCAATTCGACCCTCCAGAAAATTTTGACAACCAGCCAGTGAAAGTTGTGATCGGAGATTTTAACAGCCGGGGTTCCAACTGGGGCTACAGAGACACGGACTTGAGTGGCTGAAACAAATGATTTGAGTCTGATTCATAATCCCAAGCAACCGGCCTCCTTTAACAGCGGCCGATGGAAAAAAGGGTACAATCCAGACTTAATCTTTGTCACTTCTTCTATCAGCTCACAATGTGTCAAAAGTGTGTGTCCACCCATACCCCGTACCCAACACAGGCCCATCATGTGTATGGTACAGCCTATTGTCCGACCCATCAATGTCCCATTCAGACGCCGGTTCAACTTTGCCAAGGGAAACTGGGAGCTGTTCGCACAGTCCATCGATGATGCCCTTGTTAGCGTCTTGCCTAACCCGGAAAACTACAACCGCTTCGTGGATATCGTAGCAACCGTTTCGCGACGTTGTATACCTAGGGGGTGCAGGACGTCTTACATCCCGGGGCTATCGAGGGATTCTGCAGAACTACTAAGGCAATACGAGTCACTATATAACTCGGACCCTTTTTCAGAAGAGACCACCTTAATAGGCGAAGAGCTATTGGCAAATATTGGTGAAAAGCGAAGGGAGAGTTGGGTCAAGACAGTTACTAGTGTCAATATGACGCACAATAGTAAAAAGGCCTGGACTACTATCCGCAAACTCACAAGCGAACCCCCTCAACCCGCATCGCCCAGCCAAGTAACTGCCAATCAGATTGCTCACCAGCTTCTGCTTAGTGGTAAATCACCGAGCCGCCTCAGTAGGGTCCCCAAACTGAGAGGCATAATAAACACCTGTAACGATATCAGCAAACCCTTTAACTTGACTGATATCATTACCGCAATAAAACATCTTAAATGCGGTAAGGCCTCTGGAGTCGATGACATCTCGGTGGAGCAATTAAAACACCTCGGTCCTGTTGCGGTGTCCTGGTTGCTTCAAATGCTTAACCACTGCCTAGAGCACGCCTCTGTCCCCCGGCTCTGGCGAAAGGCAAAGGTCATCGCGATTCCTAAGCCGGGCAAACCAGCAGACGACCCGAAAAACTATCGGCCAATATCACTGTTATGCCATACGTACAAGCTGTTCGAAAGGATGCTGCTTGCCCGGCTAACCTGCTTGATTGACCCAAACCTGATTCCTGAGCAAGCCGGTTTCAGACCTGTGAAATCTTGCAGCAACCAGACTCTCAAATTAACGCAGCATATAGAGGACGGTTTCGAGGCAGGGATGGTTACAGGTGCTGCGTTCGTCGATTTATCTGCAGCTTATGATACCGTCAACCTGAGACGATTGCTGTGGAAGGTGGAGTCCATCACCAATGATAGTAAATTTGTCAACGTACTTCGCGAACTCCTGCACAATCGCCGGTTCCAGGTCCATTACCTGTCCGACAAAAGTCGTTGGAGAACACAAAAAAATGGTCTGCCTCAAGGCAGCGTCTTGGCACCCATCTTATTTAACTTAACGACCAACCGTCCTCCCCCCACACCTCCCGCTTCCTATATGCAGACGATCTCGCTCTGACCTCCCAAGCTTCCAGTTTTGAACAGGTCGAACTCGATTTATCGAATGCCCTGTTAAGCCTGGGTGAGTACTATGATGCAAATTCTTTAAGGCCGAACCCGAGCAAAACTCAAACGTGCGTATTCCATCTACGCAACAAAGAAGCGGGCCGCAAGCTTGCCATCCAATGGCGTGGGGTGCCCATTGAGCATAACGACTTCCCGAAGTATTTGGGCGTCTTTATGGATAGGTCACTAACTTTTAGGAAAAACTGCGAGAGCATTAAGCAGAAGGTGCATTCTAGGAACGGTCTCTTGCGTCGACTGGTTGCTTCAATGTGGGGAGCTTCGCCTAATGTTCTGCGGACCACTGGCCTGGCGATCTCCTTCTCTGCAGGCGAATACGCAGGCCCAGTATGGAGCCGCTCAGCCCATGCAAAGTTAGTGGATACAGCATTAAACGAAACTTGCCTAAAACCGACCCCGATACAAATGCTGTATCCGCTAGCTGGAATAGCGCCTCCAGGGGTTCGCAGGACTGTGGCAGGCTCTTCCGAAAAGACCAAATTGCTGGACGACACCCGGCACCCACTATTCGATTACCATCCTGTGCCACAAAGGCTGAAAAGCCGCAACAGCTTTATGAAGTGTGTCTCCCCTCTTGAAGTCAGCGATCGGTCAAAGGAGAGATGCCGGTTGTGGCGGGAGACTGTCGACCTTCCTAGCCCTTTTGTCCCACTGTCTGAGAGTCCGCCACCTGGACATGAGTTGCCATGGCCCACCTGGAAATCTTTAAACAGACTCCGGACGAAGGTCGGCCGAAGTAAGGAGAACTTGTTCAGGTGGGGATTCTCAGATGGCTCTAACTTGGAGTGCAAGTGTGGTGCCGTTCCCCAAACGATGAAACACTTGACATCGTGCCCTGCGTGCCCCAACAACTGCACGCAGGAAGATCTAATGAATGCTACTGACAATGCGATTTTGGTAGCAAAGTTTTGGGCCGATACCATCTAGGTTTGCTGACGACACGATAAGAAGAAGACCGAGTTAAACTTGCTTACTATTCTACTACTATTATAATTATATTCTGATATATTCTTTGATTCTAATTCTATGAAGTTGACGTCGATATTGATATTTTTACCCGCTTTTGACGTAGGTAGGTAATTTATACGTGAATTAAAAAGTAGTTGTAATTCAACACATGATTGTACGTTTTCGATGTATTGTATTCCATGCTGTGACGTAAGTAATCAATTATTTGTCAAGTTTGACCCGCTGATTCTCTTGAGTATGACGATGACGTGTAAAACAATAATCTGAAATGAAAATAAGAAAATTCTAGAAAGTTATATAAATGTATGACCATTCACCATTTTATAGTCCTTAAGTTTTAACCACTAAAATGTTTATAAAGATTACTTCAAGAGTTCTCAAAATACAAGACTTAGAGATTCCACCAGGTTTTTAATGCCAATTGCACCTGCAACCGGTAGTGCTGGCGAATCTGGTAGGGATTAGCTTTACTTTCGGAGTTAAGGCGTCAGACGGTAGTAAAAACCAAAATATACCAATCCAGGAGAAGTCCACTCTCCTACTTCTCCTATCCAAGAGAGCGGACCCCGGCTTCAACCCTCGGTTACAATGAGTATTGGCGCTTGGATGGTGAATTGAGTTAATCTTTTATTTGTAAGAACGAACAAGTTGAATGAAATTTGAAAGCATTTTATTATGCTAACTATTCAAATCGATTAAGATTGGAATCAGAGAATAGGGTTGTATCCTATTTTTATTATTGTCGTAAACTGTACCTTCTACAATAGTATGAACTGTTATATTTTTTTGTATAATTTTTCGAGACGCCTCAAAACGCTCCATACAAAATCGCAACTGACTGTTACGCGTGAGTGTAAATGTATATTTGCTTGGAGTGCAAGAGAGTATCGCATTTATGTCAGTCCACATTGCGTTTACACATGCACAATGATTTGAAATTTAATAATGAATCATCATTTCCAGGACAAAAGTATGGTGGTGTTTGTCGAAGCTGCTGTGCTCGATGATACATTGCTCGCCGAGTACGGCGACTTTACGTCCGTCAAGGAACGGCTCATGACGTTCAGGGCGGGCCAGGACGACCTGACAGACAAGATCGACTTCATCATATGTCTGGGGGGAGATGGGACTTTGCTACACGCTAGCTCCTTGTTCCAGGTAAGCAAAAATTAACAAGATTTTTACAAAATTTCTTCTGGAATTCTATATCAAAAGATTAAACCAACACTGATCTTAAAATGCCTTCAAAATGCACCCTCACATATATTAGTTGCAGAAGGTTGTATCGGACCGCACCAAGATCTTCACCATCAACCTGACTGCTTGCACACGTCCAAAGGACACGGTAACCACTTTCCATCAGGTGGACCGTGTGTTTGTCTGTAGTATAAAAAGGAGAAAAAAATCTTGCAATCCGGTCCCCTACTGATCGACGGATGAGGCTTTCCTCTGCAAGTGGAGTCCACTTCCAGGTAAAAGCCTGTGGACTAGAACTAGACTAGCATCGGGATCAACACCAAGATCCCAATCTTAAACTGGGCATCTTCATGAGAATCACGTCCGCCGGTCAGTAGGAGCACTATCTAGTACACAGAAATTATGATGGCCATACTCAGTGTACACCTACGTGTTGCGCGTGGCCACTTTTTCACTGTAAATAAATACTCACGAGAGATAAGAAATATCTTTTTTTTTTCAAATTTACTTCACTATTTTTATTCTACAGTTCGAAATAGCACAATTGAGATATAATCACGGTATTTTTAATGATGTTATTACAAGCTAGTCTTAACAGTACTGAGTAGGCGTTCGAAAGTGCCTGTCTCATAGGATTCTCGCACAAATGGCCGTTCTATCCTAATATATTTCTGTGATCTAGTAAATGACATTGATTTGGGGGGATTTATAATTTATAAAAAATATGTATAATTATTTTTCCAGCAATCCGTACCTCCTGTAATGGCATTCCACTTGGGCTCGTTGGGATTTCTCACGCCGTTCGAGTTCAACAACTTCCAAGACCAAGTTATGAATGTATTAGAAGGTAAGAATCAATTTTTACACAAAAAACACTTCTAGACATTATTATACGTTTCTTATGCAGCCTAGTCTAGGACTTAGGTAGGTACAGTTGACGAAGCAGATACGGTTGCACCTTTACATACGACTTTATGTATATGAAAAAGTGTCACCGTATTTTCTTTGTCGACTGTACGGAGCATATAAGGTAAAAGACCAAATGGTCGACACTGACCAATTGTCGACACTTTCGAAAAGAAACCTTCATTGTAAGAAAAGTAACTATCTTTTTTACTTGACTATTTACCTAAAAGACATCTAATGGCATATATAATACATGTTCATAAATTCGCAACACTGTCGTGAGTAGATATTGTATTGGCGCCAGTTGTTTTTTAAGATTTTTGTCAAGGGTAGTGATTTTTAATAGGTGTGATATTTTATTTATTAATAATAATTGTCACTATTTTTTGTACGGATGTTATAAATATGTAACTTGTTGACCTACGTAGACAATTGCCGTATTTTTATGGCTAGATTTTCTATCAGTTTTAAGTGATTGTCGACTATTGGTGTTTACAACCATGTGTATAATAATTGTATTTAAAGTAAAAATATGTTAGTTTTTGAAGATTCCATCTGCTGAATTTAATGTCTAAATTTTGCTTTAACAATCAAAAAAGAACTTAACGACCATTCTTAAAAAAATATTTGTAATTTTGTAGAGTGAAGTTTGTTTTGTCCTAGTGTCTACCATTGGTGCTTTTACCTTACTAAATAATAACGCTAGAAAGGGTAAATTTTTTGTTGCCCTTGTATGTGAATGCTATAATTATACACCACCGCCTTTTCTCACTATTAGGTGAATACAAAAAAAAAAAACATTCTTCTACATGCTATTAAGCTAACTGAGTTTATGTTTTACCATATTGCTATGCCTATTTATTCGCAGGTAATTATTTATACTAAGGAGCGAATCCCATTGTCCATCTTCGAATCGAATTCCACTATCCACTTTATAATCGAATTCCACTAATCACTGAGAAATGCCATCTAAATGTTAAATTACGTTCAAAACATTTCTAAAACCATTGTTGTTTTTTTTAACTTTAAAAACACGCTTAAGATAATTGTGATCATGCATTATTACTGTATTTATTATTCCATTATCTACTGATTGCATTGCGAGCACGGTGTTAAATGTACTTTTATAACTATAAAAACTTCATAAATTCATGTGACACTCTTTTATCGATTGTAATTTGTAATCTTTATAATCTTGTTTTTATTTATCTCTCTAATGTCATCAGCCAGCCAGGTAGACAAACATCTAATAATTACTTTTTAGATCTTTCATAGCAACCAAATTAACTTCACATAAAACACTAGCATATAAAACCTATTCTCTTCATCACATTGGCTTTTGTAACTCCTTGTAACCCAGATAAACAAATTGTTTATACTACGCTGAAATACTGGAATATTAGAGTACAAAACTTTATTAGGTACCATTTCTTAATATGAGGATGTATTAGAAGTATCGGAATGTTATGGTCATGGTGCTTGCAACAGCGCCGAAATATCAGAAACTCGAAATAACACAAAATGATAAATGTCCCGATACTTCTAATAATAATGTAAACTTGCTTTTTCCCGCGGCACCATCCCGTAAGTACCTATACCATGATCGCGTTAATTCCCGTTTTCTAAATTATATAATAATGTCACTTGTATAGCCTATGTCCTTTCTTCAGCTCTAACTACCAATATTCCAAATTTCATCAAAATCGGTTCAAAGGTTTAGCCGTGAAAGGTGGACAAACAGACACACAAATACACTTTCCCATTTATAATACTAGAATGGATGGCCATGGTAGTTTAAATACTTATATTCCATGTTATAATTTTTCAGGTCATGCAGCCCTGACGCTGCGATCGCGCCTCCAATGCGTAGTACTACGCAAAAGTCGCGACGACAAAGATGGAAAGGATAAAAAAAAACCCACCACCATTCTGGTGCTAAACGAGGTGGTGGTAGACCGTGGGCCTTCGCCCTATCTATCAAACATTGATCTGTTTTTGGATGGGAAGCATATCACTTCAGTTCAGGGAGACGGTAAGGAAACTGAATTAGTCAATTTATAGTAGTTTATGATACTGTTGCATAATAAGGGTTCTTATAACACGAGTGTGTTTTTTTATATTATCACACGAGTGTTATAAGACCAAGTTATGTACAGTGTCATACACTACTTTATCTACTCTCATACTATAATACATAAACTAATTTATTTTACAAACCAAACCAAACATTGTTTAATTTAAATGTATAGAACAAAAAAAAAATGTTCGCGCCAAGGCACAAACTTCGATTGCGCATGCGTGTTTCTTTTTTTTTCTTCCGAAATGGCGGATTCAATTTTTAAAGTAGAGGTTCAGTCCAGATGGAGTTTGTATAGGTGTATCGTTATGATTAAAAAGTTATTTAATGATATAGGTGTCCATACAAGACCTGTATCGTAATAAAACTTTTTTTTTGGCCTGTGCGTAATGTTTGTCATAAGAGTTCTGATTTCAATTTTATAATCTTTGTATTATAGTATCAGAGTAGATAAAAAATTATTTGTGCCTATTTAGGCAGTTAGGGGGGCTACAAACCATTCAGATTGCCGAATAATGTGTTTCTTGATAAGAATATGGAATTCTTCAAGATCGCACGAGTGTGATGCCCCTGGTGTTGCATACGTCCATAGGCCACGGTAACTTTCCATTATGTGGGCCGTGTGCATGTCTGCCACCTCAGTGGTATTTAAAAAAAAATGTCAAGAAGCTTTTGCTGCATAAATGTAGGTAAATTTGCTGCTTTGGCGTATGGCCTCCCTTACAGTGTTTCGAAGTAAACTGTCTTCATATGTTTAGTAACGCAATGGCAGTGATTTCTAAACTGATCTTTAAGAAATATATAAAATAAATAAATGCAATCAATAGGTACTCCTATGATGATAAACACCGTTATTTTCCATAATGTTTGTATATCGAGAATAATAAGAAAAATATGCATAAGCAAGCAATAAGCAATATTTAAAAATAGCCAGCTGCTCAACGAATAACAAAGATAATTTTTATAATAATTGTAGTCATAATTGATTTACTGTATTTATTCACAGTTCAAAGCGTGAAAAATATGTATGAAACACACGACTGACTTATTATGTCACAATGTACAGTCAGCATCATTAAAATGTTGCTAACAAAAGTACTCAAAATAATCCAAATACCAAAATTCCAATTTTATATTGGTTATAAGAGTACTCAAATAGTTGTAAGTGTCCAGAGTGGTCCAACTATCTTAACAATCGGTCTTCCAGAATTATGTCAGTTAGTAGAGTATTCTTATTCATATACACAATCACGCCGGTCGATGGTATCCAGTCAAGTATAATTAAAAAAAATCTAGACATTGTCATTTAATCGCATTTTGTATCCTTTACTTACTTGTAAAGCCATCCCTTTCACACAATGGCGGGATGATAAGGGATGGGTATATGAGTAAGAAAAAGATACAAAATGTGTCAATTGACAATGTTTTTTATATTTTTTTTAAGTTGACAGTTGAATAAGCCATGAACTATCAACTTGTGTTAGTGAGAAAAGTATGAATGTCTAGATTTTTTGAAATTATACTTATCTGGATACCATCGACCGGTGTGATTGTGTATATGAATATGAATACTCTACTAACTTACATAATTCTGGAAGACCGATTGATAAGATAGTTAGACCACTCTGGACACTTACAACTATTTGAGTACTCTAATAACCAATATAAAATTGGAATTTTGGTATTTGGATTATTTTGACTACTCTTGTTAGCAACATTTTAATGATGCTGACTGTACCTATGTGTGTAAATTATTCCAAGTAAAGGTGACTTCGAATATATCATAATAAAATTTTAATTATGTAATTATTGTTAATCTTACAGTTATTGATACAGCTAAAATCAATTTTCACAGCCATAATAATCAAAACAAAAGATTCTTACCAATACATACACAATTGACTTTATCATGCGCATGGCTAATTAATTTTAAGCATGCATTACTTATAGAGCTAATATTAGGTACTTATCTGAACGTAAACAATCTTACTGTGTCTTTTTAATGTTGTATACCGGGTGTAAGGGCAAGGCTCCCGAAGCCGAAAGCCCCTGGTAGTACTCCGGGTACACTATAATATTGTTTTTTTTTCCGAAATGGTAAAAAGAAAAATTATTTTTAATTATTTTTTTTTAAATTATACGTCTAATTAGGATTATTTATTCTCCATAGTATTAGAACGGTCAATAAAACAACAATTTCATAAAAAAACAAATGGCGCCAAGCGTGTGCTTTTTTCGCAGTGATGTTTTTTTTTACCCCTAAACACATTTTATGTGAGTTTTTTTTAGAAAGGTCTTGGCCAGACTTGAAATTTTAGATTTGTTTGATTGCAATCGGTTGAGCAGAACCGTAGCGTAAATGAGAGATCCACGCGGGTGGAAGGCTAGTATGTCATATTATTGAATTTAATTATACATACATATACTCACGGCCATAAATCCCCGAAGTGGTAGGCAGAGGTGTATTAACACCCACGTTTCGCCTACTATGATTTTCGGTCCCACGTAATAGGGGGCGAGCCTATTGCCGTTAAGTGGGCACTAAGTCATGGGCTGTATGTTTAGTCTCGGTTGGAGTACAGCCATATCCTTTATTCTTCTTTTACGACACCCACATGAAGAGCTGGGATGATTCTATTCCACCGGGAACCAACCCGGCACCTTATTCATTATCGTTTTAAATTTCCAGGTTTAATAGTATCCACGCCGACTGGTAGCACAGCGTACGCAGTGGCCGCCGGCGCGAGTATGATCCACCCGTCAGTACCAGCCATTATGGTCACACCTATTTGTCCCCATTCGCTATCGTTCAGACCTATTGTGGTTCCAGCTGGAGTGGAACTCAAGGTGAATATATTTGAAATATAATACATTACGTTATTTTAGCATTCAATTAAAGCTAGAAGTCCATTGCACATATTTATTCATCACTATGCGCGGTTTATACTGAAGAGACGTGGCGGGGACGTATGACGGGGCGGACAATTTCGGTAACACAATATAAACCTTATGTGGTGTGCAATAGCATCGTTTTTGCCTTAGAGGAGAATTACGCCCGCGCCTCCAGGCGACGTCCCGCCATCGCATCGAATGGCGCATCACGACATTGATGTTATTGTACACTATTATATTGTGTTATACTTAAATTGTCCGGTACCGACAAATGTCCCCGCCACGTCTCTTCTTGTATAAACCGCGCCTTGTTACAAGACTACGATATGCTCAGCGTCTACTAAACTGAGATTATGAGGATACTTTGATAGTATAATTTAAAAAAAAAAACCGGCATTAAGCTGTTGTATACCAGACTGAAAAATGTATACACTTTTACGCTGCAACTCTATTATAACTTGATGTCAAGCATTGAGTTTTGGTATAAACTTTGGAAAAAAATACATCTGTGAACTCTGCAATATTCTGGCCTTAACAGAAACATCATTATGAGAAAAATACTATGGGTGCTCTGAAAATTCTTGTCACATTTTGCTAGACACTGGAACATTGTGCTACGGTTCATCTATTACTGAAAATTGCCTTTCTTGAAGTGAAAGATGACTGCAAGTATTCGCGTGGAACATTTCAACCTCATAATCGACTTAAGATGCAAGAATGCGATTGCAATCTTTAAGAATATTACTGTGTATATTGTCCTTTCCAAGTAGGCTTAGTTGTTTTAGCTCTTCACTTATACGGTGCTGCTGACATTTTGAATTTTTTGGTCATATTCACTTTATGAATTGAAGACGTAAATGGATAAAGAGGCTATCTGACAATCACAAACTATTGAGTTAGTAATTTCGAAACTTTCATTCTTCATTTACAGATACTACTATGACGTTTTCTGACTCTTCGTACAAGTTACGTCATAGTTATCTGTAAACGAAGTATTAAAGTTTGAAACTCCTTTATATCTCAATATTTTGAAATTGTCAGATAACCCCTTCACTCACTCATGTCTTGAATTATTGTCATGTATTTTATAGTGTTTTCTCACAGCAGTTTTGTAATACCTCACGCAGAGTTTAATGTGAAGATATTTCTAGATCGCACTGTCACCGGACGCGCGTAACGCCATGTGGGTATCGTTCGACGGACGGAACCGACAAGCGTTGCATCACGGAGATAGGTACACTACGACCCCTTTAGGGGTACTAGTTACGCATCCGCTGTGCACGCTCGCTGTAATAAGCTTTGTATCGCATGCACTGCAGCCCGATCATGAACTTTTAAAACATAAACACATCAAATAATTGAACGGCTGTCAAACTACCAATTGAATAAGTGTGTGTGTGTGTGCGTGCGTGCGTGCGTGTATGTGTGTGTTTTTTGTTTGTGAGTGTGTGAACCTGTAAATTGCAATACTCCGTTTAGGTTACGAATTGGAATATTTTTCGCGCTTGGGACAGGGTTCTATACTTGAACGGCTCTCATACTACCAACTGCAAATGTGCGTTTGTAATCCTATATATTTATATGGGATTACAAAGTTATTTATACAGTTGGTGTAGCCGTTCAATCATTGACCTGTTTTAAGGGTTCATGGTACGGGCTCTGTTCTCTTTAGTGTAGTGATTAGCTCTTTTAACACTTCGTGTCTGAATTTCTTTATCACTCCGACTTTTTTTTTTGTTTATATAATTTGCTAGGCCTGTTTTGTATTCGCTCTGTGACAATAGGTCTAATACTGTCTTGTTCTACTAATATACCGATGAATTGTAATAATTATTCGGACGAATATTCAGAAGTTACTGTAATCATATAAATCATGCAAATGATATCCGTGATAAAAGAATAAGCTACGGCTTAACCACAGATAGAGATAGATGTCGTTGTTCAGTCTAATAAATAAATTACTATTTACTTTTAAGGAGAAAGTATGTTGAACAGTGAATTCTAGACATACACATTATTTCCAGACTCTATTTATAAATTTGAGAAACAATATGGTTCTAAAAATTCCACAAGTGTCACCGTCACTGCTCATTAAATACAATGAATTGAGATTTGAGGGCTTGTTTCAGATAATGCCCACCCTAGAAGCGCGTTGTTCGGCCAGCGTTTCGTTCGACGGACGCTCGCAGTTGACTCTCAGGCCTGGCGATAGGTAACAGGACGTAACCGTTTGAATTATTTAGGACGCATCGCGACTACACCTCAGACTAAAAGAATAACATAGTCAGAGCACATAGAACTACACAGACTACACTCTATCCGGTTTGGTACTTAAGTAAAGGTTAACAATCTTGTACTTAACTACTTTTTAAAAAACTTTTTAAAATAAACTAGGCTAACTAACTAGTGATTTCATTTTTTTTTTAAATCTTTAAAATGAGTTTCTAAACAGAAAAATACGAATAAACTGAGTTTTTAAATAAAACATACTTATTAAAAAGACATCAAGATTGTTTTCGTTTACTTAAGTATCTACACGAATGGAGTATAGGGTGTGAATCCGCTTAATGTAATACTAAAGTAGTACCGTTTCGCTCGCACTCTTTGCGAGCACGCACGAGTGCAAGCGAAATGGTACTACTACTTTAGTATTACTTTCGGCGGTTACACACACAAGTTCTAAAGTTCCATCTATGTTATTCTTTCAATTTGAGGACTACATATTGCTCCCGAATTCCTAACGTATGTATGTTAGCAAGCATTATAGAATTTGATATTATACATACGCTTTTAATTCGAGACATACTGAAGTTAAGCGGTATCCTACGTAATTCAAACTGGGTACAAAAAAGATATATCACGAATTTATAATATGGCGACGCCAATTGTCATTGAGTATTTCTTTACATTAACATCGAGTTTTGAGTGATAATATAAACACATTTTTAATGTTTATTTTTTTCTTTCTTTTTTATTTTTAATTCTTTTTTTGGTGTTGGTTTACTATTATATGTTGGTTAAATAGCTTATTTATATAACTGATTGTAGTTTTTAAAGTTAGTTGGTAAAGGTTTATAATGACATACCTACTTATATTAATTTTGTACTCGTTTGCGCTTCTGCTTTGCATGTTTAATAGTTATAATGCATGTAGTGTTATATGTTGAACCACAATATGTACCCATATATTTAATAGACCAGATAAGCATGAGAGGATAAGAAGTTTGTGTTCTTGTGATATAATCGTTCTGTCTCGCCAATATGTAAACATGATACCTATTATTTCATTCATTCGCTTTGTAGCAAATTGGTTACTGGAAATATGCAATCCACTACTCACCCTCAAGTTGATTTGACTGTTAAAAATAAATATTAGAATAGTAAAAAGATATTAGAATAGTAAAAAAATATTAGAATAGCGAAATAGAGGAATGAAAGTTCTGAGTTAAAACAGATTATAAGATGAGGGTGAGTTGTGAAATACGCCTTGAATGTCATATCCAATCAAGTAATACGACCAAAAACTTAATCTTTTCCTATTTTTCTGTCTTTCAGCCTGTACGTTACGACCTCCGTATACCCTGTGCCGTCGATATGCGCACAAGATCAGATCTCAGACTGGTTCGATTCCCTGGCAGAGTGCCTACACTGGAACGTTCGCAAGAAGCAGAAGCAAATTGACGAACTAAGCGATATGACGCACTCATCAAGCGATACCCTAGAAGAACTTGACCAAAACCATCATGATGAAAGACCAACAGACACATGACCACTGAAACACATGTTTAATGAGGTCAACGAATATTGTCAAGTGTAACTAGGTTAAGTGAATGAATGCCTTCGCCTGCATACGCATGATTTTATAACAAATTTTCGTGATATATTGAGCAGTTTAACTCACTCTTACTCCTTGCAAAAAAAACGAATTAGAGGTTTAACAAATTACTTTACAAGGTAAAATACAGTTTTTATTGCACTTTTAAAAATTACAAGGTTGAGGTGAGTGGTGGGTTTCAAACCTCATTTTTTAAAATTAGAAAATGATTTTAAATATAGATGAAATGTTATACAATGGCCTTGTATTATCGTGGTGCTCTTTCATTCGCCAATAAGAAGCATTTTCCATCTACAGTGGCCTGTAAACCCAAATTTTTTATTCGAATTACCTATATAAAATTATAAGAAAAATATTCGCTAGATATGTCGTTACCGTTAGGAAGACATGTGTTCGGAAGTAATATATAAATAAATATTGGTAATGTAAAATTAACAAAATATTTTATTATGTGTGAAGGTTTATTGATAGATGTGTGAGATATCTAGTTGTTTATAATTCTTATTGCACTGATGTGGGTCCAACTCAAAGGGCATGGTACCAACTACCATTCCTATTAACAGATATTAATATTACTTTATTTAAAATCTTAGGAAGATTGAAACCGCATAACAGCAATACCCCTTAAAAATCTAAGAAGTGATTAAAGGAAATGGAGATTACATTAATTTATTTTAAATAGTTGTATTGAAGCTAAATTGGCAGCTTGTAATGCATAAAGAATGCTAGGGTGTTCAAATATTATATAAAGGTGAGCCAAAAAATCCGCGTCGGTGCATGAATTGTCTTATTTTGTGGTTGAGACGTTATGTTGTCTGCTAATATTGTGATACTGATCTTAACTAGGTTATTTTAACATTCCCTTGGACAATAAAAATGTAGTGTTGTTATGTCTTTCTTGGGTGTTTGGTTCTTTTTGTTTTATGATCAACTACCTAAGTATTCAAATTTGTTTTGTTTGCGATAAACATTATTAATCTCATACAATAAATATAATAGACATAGTATTGCCTACGCAAAGGTGCTAACAGTAATAAAATAGTGCCAATGTTAAAATAGCAAAAACTATTTTTGACAGTAGCGAATGTCAGTTGAATGGAATATAATATGGTCAAAAATAAAAGGTTTGCTCTGTGGTAAACCATAGCGGTCATCATATAAGAGCACAAAATGTAGATAAATTATAGATTTTTTACTTTGTTGTTGGTATTTATAAATATGTAGAGTTGTGTACAAAATAAGTTGATAAAATAATTAACAATTATATTCGATTCACGAAATTAATGACAGTGCAATGATAGTGCCGTTAAAATTAATACTGCCAGGAAAATCACTTTCATCAAAAATAAATTATGAAAGATGAAACCTATGTATTTCCTAAACTTAAAATATTATATATAAAACTGCTACTTTTTGCAATGTTTGCTACATTGCAAAAAGTAGCAGTTTTATATATAATATTTACCTACAATAAATTGTAATTATTACCCGCTCTAAAAATTGCTTTATTTATCTTGGATGGACTAATAAGGTCCTGTGAGTATAAATATGAAGATAATTATGTATATAAGTTAAATATAAATTATATGAATGCGAATATAATGTCTTGTTTCTTTTTTACGACCACATCTCAACTTCAACTTCTTCAAAATGGCCTCTGCAGCAAATCGCCACAACTCCGCCAATGTCAAGTAAAATTTAATATAAAATTATTAATGGCGACACGCCAATGTCGAGTGTACCAGAGCAAGAGTAGCTTTCTTTCCGTGTGTCCGCTCCCCACGAGATCCAGGACGATCAGGACGTCTGGTTGGATTTTAGGGGGCGACCATATCTCTAAATCTCTCTCGTACATTATACAGCTTCATGTAAAATTATCAAACTGTCAATCCGATGTGTGATATAGAGAACGCTCTACCAAGCCGAAGCAAACCGATCTTACTGGAACTCTCATGCCTTTTCGCAACAAAACATGGGAATCTTGACATCCCTATGGTTTTTCATGGTTTTTCACATCATTTTTGAAGTTACACTTCTTTTGGCGCGTTAGGAAAAAATTACGATGCGCGCACACACCGACTCGAAAAACCGCTCCATTTCACCTAGATGTATTGATGTGACTAGTTGAACATTTTTGTTCCAAGTAGTTACATTATTTCCTGGAAACTAGCACTATAAGAAGGACAATCTAGTATATGAAAAAGTATCCGTCAAAATGTATTAAATTAGGGTGGCGCCACATTAGCTTATTGTGTAACTTATAAAAGAAACTCCAAATATTGTTAGAGTATGCTTGAAAAATAAAGGACGGAAAAACTTCCGCTAAGTCCGTAGACGGAGAAAACTATAGACTGCTGGATAGCTCTATCTCATTCCCACACATTCCGACAAAAGCAGGATGCAGTATGTAAGAATTGCTCATGATAGAAAAGGACAAATTCAAACTATTGCCATCCCTCAGAGCGTGCCAGTTTTTTCAAGGTGTAAAAAATACTTTATTGCGTTTTTAATGTATGTTTAATTATTTCTTGGACGGTGACTAGTGGTTATTTTTATAGTTCCTAAGCCTTCCCTTTGCTTATTACGAACGATGTGGCGCTGTGTTCTATTGTGCAAAAGTGATAGTCGTGAATTCGTGATAGTTTGCCTGGATTGAGCTTTCAGTGTATGGTTTCTTTATAAATTCTGTATTCTAACGGTGAAAACTTAAATCAATTTGTTAGTAAACATTTTACCGATGAACATTCCATTAAGTTTCTCAGTAATAAGTGTAATTATCTCATTTTAATTGCAATTTCAACATTGGTTAAAATATTCAGTTTTGCTAGACCGGAGACCCGGATTGTGATATTACCCGGGATTAAGTGTCGTAACTATTGAGTACTTAGTCGCAACCGACAGTTGAAAATTGTAAAAGAGGCACCTTTTTACGGTTCCGTATCCGAAGAGTAAAAACGGGACCCTATTACTTAGACTCCACTGACTGTCTGTCGTCTGTCTGTTATGTCTGTCATGAATTTTTTTTGCTAGGCGTTTGAAATTTTCACAGATGATGTATTTCTATTGCTGCGATAACAACAAATACTGAACTGCATTGGCAAAGAATGATGCATTGATTGCATGGGTAATTACTTCGATTAATACAAATAAAAAATACATGCAAAAAATCCTTTAATTTTTTTCATACATAACGGCAATTTCATAGATTCATAGACCTAATATTAATAATTATATAGATATATATAGATATAATTATTACAACATCCGATGATTAGACGTTTCGATCGCTAGGACTAAATATATATTTTTATTATTAATGTTATGTATGACACGTATGAGTTGTGAGTTTATGACATAAGTTTTAGGCCTTTCAAAATTAGGACTGAACCTACATTTACCTAATGTGTGCTTTAATAATTACCTTTTTTGTTTTTTAGTCGATAGGCTCGCATACGCGTCACACTTTCCGAAGTGCATCCGTTAAACACCGAGAGACGAGAGACATGTATTGTGTTGATGTTCCAGGCTCTGGAGCCTATTCACAACTAGAGAAACATTGTTGATGAGCCTCGCTGCTAGTTCCTAAAGATGCGCTACATAAAATATGCTGTAAGATGTACATATAATAAATGGTTATACATGATTAAATACGTTTTTTATTTCTTCCATGAATTTTTTTCCAGCCAAGTATAGCGTTACACTTAGACGCGCATTGCGGTGGCGGTCAATACAACTGACAGTTTTCAATTACGAAATTCGCATTGACACTTAAGACTAGACTCACTATAATAACAATCACAATCTTGAGGACTGATTGTTTAATCCTCAGTTCAATTTAGACACAGAATTTGTACCTAAGTATTAAAACTTCTCGAGTCTTGGGGGAAAAACATATTTTATAGCAACACTGCAATCTTTGACTATTGACCTTAGGTAATAATCTTCTATCTGATTGGGCCACGCAGTCCGTAACTCTATACCTACTTTCTTTCTCTAAGGTTGTTATTCATTGGTGTCGATTCGGGTTGGCAAAATTCCGACTAAACTAAACTATTATTAGTTTAGTCACGTCAAATTGCGGTTTCTTATTCGGGAAAACACCAACTAACTTAATTTGACAGGACCAAACTATTTTTAGTTTAGACGAATTCAATTTAGTGAAATCATCCATTTTGCTATTCGGTAAGGCAAAATTTTATTCCTGTCAAACTAAAATCCGACTTATTTTAGTGGCCATATTTTTGGTCGCGATTAAACTAAACTAAACCTTGTTCTGCTGATTGTTTGTGCTGGTTGAAATTTTTAAATTACAGAAAAATGAACGTATGCGTTGTGGCTGCTTTTTTCGAGGAGCAAGAAAGGTAAATAAGAAAATTTATCAACTAAATATGTGTTTATTTGTTCAAAACTGACCTAGCAGTAAAAAATTACGCATCAATGTCATTGTGGAGAAGCAGTTGACCGACTCGGACACCATGGCCTGTCATACTGCAGGATCGCGGGGCGAATTCCACGGCACGCCAGCCTCAACAACATAATCCGCCGTGCTCTTGTCATTGCTGGTATGCCAGCTGTGCTTGAACCAAACGGTTTGGCGCGCGACGATGGCAAGAGACTGGATGGTATGCCAATAATGCCTTGGAAAATGGGTAGGACTCTGGTGTGGGACGCAACATGCGTCGACACCATTGCCCCTACCCATATAACTGGCACTGCTAGCTGTGCCGGTGCCGCTGCAGCTCCTGCAGCGGCTGTTAAGCGGCGCAAATACTCCAATCTTATTGGAGATTATGAATGTGTGCCGTTTGGAGTCGAAACGTTTGGGCCTTGGGGTCCGAGCGCCCGCAATCTCTTCAGGGAGATTGCGAAATGTATGGCTGACGCGTCTCGTGACCAGAAGGCTGGCCTCATTTCAGGTCAGAGATTAAGTATTGCCATACAACGTGGCAATGCTGCTAGTCTTCTGGGAACGCTACCACAAGAGGCATGCGATGCGGATGAATTCCACGACGCATTTTAACTTTTAGTTTTTTTTTAAATTATATTTAGTATTGTGTATATATAGTAACTTTATTAATTTAATTTAATTTTTGCCAATACATCTGTAATATATGTAAAAATTGTGTAACAATAAAAATAATTGAAAAATTAACTATTATCATAAAGGTTGGGTTTGAAATTTATTTTAAGGTTAGAAATTTATTTGTTTTACAGAAATCGGGAAGAACGGGCCAGGTTGCTTCGGTCGAAGGATGCATCAAATCCGTTTGAGATGGCCGACCGTAAATTAAAAAAAAATCTTTAGGGTCATCAGCGGCCAAGTTCCTGTTAGAGATACTTGAAAATCACCTTAAATTAAGCGAAGAGGATTTTTTTGTGATTGTGACATACACACACATACACATACATTGTTTATTTTTCCTCTTTTCACGTAATATTCCCATTACCATGCCGCCAAGTTTGTTGTTTTGGTTTGTTTATTTTTTCAGAGGTTTAATTTACGGTCACGTTTGAATTTGAACACGTTTTTTGACAAGAAGTTAAGTTGTCTCTCTCACACTTCAACAACAAGGACGTTGTCATTCCTTCATTGAAGTCACAGATTAAAAAGGGTTTATTCAATTTAGTCGTGTGACCTTGACTAAAAATGCATGCACTATTTTTAGTTCGGTGGCCAAACCGAATAGACAAAGCGTTGAACTAAACTAAAATAAGATAATTTTTAGTTTAGTTTAGTTTAATCGGGTGGACATGCCGAATTAACACCATTATCTATAAAATAGTAATGTCAACTGCCAATTTCATTTTGACAGTGATGTAACCTAAAAATTGAAAGAATTTTGGCGATATACTTTTTATAATCCGCAAGAATGTCTAAAATATCTTGTTTAATTAACCATATTACAAAAAGGAGCATTTCTCTTACAGCTCCAAAAGAAGGAAAACGAAATTTCAGGAAATTTGTTATCGCCAATAAGAGAGGTACTCGATTGCACAAACAACAGCAGACAACCGACAAAAGGGAATTAAACATTGATAAGCTAGGAGTTCGTGATACAGGCTACTATGTCAATGGTCGCTTTGTCTCTGTACCTGAGATGATACCAGAGCTAATCGTTCCAGACTTGAAAGGTTTTGAGCTTAAACCATACGTTTCATACAGGGCTGAAGACGTTGTACAAAGCGAATTTACGCCTCAGCAACTGTTTGATGCTGTCTACAGTAAGAAAATAGTAATGGACTTCAAGCAAGGCAAGCTTGACGCTGATGGCAACCCATTAGAACCTTCTGAGGAGGAAAAATTACAGCCTGAAGAAGCAGTGAACAGAGCAAAAAGAACAGGCTCAGATATATTTTAGTGTTTTTCTGAATATATGTAGCTTAGTAATAGATAAATAAGAGTATTATAATAAAATGTTATGTTATTATTTAGTTATTGGTATATTCCTGTATTAAATTTTTGTGTTCCTTGCTGTACCTTATGTAATTTGTGAAAGATGTATTTGATTCAGACTTTCACTAGATGACTCAGTTTGAATGCGGCTAAATTTAAAGTTTTCTCTTCCATTTAAAATTTTAAATGATACTGCATTATCTGATAACTAGCATTGCTAAATATGGAGTATGCCCGTCATATAATTTTTAAAAATGTTACAAGAAATATTTACGCATTTTCTAACTGTTTCAGTAGCAGAGTCTGATATACTTACTTAGAAACTGTAAGACTAAAGAGAGCTCAACATTATTTTTTTAAACACATTAATATCAATCTTCAGTGAGAAATATATAGACATCATACTGTGATAATTATTATCATGATGTGTAACTCAGTGACATATAGCCTCATCATCAACTTTGTGTTATTCGAAATCCTTGTCTCATCTTTAGCCCTCACATCAGTGTCCCATAAGGTCCATTTTGTTTACCCCCACTTTTACATACAACTTTACACAATCAAGTGCATCCAAAGTAATAAGACCAAGCCAGCACATCTTATGTCTACTGTTACTGCTGAGAAGCGCAGGAGGCGGACATATTTTGTTAGCTATGAGGCGGCACACGAGCAGCGGAGCATGGAGCAGGACGCTCCCTAGCCAGATGGACCGATGACCTGAAAAAGGTGGCTGGGATCATACGAAATGCCGCACATTGGGAGAGACCTATGTCCAGCAGTGGGCTAATTAATTGATTGATTGATGAGGCGGCACCAGCGAAAGTGACTATAGGTGAAGTGTAAATCTAGCCTTGAAGAGATAGCAACAAGTAACTCATTACTGCAAAATTTCTTAGTCACGCAAAATTATGGTAATTATTAAATCAGAACAATTAGTACGTAACAATATCATTAATATCAACAATCAGAACTTACAATAAAGAACTCAAAGAAGTTTTAATTTATTTCTATTTTGGATAGTCTAGCATATATTTAAGTAACTGGTTGGTAAACACATACATAGCTTGATAACATAGTAACATAGCAAACAACCAACCAAGGATTAAACTGGTTTATCTACTTAAATATGCCTATCGGTATAAACACAACACGTAAAATTATATAATAGGGGTCTCGGTCTAATAATACTTTGTCACTTTATTTTTTTATAAATCTTACGTGGTGGACAAGCACACGGCTCACTTGATGGAAAGTGATTACTGTGACGTGTGGACGTGTGCATCACCAGGGGAGTCACAGTCGTGCTGCCGTGCCTATAGGAACAGAGTTTCTGTGCCGTCAGTGCATATGACAAATAGTACGAGATCCCACTGCAGGATTGGTGCGCTCATCGACTTTTTGTTTAAAACCAAAATTTTTATGTTTATTTATAATTAAGAGAATATATATTTACTCGGGTGCCTATCAAAATTTGGCCGCCATTATTTTTAATTAAATTATTTTTAATTGATTTTTGGTAAAATATTTCGTTTATTTATTTTTTAAATAAAATAACGTCTACATTACGGTAATTAATATGAACATTCTAAAAAATCACGGTTGCCGTTGCGCACCTGGCCGCACCTCTTTGCAGCCAGGTGTAAACAGGTATGATTTCGATAAATTTATACGTTTATGACCTATATTTATTAATTATATGTCAAATTGAAGCTATTTTTTTTCTATTAATTATCATATATAGTTGCTTAATTAAATCTGGCCGCAAATAAGGGTTAATGGCTGTTAAAGATACTAAATATTTAAGGTAGAGTGAAAGAGAGTTAGCGTGTAACATCATTTGTCAGACGAGGACAGCGATTGCCGGCTGTGCGACGCTTAAACAATTAAGCAAATAAAAAAAATTAAAAAAATATCTTATAATTCTTATATTTCCGTAACTCTTATTTAAAAATCTGAATCATCGGAGCTTTCAGTTGTACTATCATCGGAGCTATCACTTTCATCGCTACAAATATCAGAATCGTCGTTATCGGAAGCTTTGTTCGTGGATTCACATAGCACACTATTAACTTGCATTGGAGTTGAGTCTCCCAGGAACCATGTTGGTTTTAAAAAACCATCTAGTACCAGCCAGCCATTATTTTCTGGGCTGAATTACATAACATAAACATCTTGCATAAACATCTTGAGGTCTTTTATCAAACTGTTTACGTTATTAGATAGCACAGGTCCTTGTTCTTTGATATTCATTTGAATTTGCATTCATTCCTTGAAATTTAGCTAACAACGTGGTTTCCAAATTTTGGACTATTTGAATATATAATTTGTTTGCATTATTATTCAACTTTTATGGCTTGATCATAAAAAAATAATCAATAAATCTATTGCCGTTTACAGAATCATAAAATATGGTTTCGTTGTAGAGTAATTCCTTTTTTTCTACAAGATAGTAAGACAGCCTCACGATGTCATCACCCGCCCTACGATGTCATTACCCGCCCTTGCCCCTTGCCGGACTTGACAGGTTAAATATTTATTATCTTTAACAGCCAGTAACCCTTATTTGCGGCCAGATTTAATTAAGCAACTATATATGATAATTAATAGAAAAAAATTAGCTTCAATTTGACATATAATTAATAAATATAGGTTATAAACGTATAAATTTATCGAAATCATACCTGTTTACACCTGGCTGCAAAGAGGTGCGGCCAGGTGCGCAACGGCAACCGTGATTTTTTAGAATCTTCATATTAATTACCGTGATGTAGACGTTATTTTATTAAAAAAATAAATAAACGAAATTTTTTACCAAAAATCAATTAAAAATAATTTAATTAAAAATAATGGCGGCCAAATTTTGATAGGCACCCGAGTAAATATATATTCTCTTAATTATAAACAAACATAAAAATTTGGTTTTTAACAAATAGTCGATGAGCGCACCAATCCTGCAGTGGGATCTTAGACTAAAAGCTTTGGTCTTTCTTTTACACTAACGGCACGAAAATTTTCCAATTAGCTCTGGCTACTATACTCACCGCCGGGAACACAGCAAGAGGTTATTATGGCCGCGGTTTTCCAAGGTTTTCTGTCGGGCGGAGGTATGTATGTACTTCCCCAGTCCGACTGCTCAATTGGGACGGGTATACCGTCGTGTCCTACTACAGCGTATTTCTGTTCTTACCTTTTTTCATCCCCGCGGATACCACCTCCTTCAACTGTCAGGGGTGATTATGTCGTAATGTATTACCGGACTGTAAGGTTACCCAATAAGGCATTTCCTATGCACCCCGGCTCACCCTGCGGCATCTACGGTTTTAGGACGGTCCCTTCGGGTGTCGAAAGCACGGTGTTCCCATCGAACACCGTGCTTGGGTGCACCGTGCTACGTGGGTGAACTGATGAAAGGGTGACAGGCAGCCGCACCTGTCGCCGCGAGGCTTTTTTTTATACCACTTAGGTGGCAAGAGAAACACAAGGCCCACCCTTATGAAAATTGGTTACCGTAGCCTATGGCGCGTTATACGTACAGGAGTAACAATCGTGCTGCGCACCCTGAAAAAATCTTCTGATGCCCTTCTTGAAGTACCTCATATATTTAATCTTTATTGTGCACATAAAAATTACAATAAACAATAAAACTTAAATGTACCTACCTAGTTCACAACGGTGAGCTTATCTCTAGTCTAGTCGCTTGAGAAACAGAGAGTTAATTCCACACCTTGAACGTGCCTGAGGTTCTATTCTGCACCAAGCCCTCCACCACATACTGTATGTATACCTACTACTGGCAGTGGCTACTTCGTTTACCGGTAATCAACTCTTATGTGCCCGATCCCGGCCTTTATATCAACTTCCATAGATATTCGTACGGCAAACAGTTCTGACGGCTTAACGTACTCTTCTAGGCACGGTACCACTGAGACCAAAGCAAACAGACATATTCATACACATCTACAAATATTTGCACTAATAGGAAAACGAACCTGCTGTAATAGCAGTCACAGATATCCGTGATAGCAGTACCTACTAGCAGTCTAATACACTACCGGCACTTCACAACGGCTGCTCTGCTATAGGAACGTAAACTTCTAATTAATTACATTTCTACCTAGTTATTTTCGACAGCATAACACAACATAGGTCATCATACAGACAATCTTAGGTCACATAAAACAATGCTTGATACGATTGATAACATGATCGATAAGCCTTCTCATGTTGGGGCCACATTAATATCAGTATTATCATAGTAGGTACATATTTTAATTAAAATAGGTAGGTACCTAGATAGATTGGTACTTGATTAAAAATAAGCAAATATGATAGTTAGGTAGGTACGACAGCTTGTGAAACTATTGACCCGCATTTTATCTAAACTAAACAGTGACCGTCTGCCACAACTCACAAATAATTTTAATACAATCAATTGCTGTTTAATCATTTAAACTAGCGATATCATTTCGCGCGCATGTGACTTGTGAGGCGCATGCGCACATCGTACCGGTTAAACAAATCAACAGCCACAGAAAAATAATGGGAGGCAACTATTCCGCAATGGATCCGATGGAGGTTCCTGTGCCCGACATAAATAGTTTATTCGAAAGAGATGGTTATTTGAAGCCGTATGAACGTGAAATTCGTCGCAGGTGAGTTCTTAAATTTTCTAGAGTAAGTTACTTAAAAGTTGCAGTTAAATTACTATACAAAAAATGTTTTGAGAAGATAGTTTATTTCGAGGTTAAGTTAGGTTAGGCGTGTTTACGAACTCGTTGTCAATAAAGCGATACATCGCTTCAAAGAAACGGCAAAGTGTCAATCAGCTGAACTGTATTTATTATATTTCAAATACATATATGAGATGCAAACATGATGTCTATAACTATGAACAAAATAAAATTAAACATTGCACCACGCTTTGATTATATTCATAATCAAAGGCACCACGACATAGATATGGCATAAATTATTCAAAATGTATGTAAAGCGTAAACAGCTCATAATATGCCGCTGCAGCGCTGCGTACGCTTATAGTACTTTGCGATTGTGTTGACATTCTCAATGTCAAACTTAAGGTCAAAATTAAAACTTTACAAAAGCAATGTGGTGTTTTATTTACGCGCCTATTTTGTATTGGAATAGTAATATATATATCTTATTGTCACTTATGTAAATGGTAAATAAAAACCGACAGAACTAAAGGCAATGTCGACTGTGTAGGGTGTGTAGGCATGATTAAAACTTTCAAATACGTATTATTCTTAATAAATATTACTAAGTAGGTACCTATCTGTTCTACCTATTGATTAAATTTCGATACTTGGTATAAGTACCTATCTATAGTAAGATGGATCTTCAGTATACGCATAACTCATACCTATACTTGATTAACCTACCAATTCAGATCTGTGAGAGTGAGATCGACCCGTCACGTCTGCTCAAGACTTTCGAAATCCTTTATTGAATAGGTAGCTACATACTTTGTGTAGCGGTATGGGTTCATGATATAAATTTTTCGGTCTGGTGGCTTTATGCTAGCATATTCTATGTACACAGCGCTGTGTATATCAATTACACTTAAAGTAAGCATAGCTGACCAATACCTAAGTTGATTTATTGTAGGTTCTAGAGAGAGGGAGAGATAGGTTCTTATTTTTGTTAATAGTTTCCTAATCCTATTGCAGAGAAATACTCAGACCAGTTCAAATATAAATATATCTATATATTCACAAAGACAATTTGTTTTGCACTGAGCGGGTATCGAACCCGGGACCTGTGACTTAGCAGTCGAACGCTCTGTCGTTTTAGGTCTTACACTACCTAGTTACACTACTTAGTTATAGATAGTCTATGCTAACGCTGACCACTCTCAACTAAAAAGGGAAGTAGGTACCTACTACACTTTTATTACCAAAGCATAACATCAAGTTTTTTTAGAGAAGGTTAAAAATAGGTACAATGAATTGCTTGTCAACTGTAGGATACTTGTAACTGTCAGATAAGTAGTCTTACCATACATAACATAATTAATATGAAGCGATAACGTGTTAAAAAAGAAAGCGAAGCAAAGTTTCGATTTATAAAATTGCGTTTTTAAAACGTGTGATTTTAAAACTGACGAGTAGGTAATATTAATTTAAAATGATACCTAGTTACCTACATTACAAAATCTATTGATTCCTGAACTATCAGGAAGTAGGTAAATAGCTCGAAGAACAGTTATAAATTCATGAAAACGCGGGTTTTGTCTTGGACTTTTTTATGCTTTTCTTTTTAAACGAATTAAAATTATGCATTTTGAAAACCTAGCGTTATTGAATCAAAGCTCTGAGATTGAAATAATCATTGGTCGTAAATTTATAACCGCTGCATAACGGGAGTTAAAGAGATACTAAAATGATTAGACATGTTGCTTGTCTGGCTATATAAACGGAATTTTACTGTTGTATTTATACTTTTAGATATCTAATATATACGAATTAGGTATACTATATTATCTGTGCAAATAGGTATGTGCAAGTAGGTACTAAAGATTATGCCATCCACGCTAATAAGTTAGAGTCACTGTCATATTCGCGATTTCAATTAAATGGATGAAATCGCGGAGGTGATGACGCGAATTAGAATAGTGAAGAATTAGCAATATTACTCTAATCGCGGTCAAGACTTTTCGCCATAGCCACAGTGAAATGAAATGAAATATAGCGGACTCATTCGGTCGATATCAGGCGCTGTCGCAGCCTGAACTTTATATGGGGTCACTTTTTTAAATCCTAAGTAAGTCATAACACTTAAAAAAATCTTCTTCTTCTTTATCCTATCGTTAATCCCAGTCGCATCCGAAGTTTTCAACTTGGAGTCTGGAGTCCGTTTCACCAGTCCAATTGCGGATTTGGAACTTCGGTATTTTCTATGAAGCGACTGCTATCTGACGTCCACAACCCAAAGGCGACATCGAAGCATTGCAGTTAGACCAATTATTAGACTTTTCAGGGCTTTAACTACCCATCAGAACTGCCGTAGATGTTTGTATGGCAAACGGGATCGACGGCATAACGTGCTCTCCGAGGAACGACCAGACCAATGCAAATACTGAAATACCCATATTCATGCATTAGCGGCTACGTTCACTACCGCTACGCCAGAGACGCTATCCGAATATATTCTCTATCAGTACATCGACGATGAACTTTAGCGGTCAAAACCACTCAGAACTTAAATTGAAAATATATGATTTCAGGTATGGCTGCTTCAGAGACCTCTGGGACAAAATCGAGTCGTGGGAAGGCGGGTTGGACGGCTTCACAAAGGGCTACAAGTATTTCGGGCCGCAGTACAATTCCGATGGGTCGGTCACCTGGCGAGAGTGGGCACCAGCAGCTCACTCCGTGCACCTACAAGGAGAATTTAGTAAGTTCTTATTTTACTATTCTCTGAGCATTTGCCCAATTCCGTTGGGAATCTATGGGAATCTCATCTAACTAAGATGCGGCTGAAGTTTGATAATTTCCGTGAAGTGATTGCCATCTGACCTCCACAAATAATTGGCGATATCGAAGTTCAGACTCAGACTAGTCCAGCAGGCGTATGACAACCGGAATCGACGGCTTAACGTGCTCTCCGAAGCAGATCAATGCAACTACCAATATTCATGGATACAAATATTTTCACTGAGCAAAGATCGAGCCCGCGCCAAGTTTCTGGATAGCAAAAATAAACCAAGTTGCCAAGCAGACCCCGAGATTTTTAGTACACCCTTGTTTGTAGCTGAGATGGCCATCAGAGGAGTATGGTGATTCTATGAATTTAACATTTATTTGGCATCTATTTATCTGCCTGTAACATACTTACATTTACGAGTATAGATAGGTAATCTGTAATATGAGATTATGACATAGCTTGGATTAAATTGTTTCACTCGTAACTAGGTATAACAAGGTTGGGTGACTCACTTAAGTACACACGCTAAGAATAAAGTAATAGATGGCACAGAGTTAAGTAGTTTTAATGGGAAGTAAGGCGCTAAATATAGAGAGATAGAGTAACTTACCATAAACTAAGTTTAGTACCAAGTTAAGATCTACTAGCTGAAAATAGTTACTTAATACGAATTGCATAAAACCGGATCGCTTTATATCCGCGCCCTAGGGCAACCGTTATTAGAGTAGATATTCTTGGGTCACTTTGATAACGTTCAGTCTAACTTAGAAGATCATCTACACCTTCGACAGAATATGATTAGATAACGGAGCCGCAGTGAAATTTCACTTTAGAAAAAACGAGTTGCAAAATGCAGGTGAGAATTCATTCTGACATCAATCTGACCATCCTTAGCCGCATGGAAGGCTCACGACTTAACTGCACTGCTACAGCTCCGCTATATAGTTCTCTACTCCGTGATCTTGCCTTACTATACGACTATTGTGAAGAAAGGTCTGGTCAGCAGTACTCGGAACTGGCGGGCTTGCCTGAAAGGATTAATGACAATGTAGTAAAATCGTGAAATATGTAGGATAGAGTCAAGTGGCGGCCTTTTGCATCTGCCTACCCCGGAGGGAAATAGGTGTGAGCGTAGATATGTATGCTGTAGTGAGTGGATCACGGTCCCAAGTTATATTCTCGAATAAAATGCTGATGAGTTTTTCTTTTAGAAAAAATCCAAAGCAGTAGTAATTTCGCTCCTACGTCGAATCGAAACTAAGTACTTAGTTGATAAAATATTTGTGTAAAATACACCATTGCTTTCTTGTTCGAGGATATAGAGCTGTGAATCATCATCGTTATCCTTGCGTTGGTCGTGGTCACGTCTAATGCCTTCACCTCGGCGTCCGGGTCTGCTTGAAATATCATGTGGCTTTGTTTTTTCGGCTATAATGGAAGCGACTGCCGTTTGACACCCCAGCCCCCTATAAAGTACTTATTAATTAAATAAAAAAAAAAATCGGAAACATACAGTACGCGCCTTTTCTATTCTAGATGGTTGGAACACAAAAAGTCACCCTTTCAAGAAGTTGGAGTATGGTAAATGGGAGCTGAACATACCGGCGAACCCTGACGGCTCCTGCCCCCTGAAGCACGACAGCCGGGTACAGATCATAGTGAACGACCATCTCTACAGGATATCCCCTTGGGCGAGCTACGTCAAACCGTTCGAAGGGTTCACTTACCAACATTTTATTTACAAACCCGATCAAGTAAGTCTCTATATTTTACTTCTTAATATTTTGTCACTTCAACAGTATTTAGATCACAACATTAGAAGGCACGCGCCGAAACATGGTAAGCCGCCACTCATCCCTGGGCCTACTGCTGCTAGGGCGACGGTAAGTCCGAACCGTCATCCTCATGCCAACGTGCACAAAATCCCTACGTATACACTCCCCTCCGCCGCCGGAGCCGGAGGGGGAGGTTATTTCGGATTCGAATCGATTAAAACGCACGCCGAAGGTTAGGTTGCTAGTGCATATCCCTCGCACCCCGCAGCACGCCGCCACCGCGGCCTGTTTCTGCGATCTCCACCCCGCTGTTACACCTTCTGCAACGCGGGAGAGCGCGGGGCCAATCCTGTTTCATTTCCGCCTCCCGTTATATATTTATTGCATTGATTTATTGGGTAACCTTGCATCTCGGTAATTAAGACTCGAGACGGTAATCTGTGATTTTGGGCAGCCTGAGTCCAACATAACCATCCTCAATGGCCGTACCAACAATATTTATGTTTTGTTTTAGTACCAAGCTCTTTTCTCAAAAGCTTAACATAGGGTGTTACTTTGTGACCTACATGATTTTTTATATAATAAGGGGTAGCATCAAAGATAGAAATTAACTGAATACTTTATTTTTGTTTAAGCCTTATGAATTCAAGCATAGAAAAGTAGACAGACCAAAATCCCTTCGAATATACGAGTGTCACGTCGGCATCGCTACACCGGAAGGCAAGGTCGGCACTTATAACGAATTCAGGGATAATGTTCTACCAAGGATTAAGAACCAAGGTACGTGTATTTCTTCCTCATGATTCATCATATTAGCGTGTTTTTAAGTTATATCCAAGGGTCGTAACTCGGAGTCTGGAGTCTGCTGCAGTTATTGCCGCCTGTCTTCCTAACCTTTAGGGGAAATGCGCCAGAACTTCCCCCGTCAGTCAGCAAGTGTACCGATTTTTCTATTATTTTCTTTTTTTTGCAAGCGAAGTATTAAGTAAGGCTACTGAAATTTTGTCACAATTATGTATAACTAGCTATTGTCCGCGGCTCTGCCCGTGTTGAATCAACGCTATTTTTCTAAAATAAAAGTAGCCTAAGTTACTCTTTATTACATCAGCTACCTGCCAACAAAAGTCCCGTCGAAATCGGTCCAGCCATTTCAGAGATTAGCCGGAACAAACAGACAGACAGACAAAAATTGTAAAAAATGTTATTTTGGTGTATGTACCGTACTATATTCATATGCATGTAGTAAAAAACGGTTATTTCAATATTACGAAAAGACACTCTAATTTTATTTATATGTATAGAGTACTATGCGTTTCAAATAAGTTGATAACTGTCATAATGACATTTTGATACGTGTCGATAACTTCATTGTGTAACGTAAGGTCAGCAAATACATTTTTATACTTCACTGTTGCTTCACTGTTGTTAATATATTTCCAATTAAATATTTATGATGATTGTTGAACCATATTCCCTTTTCAAGATAGATAAGGATAGGGTAGGATAAGTACATACACATTAAGTAAAAATTAAATTATCGGTTCTTTTTATATTTATTTATTTTAATCGGGCGGTAATTTTGAATTTTTGAATAATTATAATTACTAAAAAAATTGATAAGTACTTAATGAAAAGAGTTAATTAATTAGGTCGTTGTTACCATACACGTATGAACCTGTCCGAAATGGAAATTTTGTTGTTAGCTGTACATTTTTCATGAATACGGAATGAAGTTGCCGCGGTCGCGATTATCTTCTCATTTGAAACGCATAGTAGGTATAGATGATATTTTTTAATATAATCATGTAACTTATCAACATTTGTATATGTGCAATATTTCAGGGTACAACGCAATACAACTCATGGCCATAATGGAACATGCTTACTACGCGTCTTTTGGTTACCAGGTGACTAGCTTCTTTGCGGCCAGCAGGTACGTTTGAATGAATTTATATCGTTATAGAATAACATCACCTCCATAGGAGCCGGGAAGAAATTAGGCTGGGACCTCCATATTTGTAACCAAAAATAATATAGGGCGGGACTCTCAATCTTCGCAAATACAATACCCCAAATACCACTCCCGAGGAGGGCCAGACCGAGAGGAATGGCTCTGGGTCAGCCGGGGTGCGAGGGATATGTCGCGAAACAAACTCACCTTCGGCCTAGCACACCGACCCACAGACGGCGTGCGGTTTAGTCGGTTCGAGTCCGACATAACCTCCCCCTCCAGCTCCAGAGGGGGGTATCAGTGGGGATCTCCCGCACGTAAAAAAACCCCAAATACCACTCTAAAGAAGTGTTTCTACTATGATCAAGTGTCTTGAGTTTACACTCAAGAGAGTATTGAGTAAGACAATCATGAGTAGTTTCAGGTGTCAGCTTTTACAAAAAGCTCTCTCACACTTTTGCCTATTGCCTTGCAAATCTGACAGTAAACATAGAAGCAATAATCTTGACGTTCATATGCGTTACTTTATGAATAAAAATATTTTGATTGATGCAAACTTCTAACCTTCATCTACCCACAGTCGTAACGGAACACGCTGCGAGTTAAAGCAGCTCGTGGACCGTGGCCAATAATATTGACGTTCATAAGTGTTACTTTGTGACTGATATGAATAAAAATATTTTGATTGATAAGCACTTCTAACCCTCCAACTACCCACAGTCGTTACGGAACACCCTGCGAGTTGAAACAGCTGGTGGATCGTGCCCACGAGCTTGGATTGTACGTGCTATTAGACGTGGTACACTCACACGCCTCCAAGAACACAGCAGATGGCCTCAACGAGTTCGACGGCTCCAACTCTTGTTACTTCCATGACGGAGCCAGGGGCACGCACTCCTTGTGGGACAGCAGGCTGTTTAACTATTCTGAGTAAGATCTACATTTTGATACATTAATATAGGCTTATGAATTTAATTATATTATCTGTGTTATAATTATAACTTAATATGTATTTACTTGTGTAACGATGATGAGTGTGTGTAATTAAAATAGAGGCAAAATGTTTTTTCTTCTATTTCAGGGCAGAAGTTTTAAGATTCCTGCTATCAAACCTCAGGTGGTACCAAGAGGAGTATCAATTTGATGGATTCCGGTAAGGAAATCGTTAATCAATAATTCATTAGGTTTAAAATCCACGCGCTGAGTAGTAATTAATTACCGAATCGCTATTATTTTAAACAACCTATATGAAATTAATAGTTTGTTTGTATGAACATTTTAAAGAATGTATTTTTCTAGTAAGTACTTCAATGGAAATTGCTTTTTAGCATCGATGCATTCACTTTCAGGTACAATTATTTATTTTCATATAAATAATACTTTAATATGAATGGTAACACCCGAGAATTTTGAAAGTAGCACCTATGAATGACTAATGTCAGATGGTTTCTTTATTATTATTTTTTTCAGGTTTGATGGTGTCACCTCAATGTTGTACCACAGTCGTGGTATAGGCCAAGGCTTCTCTGGCCATTACGATGAATATTTTGGATTAGGCGTGGACACTGAAGCGCTGGTGTACCTTATGCTCGCCAATGAGATCGTTCACAAGTTTGATAGCAGGGCTATTACTATTGCTGAGGTGAGGGCGATTGAGCTGTTTTTTTTTATTATTATAATAGAACTATAACAAGATAATAAGCTGAATGGGACTTCTGATAACTATACAATTATTGAGACATGATTATTTAGTTGAATAAAGAACCAACCAAAGTACCTACTGAAAGTACAGGCGTCCAAGCTACGCTGACCGGTTACTCGGTTGGATCAGCAATAAGAGTACCACAATACATTTCTTACAGGATGTATCTGGCATGCCTGCATCTTGCCGTCCAGTACGCGAAGGTGGCACCGGCTTCGATTATCGTCTTGGCATGGCGATCCCAGACATGTGGATCAAGCTGCTGAAGGAGGAACGGGATGAGGACTGGAAGATGGGCCACATTGTACATACTCTCACAAACAGGCGCTGGATGGAAGGCACTGTGGCTTACGCCGAGAGTCACGACCAGGTAATTAAATTCTTGCTATATTTTGATGATTGCTGTATTAGTCGTAGGCGTAATTGGTTATTTCAATTACTGATGATTAAATAAAATTGCCAAATGTTTTTTGCCTGCCATTCATAGTATTACTTTATACCTTGTGAATCTGGTATAAATGTAGAGTCAACGCCATAAATGTAAGTTCCGCGACAAAACGCGGAATTAAAAATGACATCGACACCATACTATTTGTTGATTGGTTGGAGTCATAACAGAGTTGCCAGCACATTTTTTTATATTGTACTAGTGGGAATTATACTTACAACATGGAGGTACTCTAATTATTCTTCTATTCATCAGTAAAAAGCAGTTGCTGTCGCTATTTTAAGTGACATATACATAATCAGATTCTGTATCACTATCACTTTCTCTTGATATGTTGTTGCATCTATTAATCCACCTTTTTTAAAACAATATCTTCTAGGTGTTTCACATGTTCACATTCTAACGTTTTAACGTTGGAAACGCGCGAATATAACTTCTTAAGTTCTGTGGTTTTAACTTAAGAAGTTGGTTGTTTTAACTACTATTATATTGATATCTGAACAATAAAAGATCTGATAAAATAAAAAGACGATACAGCCAACATGACATGTCGCGCCATGCCGCGGCCAAGGGACTTATTTCGTGGCGCGTACTCTAGACTCAATAATTTTTTTGACGTTCATAAGTGTTACGAATACGAAGTTCTGTAAATTTATGACATTCATAAGTGTTATTTGGTGTTCTGTCAAACTCGCTTATGATCATTTGCCACATTATATAATCAACAAAGTTATTTCGTTAACGCATTTCAATATAAATACCTAAACGATGACTGTATTGGGTCCTTTCTGAATAATTTTGCCACTTTCTACGAAATGGAGTACCTAAAGATACTAAAAACTGCCTCTTTTACTTGCTGTGCAATTCTCTTAGCTTACAGCGTCGGACACAACGCTGCGACAGCCTCTGGGTGATGTCATTGGTCGACTTCCAGTGACGTCACCGAGTTCGACCAGTTACAATGATAATAACCCACAGGCCCTGGTCGGCGACAAGACGCTAGCGTTCTGGCTGATGGACGCGGCCATGTACACGCACATGTCGACGCTCAGCGAGCCCAGCGCCGTGGTGGAGCGCGGCCTGGCGCTGCACTGCATGATACGGCTCATCACGCACGCGCTCGGCGGGGAGGCTTACCTCAACTTCATAGGTGCGGGGGCCACAGAATAAATACTATATTTATACTTTGGTGTGGCAGACCGGTGCCGGCGATATATCAGAATCAACCCGACTAAAGCCAGAATGTTCCGCCAATGAATTCATTCGGAATTCTTTAGGCCACATCGAGCGATTCTGCTAAAAATGAGTAACTTTATTAACTTCCAGTAGATCTCAATAGTAACTATATGTAAAGTTAAATGCTCACTCAAATGAGCAGAATCACAATAATTATTTTACCAAGCAGATTCTAATTTCGTGTAAATATCATCGCACGACAAAATATTCTAATACTTGATTCCAATAAAGTGGCCTTTTTAGACCTGCAGGCACAGACTTTATTGGTGCAGCAGTTTCCTCTCGATGTTAGACGGTCTGACAGCAATTTTATCGCACCCATAAAATTCGTAAAAATGATACGAGATGAAGGAGTACTTAAAGGCCCCTGACTCCGAAGCAAAAGCCTCGAACCACAAGTTCAACCAGGAATTTGATATTTGATAGCCTCTGTGGCTTGGCGATAGTGTACGCAGGAGGCGCGGGCTCGATCCCCGCTCAGTGCAAATATTTGTATGCATGAATATATATATATTTGCATTAGTTTGGGTGTTTCTATGTGTAATATGTACTTACAAAAAAAAGTATCTAAGTATGCTTATCCGCATTTATCATTGGTCTAGATAGCGTTGTGTGTTTTGTGAAATATTGTGGAACATTTATTTATTTATTTCTACGAATAATGTATATTTATTTATAATTACGTATGCTGAACTGACGTGTTAGTGTTAAGCACGATTTTCAGATGCGCGTGTGAGATCTCAAGACTACTTGTTCTTCTATAATATTTTTGAAATCCGGTAATTCGAACTAGGACAATTAGTGGTAAATTCTTTACAGAGGGCCATATCCAACAGAGAACTCATTAGTTACATACGGCAAAGGAGATACGGTCGCATTTTTTCATGTAGTTGTATATGGAGGTGCAACCGTATCTGCATTGTTGACTATAGGTGCACGGCTAACAATGACATTGATGTATGCAGGTAACGAATTCGGTCACCCGGAGTGGCTAGACTTCCCACGCGCCGGCAACAACTCGTCGTACCACTACGCACGGCGACAGTTTAACTTGGTCGATGACGATCTGCTCAAGTACAAGTTTTTGAACTTCTTCGACAAAGATATGAACGAGTTGGAAGAAAAATATGGATGGTTGAGTTCTAATCCGGTAAGTATTCACTCTTTTTCATTTAGAACTCCGAACATTACCGCTGTGTGAAGCTCTAAGGATCCGTTTCGAGTTCGTTCTTGTTACCCTTTTGGGGTTTTTATGGCCTTGAAGAAAGATGAACTTCCAGCGTACTCAAGAACCATTTTATGAACTACGCGTTATACCTACACTCTGTCTATAAGCTCCATGCATTCGGCGAACTATACCTACCCAGAAAAATCGAGCGATTCGTTGAACGAAGAATCATTCGGTCAAAATTAAAAAAGTATTTTTAAAAATTTGAATAACATCACTTAAGTAGTAAAAATAATTTTCGACTAAATTTACGGCAGGCCCGAAGGATACTTTAGTTCCTTCTGTCGCAGACTTGTTGCTATTTGGAGCTTGTGTATGTAATCATTCCCCATGTGTCCCCAGGCGTACGTATCGCTGAAGCACGAAGGCGACAAAGTGGTCGCGTTCGAGCGCGCCGGCCTACTGTTCGTGTTCAACTTCCACCCCTACCAGAGCTTCACCGACTACCGTGTCGGCGTCGACGTGGCCGGCAACTACAAGGTTTGTCTTACCAACTGTTCGTGAGGTAGCGTTGTTCCAATAGGCCTCATCATCCTCACATAGACGTATTTTCCTGATTGTGTCTGAGGCCACAGCGATAAGAGTCCGCCTTATGGCTTGTCTACCTCTACTTGGCACGATCTTGGGCCTCCATTATAGTGAGACCATTGGCCATGTCAGCTTCCACTATGAAGCATCCGCAGTTGCTGATCGAGATTTCATGCAATCGACTCCACGGAACAACTGAAGTGATTTCATCATACCTACCTACATGGTTCGTTTTTTTAAACCTCTCCCGCTATTACTTCAGACAGACTCTTAGGGGTTGAGTGCCCAGACTGCCATCTGGCATTCTAAACTCGAGAAAAGTTTGCGCCAGACTCTTGTTCGTCAATCAGTAGATATACCGGTCTGCAGGTGAGGTTGACGAGGCCCAAAGAACTTGACAGAGCTTCTTACATTTTTAAAGCTAACACAAAGTCTCCAGTAGGAATCCCTTACAATGTTCCCTAACAATTTTTTTCCTACTTCTCCAAAGATTAGATACAAGACTATTTGATATTCGATTGGACATCTTATTGAAAACACCCATTAATTAGGTTTTTGCTCATGTTATTTAAAAAGTTCACTGTGGCTATTTTTGCACAAAGTTTTATTGCGACATATTTGTTCACAGGTAGTCTTGAGTTCGGATAGCAAGAGGTACAATGGCCATGGCCGAGTGGAGCCAGATCGAGACGTGCATCCTACACAAGGGATCCCATGGGGGAACAGGAATGATTCTGTGCAGGTAATATGACCTATAAAATGTTTTGATCTTTCTGAGATGGGTCTTGTATGGACCATGGAAACAGTGTATAGTTTGTGATATTTCCTTTTTTTGTAGGACATCTACTAACTCTTAAATTTTCTTTTTATCAGGTATATATACCCTGCCGTACTGCAATAGTCTACGCGCGTGTAAATTAGGATGGAAGAAGCGCAACTATAATATCTTAACTTGTTAAGTTTATCATCAAATGGATGCCAATGATATATTTTCAAATTGGTTGAATGTTAATACTAGAGCCTGTGTAGGAAATATATTGTTTTTTTAAATAAATATTTTGGGAAGGATAAATAAAAGTTATTGTATAGTTAAATCCTATATTTTTTAAAGTTTTTAGCATATTATATATGTGATCTGTTAATTGTTTTTTTATTTTTATGATGGAACTCCTATTAGCAAATTATTTTTAGGTGTACAAGAAAGAGGTTTTAGCCGTGATAAGGTCACTTTGTATCCAAACTCTTGTGCTAAAAGACCTCTATCAGAATCTATGACAGCCATGCACCTTGCACCTCTGACAGTCAAAGGATGCTCTTCATGAGTTTGATCAGCTGCATGCCCAATACACAAATATTGGTCTATTGGCAGTTTGCTATATCTGGTACTTCTTGGATACACCAATCTGTCAGTAGCATGTAAAGAACCATAACAGCAGGGACACAGGACAAACTTAGCATTGGCTTTCAAACATTTGTCCAACACCAGATCACTGGCAATCCCACAAGCATGTAACCCTATTCCAATGTCAAATTTTCCAGTAAAGAAATCTAGATTACATTGAAAGAAATACACATTCTTTAGTCCCATTTCATGTACTCTTAACCTAGCTCTTAATAATGACTGTTCTTTATTTTCTAGCAATATAATAGTGCATTCAGGCAACAGGTGAGCAATTAAAATGCCTAAATGACCACTTCCACAGCAAAAATCCACTATCAAATTACCCTCTTGGGCTATGCGTAAAACTGCCAAAGCCAAATTTTCCAACTGCTGCGATTTTCTGATTACTCTTTCATCGGGTAAATGCCCTGCATTTGGGTTAGCACCATCGGGGATATCACTCCAGTTAAAAGCAGAATCATAATCATTAGTGCAGACCATTAGTTCCATATCTTTTGTAATGGAACTCAAAGCATTTTCTACATCAACCTCTTTTGTGAATAATCTCTTTTTAGGGTTGTGTCGCTTTGGGTCACACTTATATAAGCTTACATCATCAGTTGCAGGAATGATTACATTATCGATCATATTTAAAGTTTTGACATGAAGTTTGCTCAAAGCTTTTAGTACTACATCAATTTCATAAATAGATTGGATATTTTTATACCATTTAGAAGTTAATGGTAATAGCAAATCAAATTTAGAATTCCCAAATGATTGAATTATTATGTGAAATGAAGGCAATAGGATTATATCTGCTAGGGTTAAGAATGGACCTTCTGCAAACTGATGGCTTATATCAAGATCTTCAATTTTAATTGAACAGTCTATTTCTAATTCCTTATTTTTGTTTGATTTCCATTTTCTACTTTTTGGCACTCTTGTCTTTTCAGAATCATGCTTTGATTTGGGATTTTCTTTATTATCATCATTTTTACCTGTGGGTTCAATGCTTAGATTATCTTTTTTCAGTTCTCTAGCTACTTTATACACATTATGAACTCTCACAGGTTTCTTCAAGTGATTTTCAAACCTTACTAGGTTATGGGGTACTTCTTCCAATGTGGAAGTGTGAAGTATTTCTGTGAGTGTTTTTATAATATCCACTTCGCAAAATTTCGTCCATATTGATACTTCATTTGGGGCCTGAAGACAGCTTTTACGAAAACCAAGCAATCCCTCTTCATGTTCATGTATATTTGGTGGGTTACTCTTGTATTTACAGATATGTCTAGCAACTGCACTCAGTCCCGTTATAATCGTATCATCGTACATGACCACAGGATAAACACAGGAAGCCACTTGCCACGGTACATCTTCACTACTTAGAAATTCAAGATTTTCATCATTTAAATAAACAAATGTTTTTTCTGTATCGAGGACTTTATTTGATGAGATTAATTTTAATTTTACAAATTCTGGCGAACAATATTTATGAACACAATATGTTATTAGAGATTCTAATGGTACTTTTATTTCTTTAGAGTTTTGGTATTCTTCATTGTTTGAATAAACTTCTAAATATACAACGTTTAACATTTTTATAATGTAATTTTAACTGCATCCGTATGTTTCTATTACATATACAATCACAGTATAACTATACAAATAGAATTCTCTAACCTCATTGAAAACGAGACAATTAATTTCGTGGACAAGACACGAACACGAGACGAAATAGAATATTAATAATAATAATAACCACACTGAACTGACACATATAGTAGACGTTGATGACATTCTACTAAAGTTTGACGTTGAAGTTTGACAGGACGAAGGTTTTTTCGCGTGTTTATCGTTTCGTTGTGCACAATATATTTAAAATTTACAAGAGTTCTGGTATTTGTTTTGTAAAATTAAATTAATAAAAAAAGTGAAAAATGTACTCAGGAATCTTACCAATAAATTGAAGCATCCAATTAGGTCTCAAAACGGCAACAATACTTTGCCTTTTTGCGTTAGTCATTGGTGATATTGTTTTTCTGTGGAATGGAATGGAATTGAAGTGTGGTGGTGGCTGTGATGTGAAGTGGAAAAATAAAATTGACAATTGACATCATTTCACCAACCTCTTATATTTACAAAGTCATTTGTTTGTTTTGAAATTTTAACCAGTTCAAAAACATTCTGAAATTAGTTCACGTTGGAACAATTTAGATCATGTTAGAGGTTATAAATGGGTTTCTGTTGGTTTACTTCGTTGTTTTGTGTTCACTCAATGTTTTGGTTCCTCACTTAGTAAAACCAGTAAGTCATTAACAAAATTCGTTTTTCATAAACTGATAATTAAGTTAAATGAGTGCATTGATACTGATATCGTTTGTTTTAGATAGCTGCATGCTTCTCTAGACCATCTAATGAAGAACGTACAATATGGGCTGAACTAATACGGTTGAAAGCTGACCAAAAAGCTATATCTATGAAGGATGAGTTCGCTGCTTATTCAAAACTGCAACGTAAAATTAACAAACTGGAAAGCGAGCTAAAACTTGGCTCACAAACTCGCATTAATAAGAGTTTAGCTCTCAAAAGTGCGATCCAAATAGGTCTCCAAGCAGTTGTGGCATTTATCACTGTTGTATCTGTTATATGGTTTAGGCGAGAACCTATTGTAGCTTTAAAAGGTGACCTTTTTCCATTGACAAACATACTGAGGTACCCTAGTGACATGCCTAATGCAATCTCTACTCATATCTGGGTTGTAATTTCAAATGTTTCAATTAGAACTATTTTGAAACCTATTATATCATAATTAAATTTTTAATTTCAATTATATTCACTAGTCAGATATGGATGTGGGATAATAAATAATATTTTAAGATAACACCATTTCAACCCAATTTAATGATCTGACATGTTAAATGGGCTCTAAAAAGCAGATAATAAAATCTTAATTCCTTTTTTGTAGTAAATACTGATTAAATATAGAATATTATACATAGAAACACCCAGACCTATGTAAATATACATCTATGATGCAATCGAACCTGCAACCTCTTGACTAATCTGTTGAGCAATCTACTGCCACACCACAGAATAATGTTTCCTTAATTTACCTATAACATATTTATTGAAATGAATTTGTAATGTTGAATTAAAAGAGTGAATTTGATGTTGTGTTTTATCTATTTGATTAAAGCTTTTTACCCAATCAGCTAAATTGTCCATGCTGCTCCATGAAATTAGGATATAAGAAAGAAATCAAGACTATTTGCGAAATCCTGTTTCATCAGCTGAAATTGTCCATGCTATTCTATAAAAAGAGAAATGGAGACTTTCTATTTGCTGAATTTTGTTTCAAAATCATTGTCTTCTGTCTAAATCAGTGACTTATGGGGATAGTTGTAAATAGCCTAAGTTTATGGGCATTGACAGTAAATCAACTTGGCTTCAACTTCAACTTTTGGTTTATGGCTTTTGCGAGAGCTACCGCCATTTTCGCCAAACTTGGCTTAAACTTGGTTGATAATGGTGTTAATTCGGCATGTCCACCCGATTAAACTAAACTAAACTAAAAATTCTCTTATTTTAGTTTAGTTCAACGCTTTGTCTATTCGGTTTGGCCACCGAACTAAAAATAGTGCATGCATTTTTAGTCAAGGTCTCACGACTAAATTGAATAAACCCTTTTTAATCTGTGAATTCAATGAACGAATGACAACGTCCTTGTTGTTGAAGTGTGAGAGAGACAACTTAACTTCTTGTCAAACGTGTTCAAATTCAAACGTGACCGTAAATTAAACCTCTGAAAAAATAAACAAACCAAAACAACAAACTTGGCGGTATGGTAATGAGAATATTACGTGAAAAGAGGAAAAATAAACAATGTATGTGTGTGTATGTCACAATCACAAAAAAATCCTCTTCGCTTAATTTAAGGTGATTTTCAAGTATCTCCAACAGGAACTTGGCCGCTGATGATCCTAAAGAATTTTCTAAATTTACGGTCGGCCATCTCAACCGGATTATATAGATAGATAATAGTTAATTTTTCAATTATTTTTATTGTAACACAATTTTTACATATATTACAGATGTATTGGCAAATATTAAATTAAATTAATAAAGTTACTATATATACACAATACTAAATATAATAAAAAAACTAAAAGTTAAAATGCGTCGTGGAATTCATCCGCATCGCATGCCTCTTTTGGTAGCGTTCCCAGAAGACTAGCAGCATTGCCACGTTGTATGGCAATACTTAATCTCTGACCTGAAATGAGGCCAGCCTTCTGCTCACGAGAAGCGTCAGCCATACATTTCGCAATCTCCCCGAAGAGATTGCGGGTGCTCGGACCCCAAGGCCCAAACGTTTCGACTCCAAACGGCACACATTCATAATCTCCAATAAGATTGGAGTATTTGCGCCGCTTAACAGCCGCTGCAGAAGCTGCAGCGGCACCGGCACAGCTAGCAGTGCCAGTTATATGGGTAGGGGTAATGGTGTCGACGCATGTTGCGTCCCACACCAGAGTCCTACCCATTTTCCAAGGCATTATTGGCATACCATCCAGTCTCTTGCCATCGTCGCGCGCCAAACCGTTTGGTTCAAGCACAGTTGGCATACCAGCAATGACAAGAGCACGGCGGATTATGTCGTTGAGGCTGGCGTGCCGTGGAATTTGCCCTGCGATCCTGCAGCATGACAGGCCATGGTGTCCGAGTCGGTCAACTGCTTCAGTGCTTCTCCACAATGACATTGATGCGTAATTTTTTACTGCTAGGTCAGTTTTGAACAAATAAACACATATTTAGTTGATCAATTTTCTTATTTAGCTTTCTTGCTCCTCAAAAAAAGCAGCCACAACGCATACGTTCATTTTTCTGTAATTTAAAAATTTCAACCAGCACAAACAATCAGCAGAACAAGGTTTAGTTTAGTTTAATCGCGACCAAAAATATGGCCTCTAAAATAAGTCGGATTTTAGTTTGACAGGAATAAAATTTTGCCTTACCGAATAGCAAAATGGAGGATTTCACTAAATTGAATTCGACTAAACTAAAAATAGTTTAGTCCTGTCAAATTAAGTTAGTTGGTGTTTTCCCGAATAAGAAACCGCAATTTGACGTGACTAAACTAATTATAGTTTAGTTTAGTCGGAATTTTCAATTCAATTCAATCTTTCTCTATGGCGAGCAATGCCGGTGCCGACATGATTCCGCCACTGACAGACATGCGATAGAGATACTTGTTATACGGGAAAATTTGCGAGGTGCCGATTTTAGAATTTTGCCGTGTTGACCACCAGTGACAGATGCCATTCAAACTGGTTAGGTTGTAACTTTGTAAGTATTATTTGACGTTGACATGATTGAGGTTACGCAACCGCATGGTTAGTGTTATTATTACTTGTTACTATTGTTAATATAATATTTAGTTTGGTTATACCCTGGAACAAACAGTTCAAAATAAATGAACCCATACAAATCTCATCATTGTAGTCAGGATACCACACCAATTTCACCTGTGAAGCAATTAAAGTCTGATATCATTGCATCGGATGAAGGATATCAGTAACCTCATAACCTCTGGGGATGCATGAGCCAGCAGGGATGCCAGATTAATAGGGGCGGGGACATTCATATCGGTAAGGCAGGTATACAAGTCTGGAGTTAACCTATATTTAGGGCAGTCGAAAAACAGATGGTCTAGGGAACCCTCGTCCAGTCCACACTCGCACAGTGATGAGTCCCTCACTCGGATTTTGTGTAGGAAAACCGGAGAGCAGCAGAAGCCCGTGCGAAGACGGCAAATGACGGATATAATACGCTTGTCGACTTTTTTATACCGGTAAAACCAAGGCTTTGGAGTAACGTTTGGTTGGATCGAATAGAAGAATTTGCCTTTATTCCTACTACTATGAAGCCAGTGAGCCTGCCACGATGACTGGAGGCCTGCCTGAGGTAAGCTCAACAGATCATATCCCTGATAGGTTAGATGCTTAAGGTCAGATGATGGTGAATTAATAGCGGCTTTAGCAAGAGTATCAGCACACTCATTACCCCCAATACCCGAATGGCTTGGGATCCAAACAAGCTGCACCGTTTTTCGACTGCTTGCACATGCAAATAGAGACTTTTTTATGTCCAGCAATAGGGAGCTATGAAGTCTGCTATGATAGGGGCTCTGCTCAAGGGCTTCAAGACAGCTTAAGGAGTCGGTGAATATGACAGCATTATTAATATTGTGTGACTCTATGTATAGACAGGCCTCCAAAACTGCAACACACTCCCCAGTGAACACTGAAGCCTCCCTGGGGCATCTAAACATAAGCAAGATCCTGGAGTTATGGTAATACACTGCGGCTCCGGTATAACTGCTGCAATCAAATTTTGAGGCATCTGTATAAAACTGGTGCCACCCAGTCCAACGGTTAGCCAAGAGCGCTTTAAAGGTTGAGTTTGCTGAGGGGGAATTTTTTGATATACCAATATTTAGGTATATATTAGGTTTGAAGCATAAGACCTCAAATGAGTAATTGAAGAGGGGAAGTCTATCAAATTTAACCAGTGGGCATTCTAAACCATAAGTAGATCTGTAGGCCTGAAGAATCAGTGGAATTTCTTTATGCCTCCAATAATTGGAGTTATTACAAATGGAGTGTAAATTTATTATTTTCTGTTTCAGGGGATGAGTTTCCTTACTTAATAACCGGAACAGAAAGCGGGCCGCCAGGTACTGTCGTCTTAGCGCCAGAGGAGGCTCCGCACATTCAACCTGTAGAACATTTGTAGGTGTGCATTTCATACATCCAGATATGATTCGAAGGCAGTTAAATTGGATTCTATCCAGTCGTGCCAAGGCTCCCTTGTTACACGGTATTAGTAGAAATGATCCATAATCCATTATGCTACGGATCAGTGCATTATACACTAATTTCATAGTGAATGGATGCGCACCCCACCAGACCCCAGCGAGAGCTTTCAAAATAGGGATAGTTCTCTCACATTTCTTAACCTGGTAGTCAAGGTGTGGGAGGCCAGACAGCTTCGAGTCCAAAAACACACCCAGGAATTTGGCTTTTCGTTCAACTGGAATGATGAAGTCCTGAATGCTAACCTGAACCTGGGGAAGAAGTTTTTTGCGAGAGAAGATGACCACCGAGCTCTTGGGCGCAGATAGGTTGAGCCCATGGTCCTGGAGCCACTGGTTCAAAGAGTTCAAGGAGACTGTCATTGATGTGGCAGCATCAGTTACAGAGTGGTTGGTGACATAAACAGCCAGATCGTCAGCATATTGGAGAATTTGGCAGTCATTATTCAAGCTTGAGCCAATATCAGCTGTATACAGATTGTATAATAATGGGCTCAATACTGAGCCTTGAGGTAAACCTGTCCAAACCCTTCGCTGACCAAATTCCTCTCCCTGAACCCTCAGGGAAACTGACCGAGACATAAGAATCTGACAGATACATTGTATCATCCTCACCGGTAAGCTCAGCTGTTGCAATTTATGCCTGAGGAGAGGGAGGAGGACACTATCATATGCAGAAGCTATGTCCAGAAATGAAGCAACCACCGATTGGTTTTGGGATAGAGCAGAACGTATATCGGTTATAAGTACTCCAACACTATCCATAGTGCCAAGCCCCTTCCTGAACCCAAACTGGGAACTCGGCAGCAAGTCTCTCGACTCCACCATCCACTCCAGACGGTTTTTTATTAGCCGTTCTAGAATTTTAACCATGACCGATGAGAGCGCAATAGGTCTGAAGTTATTTGGGTCGCCTGGATGTTTGCCCGGCTTTGGCACAGGTATAATAATCTGTAGTTTCCACTGATCCGGGATCCAGCCCTCAGCATAACAGTAATTTAAGATCTCTAATAGATACCTTCGTGTTTCTTTTCCAGATTTGGAGATGAATGAGTACGGGATCCCATCAACACCGGGGGAGGAGTCCCTTACGTAGTTTAGAACCATGTCAAGTTCCTGAGCAGAGAACAGCAAGTCCGGAGGGCCACCAATAAGCTCCACAGGAGGCTGTCGAGTCTCCGACAGTGAAGGCACGTATGGTGGGGCTATCTTGTCAAAAAACAGCTCAGCAGTCTGCCTAGATATAGGAGACGCCGAAGAGGAAGTACAGCCTGATCTAAATCCATTTATGCGTTTCCACACCACTGAAGAGGGAGTGGACGGAGATAGGGAAGAGCAAAAGGTAACCCATCCTGTTCGCTTTTTCCTTCGGAGTAGCTTCCTGGTTTTTGCGCAAATATGTTTATAGTGTATTAAGTTGTGCATAGTCATATCGGCATTGTATGTTCTTTCAGCTTCTTTCCTGGTTCTGATCATCTGGGTGCACTCACTATCCCACCATGGTGGAGATGGCAACCCACCCCTTGCGCTGCTCTTCACTGGGAAGGAAAGTTCTGCACAGGCGTTAATAGCAGCAGTAAAACTGTTCACACAGGCTTGTGCACCGCAGAGATCCCCACTACCAATATTAAGATTTGGAAGACATTTGACCTGCTCTTCTAATAAGGATGCATATTGAGGCCAATCTGGGTTTGATAAGGTAAACCTAAGGAGTGGAGGAGAGCTTTTTTCCACATAAGTTCTATTTGTAACAGATACGAGTATTGGGTAGTGATCACTGCCATGCGTCAAGTCCGTGCACTGCCAGAGGGCCACTGTGGCAACATCTGGGGTGCAAAATGCCAGGTCCACACAGCTTTTCCTCTGCCCAGGTTGTGGTCGGCGAGTGGGGGAGCCATTATTTAGGATGCACAGGTTGAGGTCATCCAAGATATCAACCAGGCCATTTCCAAATGTACTGCAGTGATCGGAGCCCCACCTGTAATGGTGTCCGTTAAAGTCACCCATCACAAGGAATGGTCTCTCCATAATCCCTAGGACATTTCTAAGCAGAGGCAGGAGGGTTGGGTGAGGGTGAGCAATATATATCGACACTACTGTAAGGTTTCCAATTCTACCCGCTACCACGTTCATCTCCTGAGAAGAAGGGATCATTGGCACAGGTACAAAAGGAATTCTGCTGTTTATTAGGAGGGCACATCCGCCATAGTGATCTGACCTATCGCATCTCAAAATATTATAGTGTGGTATACGAAAATTGAGGCCTGGGCTTAACCAGGTCTCAGATATGCAGCATGCTATAGGTTTATATTTATTAAGCAGGAAAATAAAATCATGTTTTTTATGACCTATGCTCCTCACGTTCCATTGTAGGAAGGCTTGGCGTGGGGCCATTTTTGAAGTTTTCTAATATAGTAATGAGTTTTTGGGCAACGTTGGACGGTAATTTAGATGAATTGGGAGAAAGTAACGAAGTTAATATTTGCAGGAGGAGTTCAATAATGGAAGTGGTATTATCAACGCGAGGAGAAGTGTTGGAAATTGCGCAGCCGTTTGGTTGAGAAGATTTGGGGGAACCAATAATCTCATTGTGGACAGCCTTATCGTAGGAAGGAGAAAGAGTCAGTGTATGGTTTCGAGGTCTCGACAATATTGTTTTGCGGGACGAGGAAGAAGCCGGCACTGCCTTGGCTACATTGGCGTAACTGCCCGAGATCTGGGGGACAGCCTTACTGGCTTCTGCGTAGGAAATAACTTTTTCTGCCATTGTTGTTTTTATTGCTCTCTGCCTGCCATACTCCGGGCACACCCTGCTGTTAGCAAAGTGGTTCCCAGAGCATAGCACGCAGAAAGCTTCACCCTCAGAAACAAAGCAGCTATTACTCGGGTGTTCGTGCCCACACCTAAAACAACGGGGTTTAGACCTGCAGAGAGACTCAACGTGCCCGAATCGGCAACATTTCCGACACTGTATTGTGGGGTATATGTATTGATTCACTGGGAAAGACGTGTAGCAACAATACACCCTTTTAGGCAGGGTCTGACCATCGAAGGTAAGTATGCATGTTTCGGTGGGCCTCCAGTCTGTTATGCCATCTCTAACTACTTTTCGATTGATCCGCCTAACCCTTAGGACCTGACCGCAGCCCGGGGGAACCGAAATGTATGACTTGGCTTCATCCTCTGTCATATCTGTGGGTACACCACTAACAACACCCATACGTGTAACATTGAAAGTAGGTATGGAGGCAGTGAAATTATTATCTCTTAGAGCAGGGTTGATAACAAATGCGTTTGCTTCCTGGGGAGAAGGGAATTCCACTGAGACACGATTTCTGCCTACTCTTTTAACACCATCCTTAACAATATTCGTAATATTATTTTTACACAGGAAGAGGCCAAAGGTAACAGGATGGAGGGTAGTTCCGGAAAATTGTTGGGCCTCCAAGCGAGACACATGTACGATAAAAGGCGATTTATCGCCTATATTATAAGTTTCTCTGGCCACCTGACTCTTAGGTTGCTTAGGAGGTCGGGCAGGGATGTTTGTAATTTCTTCGTCCATTGGGCGCTTACGAGAGAGGGTAGTTAAGTTTTCCGCATCTGAATCAAGGCTCGTAACCTCAGCAAACCGAGTCAGCTGGTCAGATGGCATTGAAGCATCGGGAAATATTGCGGGAGAGAAAGAGGAAGGGGGAGTAGAAGGGATATCGGGAGGGTCGGGGGGTTTATTTTTATTCATATTAGTACCTAGTTAGTAATTATAGTGCAATTCAACTATACCTGTAACCCGTTAGTTACCGAGACCAGCAATATGGTAGGTAAGTCACAATAATGGTCACTAAGAAACAATAAAAAATCACTCCGAAAATCACGAAATGCCAGAATCGCGTGTCCCTCGATCACACGCTGAGGCAAGAATCCATTTCAAGTCGGAATTTTGCCAACCCGAATCGACACCAATGATTGCTGTCAATGTTTTTTTTTTTTGAAGATTTTTGGCTTGGTTACAAGAACTTTAAGCCATGTTTTTATTTATAATAGTTTTGTTTATTCACTTCACTTTCATGACGATGACGATGAGTGATGATTGCCATGACGATGACGATGAGTGAGTATTGCCGTGATGATGATGATGAGTGATGATTTATGCTTCAGTAAAGTTGTGGGGACTTTACTGAAAGCTCCCCCAGGAGATTTGGAACGAACACGAAATGTCACAATTCACTGTAATATCCCACTTTCCTACACTTGTGTGAATTGTCCAAGACGTTATGTCTAAAAATCCACCATTTTTACACATAAAAACTCGAATTCACACCAATTTCGAAAAATAAAATAATACCGCGATGTGCGCTTTTCCCGCGCTCGCGCCAAAACTTCATCATGATTTCACTTATATATAATATTGCCCTATTTTTACAAGCTGCTTCTTTATAATGCGTAAATCCTCTAGTATTGAACAACTAACACCTTTCGCTGTCTGTTGTCATCAATTGCGGAGGGTGAGAGTACCTCTGGCATATCCACCCTAGCTGCCTGGTCTCAGGTTTCTCATCGCCTATATTTGTGTTATTCAGTAATTTAATAATATTCTCCAACTTATTACTGTGTAATATAATTTACAACGCTAGATGCTAGGCATATAAATTAAACTAATAATTATTTAAATATTTTATTTATTAAACAAATAATAGTACTTTATACTCAGTCCGACAAAAGTCCAAAATGTGTCCTCTAAATTAACATAACCATCAAAGATCTACCTCTTGTCTGGAAACATATTATGCTTAATTTATAAATCACTTTTCTTAACTTCAATATAATTAGATATCAATTAACAAATTTATTGACAACCATAAATATAATATGATCGAGTACAATCCAAAAAATTGTTTCCAGACCGAATAAAAATCTATATAAAAATTAATACAATTTTGAATGAGTGATCCATTCATAACAATTCTTATACCTAGTATAGAAGCTTCATGTAGGTTATCTTATGTTTTCAATTAACTGGCGAAACTCGACAGGGATGCCTAGCTTGTTCCTTTAGTAAAAGGTATTACAAAACGAGTCATATAATATAAGCCTTTATGAAAAGAACTATGAAAGTTTTAAAATTGCATTTTAAATATATTATCTATACTATATTGCTGGCTATATTGAACGATTTCTGAATTGAGAAATGAAAGTTAGATAATGTCTACATTTACTCATGCAGTTTCGTACCATGCGTAAGTAGACATTGAAATTGAGAAGACTCCACTTAAAATTCTCAAAATAAAAAACCGGTTTTATGTACTTATAGCTATCGAGTATTCCTGTAGAGTAACGGCAACTAAAATGACGTTATTGAAGGGGTTTCTCTTTTACATCACAAAGGTGGCATACAAGCATATGGCCCATGAAAGCCAGCAACATTACAGGTATGATTTGCCGACCCTTTAATGGCTGTAATAATAATGACAATATTTATTATATATATTTTTTTATAACAATGTATAAAATCAGCAACTTTTGAATACAAAGATTAACATTCGACGTTATGGGAACTCGCCGGCTCCCAAGACATCTTTTGTACAAAAAAAGTTTAAAATATTAAACAATATCAAGATCGGACTCGTGAAAATAATAGCGATGACAGCGAACTGAACTGCGTTATCACGTTTCACTGTTACATCTATTGATATACAGTGACATCCGTTCAACTAAACCGAGTTCAAAGGTTTTAGTCAACGTAATTCATTAAGCACCTAAAACGCGTGACCATTTTAGTTCGCATTAATCGCAGTTCCTTTCGTTAATAAAATCAGGCTTATGGTATGATTCTGAAGTCGACTGCATACGACAACTGCAGACGCATGCAGTACATATAGTACATACATTACTTGTTTAACTTAACTAAAGGCGACCATTAAGGAGCCGCAACGAATTAGTCGTATCTGCCGCGTGCGCCTGCAATTGTCGTTTAAAGCGCCTGCGTGCTTTAAAACTTAGTTAGGCGCTGTTTATACAGAAAAGACGTGGCGAGGACGTACGACGGTTTAAGTAACACAATATAAAACTTTTGTAGTGTACAATAACGTAGTTTTGTCTTATAGGGAATTACGCCCGCGCCTCCAGTCGCCGTCCCGCCACTAAATGACGACGCAATTCTCCTCTAAGACAAAAACGACGCTATTTTACACTACATAAAGTTTATATTGTGTTACTTAAATTGTACGCCACCGGAATACGTCCCCGCCACGTTTCTTCTGTATAAACCGCGCCTTATATTCACTCAAGAAAGCCGACCTCAAACACATCTATAAAAAAACATAAAATTTCACAAAATTACTATGTTTAAAAATAGCAGTATTTTAATAATATACCCTTCAACTTTATGTAACACGTATAACGAGTAAAACCTGAACTTGTGCAGTCACCCCGAGGTTAATCGCTACATTCCTCGAGGGCATGGCCTTGTGCGGGACAACAACTACTATAAATGGACCACTGCATACAATTTAACAAGGAATAGAAGATCAAGAGAAAGTGCTCCACAGTACATAGCTATCGCTTTGGCAATTAACTATCATTAAGTTACTTCTCGTCTCTTCTGTTTATGTTACATGATCAATCATGATTATAACAAGTATGAGAGAGATCAGTGACACCAGAAGATAGATTCTATGTGATTGTTATGAGACTGTATGTCTTTTTAAGTTGTTTTTTATTAGAGAATATGTAATTGTCAGTTCCTAATTCACCTTCAGTTCAATAATGTTTAAGATTACGAGAACTGGTATTTAATTTGCACACTAACGAAGTTTAAGGGTACTTCGTTTTGATTTTAAATTCCATGCAATTAAAAAATATGGTATTAGTCGGAAATAATGTGCGCGACTGTTTATATTTTTACTTTCAATAACTAATATTTACAAGCTCTATATCACAGCTTACGTTATAATATTTTGTGTGCTGAGAGTACAGAATATAAATAGTAAAAAAAAAAAAACAAATCTTCGCGTGGACACAAAGATTTATTTTTTTATTTCGGGTTCGAAATATATTTCTAAAACAATTTTTAGGACGAAATAATCAGGAATATTGGACATTGACTGACTAGTCCATTGCGGTCGATCCTCAGTCTCAATTTATACAGAGTGTCGATTTTATCACATACAAAAGAGTATTCGGCTTGTGGGTAGGCAAGGTGGGAAATAAGGTCGGCAGAAATCGGCTTGTATCGGTTTTATAGCATAGCATAGAGCATTCTCTCTTTCACCCATTAGACTGACAGTTTAATGTAAAACATCAAGTTGCCTCCCCCCTTCCCCCCTCTTTGGGGTAAAATGGAGACCCCGTGGTTCACACACCGAAGACTGCCCTGCCCCTGTAGTTAAGTGGCAATTCGTTGACCGGCGTTTGGTAGAATAAAATGACGAATGTATGGGATTTGACGTTTATGACATGCGTTAACGACTGTCAGATACGTCAAATCCCATACATTCGTCATTCTATTGAGGGGGGGGGGGGGAGGGGGCTGGGTCACTTACACCCTGGCGTCTGAAGACCAGACGGCGTGTGGTTATAGTCAGTTCTGGTATCAAGCTGGCAGACCGTTGTGGGACAGAGACAACGCTCTACAATACCGAATTCTCGCGCTCTTCTTCCCGAATGCCAACCCAAATTCTGAGTACGGTACAAACCTTATTAGTCCACTACCGTCACTTCTATAATAGTAGGTATCTATATAAATTGTATCGTTAAATGATCATCTTCTTTCCTTTCAATGACTCATAGGTCTAGATCTTCTGACTTCATAAATCCAATCATCTATCGCTCGGGACATATATCTTGTACTTAAACTGTGCTCTATAGCGCAGTACACGTTTCTTAGGTGTCTTTTGAGAATAGCACGGTGCTAGGCTGAAGGGCGAGCTCAAAGAATAAGAATAGATTGTTACAAAACAATCCAGCCAAGGGGCCTTGTTTTCTTCGCGATTAAGCTTCAAGATACGTTTTTCGAGGTATATTTTAATGTCGTATCTATAACATATCACACAATAATGTAATTAATAATGTATTTAACGAGTATGAATAGCTGCATTTATGCAAATGGCACCCAACACCTATCCTTACATTTTAATTACCCATTGATTTTATTTAGTTATTCATTGTTTGTGATTCAATCGTTCTGTTATAAATCATTGACTGACCATTATTGTCAGAGATTGATTGCTGCTCAAATACTTCGATGCTCGTATGCTTTATATGACCTAAATTACTAAAGGTGTGATGAGCTCGCAGGTTTATGAGGACTGAGGTACCTCCATTAATGCAACAGCTGATAAAGGCGACATTCTGTATATGCATCTCTATTATACATTACTAATTTAAATGGTAATGAGTGAGATGCAAAGACAAGATTAACACGCACTTCGCTTTTTCTCAACAATTCCACAACGAAAAAAAGGGATGCCAATTTTCATGACGCGCTCTATGCGCAGCCGAAGGAAGTTCGAACTTACCTAATAGTGCCTACTTGTAAAAGCGTTTTGACACATTCGACTTACAAAAATATATAAATAAAGCAGTGGTAGGTACCAACGTTCCCAAAACAACATTTCTTTTTTAAATTAAACTTGGCACTATACAGCATATTATATTATGTCCACTCATGACCAGCAAATCTTACAAAATAATGATCTGATGCGAACGAAACGACTAACGTAAATATGGTTCAAACACTTATCGAGACTAGAAACTAATGACTAAATGAATTCAAGATTAATGGTAGGCAGATTATTTGGAATTATCATCGCATCTCTCCAAAATAATCTTTGAGGAGAAACCCGATTTCTAAACAAATATCGATTTCACGGCGAGACAGAACAGAAAATTTCATAAGAGTACTTAGAAAGGTTTCTAAAGATCCATTTTCACAACTGTTAGCAATGGCCAATTCAGTAAAATCCTGGTCCCTTATTCTAAGTGACAATCCGTTTTGTAACGACGCGCGTTCGTAATATTTATGGTCTAGTTTTATATATTTTATATTAACCAATTGAAATATATCGTCTTCGTTACGAGCGCGTTTGAAACTCAATGTCATACAGGATAATGCTCCTGCATCATTTCAGGTAGGTAAAGTTTAAATTGTACGTTTACGAAATGCATTTTTGAACGACTTGGCCATTGCTTACGCCGCTAACATTGGTTTTAAAAGAAAATCGATGGATTTTCAGATATTACAGAATCGAAACTGGATTTCTCCTTTGTATACTACAATGACTGTTAACATCATATAGATAAATTTCGACACAAAATAGCCTTTATGGTCATAAATAATCTCAGATTACTACCGGCTCAATGTTCTATTCCTTCCGTTAATCAACGAGAATATCGTCAGTCGAATGCTAAATTCTAAATTACTTTGACCGAAAATAGGAAAATTGCACCATCAATTACGTTATAAATAACTAGCGTTGTTGATAAATTACTTTGAACGAACAGTGTGGAACCAAGATCCAATGTTATTAAACAACTAGCTGTTATGTCCGGCGTCTCTCGTTATTTTTTGAAGATAATCTTTCAAAGACCTTCTTGCATTACCAAGGGTGCTTATATAGAGAAGCGGTTTGCCTGCTTCGACCAGCCGGCATCGGCTCTTGTTTGAAATTAGTAGAGTATGTATACGATCGCGCGGGCCAACCTGCTTCTCTCTTAGCAACTTAACGCAAATCGAATCTAAATCGATGGAGCCGTTCTCAAGTTTTTATAAGTAAGATATAATGGCAATTTGGACTAGTATCAGTTACCAAAATGGATTCTGACAGATTGAAGAATCGAAAATATGCACTGGTCAAATTGGTGATGTTCTAAAAAGAACATCTAAAACAGTCGTGTCGCGAAAGTTCGTGAGGTAAGTATCATGACAAGCAAATTGAAATTAATCTGCTATCTATATCGGAATAAGAATAGATTGGATCTTGATTGCACAAATTCCTATAACATTTTTAATTCTCAAAAGCCGACCAATCATTGGTTAAACAACTATTTGATCTCATGCTATCTATCTTCTACAACAGAAACATTTGGAAGAACATCAACCAATCAATAAAAACAGACAATTTTATCTCTTAAACAAGCCAATATTATATCCATTGCCTTGTAGGCATATGGATTGCTGGCGGATTCTCTCACTCAATATTTAAGAATGTACTCTTCCAAATATTGGGTCTACGATTCTACCGTTCGGCGAACGTCGCAGCTCTAACTCAGCTAAAATAGGTCACACCAGCTTGCTAGGTGTTCTCATAGAAGGAACTATTAAAATGTGTAGTCAGAAGATACACGACTGCTTCATACGTTGACATCATGATGGCCGTGTTTGGTATCTGACGCACTAGTTGTGTACCCAAGCCCCTGGAAACATACCAGAGTTATTATTAGATTGGCTGCAGTTTGTTGAGGCTGTTGACTTTCGTTAAAAGGCTTGAGAGGACACTTACCTATAAACTCCGCGGTACCCTTCCTCCTTTAAGACGGTGTGTAATGTCTGCCAGAATTTGCGATACTTGTCGCCTTCCTCTCTGAGACGTGTTCTTGCCACCTCTGGAAAAAAAGAAGATTTAATTTCGTTTATTTCTCTGAAGATAACAGGGGGTGTTTCTGAGGTGGTTCCATTTAACCAGCATCTGACGTTGCGATCCTCAAGAAAATCATCAACTTCAAATTTTGTAAACATATATCCATCCAGACTGCACAGGCCCACCACTCCATGAAATCATTTCATCATCATCGACATTTAGACGGTATCCCGATTGCATCTGAAGCCAAGACAATCATTTGTTTCTTTAATTTTAATTTATAATAATTCTGTAATTTTAAATAAAATGATAGGATTTTTGGAACCAGCTATCGTATTGAAAAGAAAAGAAGTGTAACTAAAAAACTAACAGGCATAAATTATACAGAACAAGCCGGTGGTTCGAGACTCCAGCTTTGCTCTAACTCTATCGCCTATTTCACGCAAGTCTCTTGGGATGTTGCCAGAATAGTGCAAACATCTAAAGACGTGGATCCGACTATCGATCTGTACAAAACAGCTGAATTAATTTTCCATTTAAGTACGTATCGAGAAACGTGAACCAATTTCGACTTTTGTCTCACTACTTACACAGAATTCTCGTCATATATAGTGATATTGACGAATATTAAAAGCAGCTTACGGATTATCATGGGAAATAATGGGCAATTGATGTTAGTAATGGTTTCATTAATCCTATCTGTGATGATAGCTGGATAACCCTCTGATTTGGAAAAAGATAGAGCAATTTGTTAATGTAAATACTTGAACAACATACCATCTGTATTTATATTCCCGAATGCCAAATCATATTGGAGAGCGCGAAAGACCTTATATGTCATGATTAAAAAGAGAAGAAACTTTCAAGTGCACACCTAACTAATTTGATTGAAGACATAAAAACACGACAAACGCGATGGATTGGAAGAATCCATGATGTATTCGTTATAGTGTAATTATTGGATGTTGTATGGCTGTGGTGATTGAAAGACGACAAATGACGCCATATCTAGCAAATTGAGACTCGTCATACCATACGATCTAAATATAGATCGGTAACTTACTACGCATTATATAAATAGAAATCAGGTTAATGAATTCAATCCATGCTAATATTATAAATGCGAAAGTAACTCTGTCTGTCTGTCTGTCTGTTTGTCTGTATATTACACTTTCACGCCTAAACCATTTCACATTTTAACCATTTGATGAAATTTGGTATAGAGGTAGATTAGACCATAAGAAAGGACATAGCCTATCTTTGGTCGCGATAACCGAGACCCACGCGGGCGGAGCCGCGGGCAAAAGCTAGTACTATATATACATGCTGCAGTAAGTATTATGTTCGTCGATATCCCCGAATATCCTCATGGGGATAAGTCGACTGCCGGCAACCGGGGGCTCTTCAGAATCAGAGATTGGGAGTGTGTTAAAAAAGAGATATCGTTTGCTGTTTTGCTCTCATCTAAAATGACGGACACACGTTGCTGTTTTTCGTGAAACAACATGTGACATGTGACTGTTTGACTACAAAAAATTCGCTGTTTCAACGAAATAGGAGTCAGAAAGTCATCCATATACAAAGAAAATGGGATAGTTTGAATAGTGCCATCTGGTAGTTAAGTATAATTAACAAAATAAAAAGAATTCTGCCATCTATGGAAGAATTTATTTATACCACAACGTTCGAGAACTCTTCATTGTATCACAAAGCCTATTATAAAATACGTACGTACAAGATCGTTATTATGGCATTGTATTAGTTCCAGTATATGTGGACAACTCAATACGTTTAATGTTGCGGAGTCAATGCGCTCATATGAAACTTATATTTAGGTTTATTAATATAATGCGGCTCCACTAAGATTTGCGATCTCCAAGTCAACTTCATCTGCTAGTTGATACTGAACAATGGGCCTTTCGAAGTTGGAGTATCAGAAGTTAGATCTTCGGTAATAGCCAATACGCTACAGAAAATGGTTAAGTCGGAATGGGAGCACGTATGGGTCTTTTGATGTAAAGTGCATGAAACTGGGATCAACGAACAGAGGAAGAGAAGATTATGCGATGCCACAGATAATATAATTCCTATACAGATGCACAATCAGGCACAAAAAACTTCGAAAAGCAGGCAGGCAGTTTTTTAGTTCAGGAGTTATAACTAGATGGCGACATTGTTTTGGCAAACTTTTCTAATTTTTTCTATTAAAATTATCTTCCCAAAAATAAAATATAAATCAAGCACATTATTAAGTATGACTAAATAAAACTATAAATATTCTAATCTATATTGATTCTGCCAGATTCTGCAGTTATTGTGAAGGTTTCAGATATCATGCACTATGCCGCTAGATGCACTATGTACACAAATAAATAAATATATAAATAGCACGATTGTCACGAAATCTTTATTTATTACATTAACAACGAGTTTCATATGCTTACATGCTTACCATGTGTTAAACTTCTGAAATAATTTACGTGATTCTAAGTCAGCAAATAATCGTTTTAACTTTTTATTTCTTCAAATGAGTCTACTAGTGCCGTCGAAGCAAATAAACGATTGATTTGATTTGATTCTATTCATTTTTGAGTATTACTAAAGATATTTTCTTAGTATGAGTACCCCATGGCGATGCGTAGATAAGTATTATCTTTTTTAATCTAATGTTGATAAAGAGTAGTCTATCTATCTATAAGTCGATTGGAGTACTTATGCCTTTTGTGCAGGGCTCCTTTTTCCCACTGGCCACTTAAGGCAGATGCCTATGGCCCAGCGAACTTTCGAAAGATATCTTTAACAAAAAGATAAATTCGAAATATTCCAACAATATGGAGAATTCAGCTTTTAGCTTAGATATTACATCCCGGTTCGGTGAAAACAAAACGAATATGTTAGATGACCAATTTTTACGAGATAAGCAAATAGGTATCGACAAGAGCGAATAACAAATATCCGGCAATTAATTTTTTATATTATTTTTATACCACTTATTATTTTTTCTGCCACCTGCAGACAAGCACACGGCGCACCTGGTGGAAAGTGTTTACCGTAGCCTATGGACGTGTGCAACACCCGGGGCGTCGCAGTCGCGCTGCCGACCCTTATTTAAGGCAAAGCAGAAAATTGTACAAAACAGTCCACCGACGACGTCAATGAGTATCTGCTAGACGGTTGGTAAATCTTTGATAAGAAACTGACAATAACTCCATGAAAGAAACTAATGCGTGCGTATGTTAATGACCTATTAGTGTAGTCTTATCATAATCGGTTTATTCATGATTATCCTTTGTTTCTAAGGGCTTCTTTTAAGTGAAGTGGAGTGTCATTAATCCGGCATGTCAATAGTTTGGCATGTCTGGTATCCTCAATTTATGAGCGGTGGAGAAATATGTCTCATTGCCAGGAACGGCCAAGACCGTGCGGAGTGGACAACGAAATGCCGGAAGGCGGATTTTGGGGTCCGAGGTATTTTGTCTTTGATGCAATCGGGACAACCTTATTGAAATATTGGAAGCGCCGACATAAAGCCAGATATAGCGTTCAATTATTCAACACCCGTTTGATACGCGGCCTGAAGAAAACGGCGAATCTACCTAATAAAATTCTTAAAACTAGTAAATTATGAAATGCGTTTTTTTATCTATCAGCATGAATATTATATAATTAATGATTGGAACATTGTAACAATCCGGTAGACCCTAGGTTTTAATAGTGCTGGATTAATGGCTATTAAGGTACCTATCTACTGGTACTAGGTAGTAAAGACGCACACGAATTCCAGACGATCGATAGAAAGTGGTATCTGGGGTCTGCGCAATACCTTCATTAGACATATTTTCAGCAATATTTTGTATTCGAATAAATCGAAGAATCGCATTTAGCGATAAGGCAGCCCATTGTGCATTTAACTATAATTACTGTAAACCATACTATTATCTCTTGTAATCAAATGTTTGTGTACAATAAAGAATTGTCTATCCATCTGTATCTAAATATAGCAAGCCAAATATAACGTTTCTGGTGAATGTTACAAGACTGTTCTTCTGACTTCAAGACTGATCTGTAACAGTATAAAAACATCTATGCTCACCATGTGGATACGCAATGCAAGAAGCAACTGTCTTCGAGAAAGCACCAGCTGCCATGAACTCGAGGAAATCTCTTGGAGAACGCTGATCACTGGGCATGCCGTCCACGCTCCTCGCTGCCATCAGTCTCGCCTTCACACCTTCATACAGTACGAAGTGTACCACCGTCTCACTGATGCCCATGTATGAAGCTGTTATGCCCTTATAGAATCCCCTTATACCCTGGAAATAAGATACAGTTCTTTACAAAAATGATGGTAATTTTATTTTTAAAGATTGACAGTGCCTAACTACAATAGTTTTAAATGGTAATCCGGGTGTATTGGGGCCCAAGATTATCAGAGCAATGGATTAATGGCGAATGATCTGGGGCAGAATTTTGTCTCAGGGTCAGAAGATAGTTTCCGTGAAAGCCAAGCCAAATCAAGAGCAAATGTATTAGAGCGGATTTTGAGCTAGAAAATGCAAATTTTGCATTGAATCAGGATTAATGATGTGATCATGATAATGACATTTCCTTAATAGTCTCATAAACTCTATCTAAAACAAATAAGTTCAAGTACCGTTTTAGCATATATCCTCTTAATACATTCCAATGCTGTCACATTTTGTCCATCCAACTGCAATCTCGTCTTAACGAACCAAATCGGATTGGTCATGGTACAAGACACAAACCCTGAAACATATCAGCAACTTGTAGTTGTGTATGGCAACTAAACAATCTATTTCATAATATGAACGTTTATGAAGAGGGTTATGAGAGAAAGACGATGCTTTAGTATACAGTTTATTATAGTCTACATTCCAATGTGTAATAGGTACGTATGTATAAATTAATAATAGTGTCCTATGACACAGAAACAGGGCATTACCTGCAGCGCTTGCTGCGGACAGATGCACGATCGGAGTGTCCGGTGATATGTTTTGGTTCAATATCGCCTTAGCTTGCGAATACGTGCAGAAGTATATGGCTCTAGAAGGTGCAACGCCGACAATGTTAGGCCCTAGACCTTTGAACAGCGCTCTAGGCCCCTCCGTCTGAACTATATGCCTGGAAAAAATAAGTCCATGTCAGTAATTCACCTTTGCGCCGATAAATTTATCGCCTCGAAGTATGACGTAAATGGATATCTCTTCCATTGAGATAAAATTTTAATGTCAACATACTGCTATTAATACAGACTCTAGTTGAGGTCGAACCGTAACCTCGAGAAAGTTTAACTTCCAATTAGTCTGTTTGTTCTGCGGAGAAGCTAGCACATAGTAGGTCCGAGATAACATTGTAATATACTAATATGAAATGTAAAGCGATACACAATCACCCGGTATTGGCAACCGGCGCTAATCTGCTAACAATGCGCACCAATGGGGTCGCGATTGCGAATCCGCACCACGCTCAGTTCTCGTGACAGTTGGGCATCATAGCTCTTATCTAATAACACGTCTGATAACCGGGCCATTTGGAAGCGATACCAACTTCTTCTGTTTACCGGTACTTGAATACTTACGTATGTGAATTAATGTATCTTCATTTCAAGATAACGATTATTCCATGTTCATAGAGTGGCGTTATATCATTGCGATAATTTCAATTGACAAACTTAGTAAACGTTGGAAATAAAGGTCAATGAGGCGGAGTGACACTTAGCATCGTAGTAGCCGAGTGGCTGGACGCCAAATCAACAAAACACACACACACACGGATGGCAAACACTTCACACTCAACTGTAAAAATTTATTTAGGAATACGCAAACTCAAAATGGAATGAAACGGCAACAAACAAGTCACGACAAATAAGCATAAAATGCCGAAGCTTGACATTCAAACGCTTGAATAAATGGAAGCCTTACCTGATACATTGTATAAGGCTCATTCTGGAAGGTGTCCTGGCGTGTCCCGCCCTCGCACACTGCTGCACCTGATAATTGTACGACATCAGCATACGGTCTGCTTGCTTGCTGTATGCGAACATCGCGCCCATCGTCCTTCTGTAGCCCCATTTGGCCTCCTGCATTATATTACGGCCAAAATTATGACAACCATCGCTTGTGTTAAGCTTACGTGCATTATGGAATGACGGATGATTGTGTAAGTTTAGTTTCCACAAATGAAATTGCAAATTAATAATACAGTTCAAAATATTTGGATTTCGTTGAAACTACTAAAGCTGACATCAAATGTGTAAGGAATTCTATTTGCTCTCTAAATCATGGGTAAACAAGTACATAAAATGTTTACGGATTACTAGTCTACATAAACATATAGTAGAAAGCAAATATGTGTGGGTGCGCTTTACACAAGTGATGGAAACAATGGGACTTGTACATACTAAGGTTGTAGAGCCAATGTTTCCATACTGCCAGGTATAACAGTTATAAATTTTAACTAAAATAAAGGTTAAAATGGCGAATTTATTAATCTACTTAATTTTTTAACCAATACACAATGCAATCTCATAAAATTTAATTTAAATTATTCTATTATTCAAATACTAATGAGAGATCTAAAAAGTAGGTACTGCACCGGAATACTGAAAATACGTTTTTTTTTCAAAGGTAATGTATGGGACTTGTTTGCACAAACTAAATGAACCTTAACTCGAAGTCTCTATTAGAAGCCGTTGAAGAGTTTCATTATTCACATCCAGACCTGACCAGATTTGCTTGACGATGTCAAGTTTGGAATAGATAAGTTAAATAAATAATCTCGAAGTTAAAAAAATAATAACATAATATTGAATTGTCTTTAAAATTAAACATCTGTCTGTCTTTCTGACTGTTTGCTCCGGCTGGACCTATTTTGACGGTATGCTCACTAGCAGATAGTTAATATTATAAGACGTCACTCTGGTTACGTTTTATTTTGTAAGTTTCCGCGTGAAAAATAAATTAAATTAAGTATATATAAATGCACGAGGACGACGAATTATATAATTATATCGTTCTGTTGTTCGTAAAAATAACGGTACAATAGCAACTGGATAAAATAATCTCACAATATAAGATTGTCGACTCGTTTAAGCCCCGCCCCGTCCACAGTATTGATGTATTACTTATGCGGAAAACTTGTTTATACTTGGTTACTGAATTATCTGCTTATCACTATATTAAATCTGTAGCAGCTGCGATCGGAAGTTGATCATTATAAGATTAAAAGGAGACATCTGAAGATCACTCTGATTTATTCATTAGAATACTAGCTGATGCCCGCGGCTCCGCCCGCGTGGATTTCTGTAATCGCGGTATCGGGGTATGAAATATACATCTCAGACCTACCCGATTTGCATACAAAATTTCATGAATGAATTTTATATATTAGATTAGTTTTTAGTCATAACACTGAAATAAATCACTTTGTAAGTGGGGTGAGCAGTCGAAAAGTAGCCGAAACGTGGGGTTTAATGTGAATAATAAAATAATATCAAATAAATTGCGATAGTAGCTAGCTATTAAAAAGTGGTTTTATTTCAATGAGTGCTATTCACGTAAACTTTCTACAGTAATATGAATCATAATAATATGTCTGTTAATTAATGTAATTGAATTCAAAATATTAGTCACTTAGGTTAATTAGAATAAAGAAAAACATTAATAAGAATATGAAAATATGCGTATCCATTTCAGCCTTTAAACGTTTAAATAAAAAATGTCATATAAATCAAAACATTTATATTTTTTTTGCAAGATTTCATTTGAACGTGACTGAAAAAATCTGGTAACTTTCGGAAATGTTTATTTTGCAATTCATCATTCACAGAAACAGCGCAGTAATATTTTCTGCGTAATAAACAAAATAAATAGTTATTTAAAAACTAAAATATGCTTATTCACAAGTAAGTACATAATTGAAACAGCTGAGCATACCGATGTTCCAAAATAGGAACAGAAGGACTTCGGTACCTACACCAATTGTTAGTAAGTAAATTTATTTGCTCATAAACATGGTTACAAAGATCTTAGTAGGTTGCTCTCATATAACATTTAGTTTTAAAGTAAATTCCACTAGTCCTTCTTCTTACTACAATATCACAAATGTGAACGTTTGTGAAGATATTTGGAAGGTTGTTATCAATCACGCTCTATCAGCTGAATAGATCCGGCTGACATTTGGTTCAGGGATATATATCGCTACAACCTGGAATAATACATTGCTCCTTTTTATCCGATTTCCAACGCCATGTCAGCAGGAACGGAATCAAACTTTCACACGGGCGAATCCGCTTGTAGCTATTATATTATGCCAAAGTTCAAACAACTTATACTAGGTCAATTCCCATGGTGCAATTCAGTGATATATCTATGGATTTATATAATCTATATGACTTTACCAGTATTTAAACTAAGATCAAATACCTTAAACTAGGTCAATTCCAATGGCGCCATTCAGTGATATATCCACAGGATATATCTATAGACCTATAGGATATATTATGACTTCACTAGTATTAAACTAAAGTTGCCAATTAACTACATAATATCAAAAAGAGCCAGTGTTTACTACCATGGGGTACCAATACTAAGAAAATATCTTTAGTATTACTCGAAAATGAATAGATGGCACTAGTAGACTCATTAGAAGAAATAAAAAAATTAAAACGCTTATTTGCAGACTTAGAATCACGTAAATTATTTCAGAACTTAAACACATGATAATGTAACCATATAAAACACATTGGTAATGTAATCAATAAAGATTTCGTGACAATCGTGCTATTTATTTATTTTTGTGCCATCTAGCGGCATGCTGCATTATGTCTGTAACTTTTACAATTCCTGCAGAATCTGGCAGAATCAATGTAGATTAGAATATTTATAGTTTTGTTCAGTCATACTCAGTAATTTGTTTAGTGTGTTTTATTTTTGATAAGTTAATTTTAATACTAAAAATGAGAAAATTTTGCCAAAACAATGTCGCCATCTAGTTATAACTGAACCTGAACTAAAAAGCTTTTGGAAGTTACCAGTGTAGCCATTTTTGTTCCTGATTGTGCATCCGTGGTATTACAGAGATAACGCTCTCAAAATCGAAGTAAGCCGATCTTATTCCGGACTTTTCCCGAAAACGTAAGTTAAAAGACTTTTCCCGAAAACGTAAGTTAAAAGTCGGGTACTATACATAGGTATATCATGTTTTATGGTCATAGTTCACTGCACTGTGAATACATTGTATAATGTGGTAGATCTAGTAGATGTGCTATTTATGTCAGTGTATATTGTATAAAAATATCTACGTAGATCGTAGATCAATCAAACTAAGTAATCATGTCTGAAGCCTTGTGGCGGCGGTGATTAATCTGAGAAGACTGAATATCTCTGTCCCATTTATGTCACAACATAAGAGACTAGTGAAAATACTTATTTTTCCCGCCAGAGATATGGAGAACAATTGATTATACCTACCTACTGTTTTTCCGTGAATTTCTGATATCAATAAAAAAATATGTATTGTTATTGTTGAACGGCATGCCTTAGAGGCATGGTAAGTACAGTGTATTGTTAAATGGCAATTCCATGACGGCGATACAGGGCTAAATGTTACCTCATCCTTTATTCTACTGAATGCAATACAAATACACATTTAGTAATGTCAAACTTGTTTAGTTAAGTTTTTGTAACAATAGAAACAGCGCCATTACCGTTGATATCTCCTTGCTCTATGTTCCATATACGGCCGCTAAAAAATGCTTTAGGCGCGATTGGTCCACGCGATTATGTATAATGAAAGTGTATAAGCAAAGTATGTAGTCTGTAAGCCAATAAATGTATATAATTTCAACTTGGTATGCATAAGTCTCCTTTTAGAATAACCTTGATCATCGCTAGCTTCAAATGTTTGACATTGTACAAGGTCACTATTAATCTACAATGGACTACGCAGTAAATTTAACATAACAGAGTCACGCAAACGTAATAGGGTACAATCGTTATAATCGCATTGAAGTACAAAGTAAACGAAAAAAAAAAATTGGTTTAAAAGAAAGCAAAACAGGAAGGTTGGTAAGTCGACCTAGTTTTTATTGGCTATTTTCGAATATTTCTACAAACTAATAACGAAAACATTACACTTGGCTAGCTTCGTAGTACACCTATTGTTTTTAACTGTATCCGTGCATTTTACGTAAATCAGTTATCTACCACGTACCACTATATACGTCAACATTTGGATTCCAGATTATTTGTACATTTCTGGGGCATTTCTTTTTATAAACGTTTTCTTCCCCGCAGTCCCGAAGTACTAAAATTATTGCCCGTTATTAGTACGATTTGGCCAAGTTTGTGCTAGACTTGACTTGACCCTGTAAGAATCTAGAGCCGTCGGACCTGCCAGTCCCCTCGCTATTTTCCTAGATACAATAGATTTTTTCTTTGTGATCTTTAAGTTGAAAATCTTTTACAAAAATATCCGTGCTACTGATCGATTTGTAATATTAGATAGGTGACTAAAATTAGATCCGACCTCTTTACACAGTCTATAGCTTTCAGACTTTGGAAGGGAGAACACATTTTATAGTAAACGGAAAATTTTGTATAGGTACCCTAAAATTATCTAGTCAAATCGTTACCTATTTAATATAATAATAATAACACTATCCTCTATGCAATGATTATTTAAAAAAAAAAATGCAATATCAATTACAGTCTGTAATGCTTATCACGGTGGCACGGCATGCTTGTTTACAACCTTGTGGTACAAAATATAATTGCAATATGTATGTACAAAATACCAGTCACTGCACTCAATCATACTATTTTTGTACATCTTTGAAATATTTTGCGTAGGTTAATTGAATCGATCTGCGATCTGTGGATATTAGTACCGGATAGCGTTGACCAACTATACGTCAATGAACTGGATGTTTATAATAATAGCCATGCGTGTGCGTTATCAATAATCGAATATTTTCAGAGCCTTCTAGCTGAACTGGAAGTCCGGAATTTCTAGTAGTTTCTACAGGTTTAGAAGAACGTTTATAGCAAAACGTAGACTTCAACAAATAGAACCTAAGATTTAAAGAATCAGATACGTCTAAAAAGATACCTTCCGTATTCACGCATTGATTGTGTTCAGTTGTGTAGGATATACTCAAAAAATGTTTTCAGAGCATTTTAGCAGAGCAAGTTAGCTGCAAATTGGAACAAGTCTGCAACGGACGTTATAGAAGTTACGAAAACGTTTGACATCTATCAAATAATTTCAATGAATTCAAATGTTATTGAATTATTGGACGCAAGTAGAACACGGTATGGTATAGGCATAACAATTATTGGACTTGTGCCAATGCCGGGTTACTAGCTCAATAATTTATCTTTACAATAGCTACAAATAAGGAGTCAACCTGGCCTTACCACCATAACTACAACATTTTGGCCTTCAATATTCTGACGAGATGCATAATAAATGACAAATCCTTTTCTTTTAAAGAGAAAGCGAGTCTCCAGAAATGCTGATAATATTATAGTTTTATTGTGTTTAAGCACCATAAGTATCAGTTAGAATAAGTTTTGCCATCGTCACAATAACATCCTGTATATTTAGTATATCACTCGTCAATTTGAGGATACTGAAACTACTGAATATTAATTGTTCGCCTTGACCTTGACCGATGTATTAATATACTCTCGGTGTTACGGAAGTGTGGACCTAAACATGTTATATCATCATTCTATGAAGCTGACTGCAGTTAAGTTCAAGGTAGTTTCCACATATTCGATAAAGATAATTTTACTTAGATTTATTAGTGCTATATCACTTTTGATAATATACGTAAATTATAAAAATATCTCATTAGCTTCGTGCCTAACGGTTACGATAAGGACAGGTTATATAGTGACTAGCACGCAATAACAATCAAATATAAATAGCTCGTAATGGCAACGATGTAGCTAGAATTTACTGAAGGAAATTAATGTAAGTACGGTTAATCAAAACGGTTGACAAATTGGCTCAATAGCCGGCTACACAATAGGATTTAAACATTTTGCGTGATGCGGGCTTGTTCTGATATTATAAATTTACACGGCGTAGTAGCAAAATTTATCATTCGAGAAAGAACCGGTTCATAATCTTTTACAATCTTTTATTATCATACCTATATTAAATATATACTTTTATTTACGCTGTGTTGTGCCAACAGCTGTGACTGATGCTAAATGAATCTTCGTCTGCGGTGACTCTATTTATCTGTCTGTCAAGATTTGGAAGCTTGGAAACGCCGAGAAACACTCTTTAAATGTCCGAAGGGATGGTAAGGGCGGCCTTTTATTTAGGATTGCTCCAACTGCTTATTGGAAGAGAGTATTAAGGTATCAAAGAGGATCATCGCATCTTGTTTCACTGAACTGTTTTGTAAAGCGGTAACGCGAATATTATTAAAAACATGAATATACGTAGAAAACCGGTCGCCGTTTCTAATTGCCATATTACATAATATGTACATGTAAAGAATTCAATACATCAAGTTTAAGCGCGCAATTTGTTTACCTTTGAAACCGAATGCTTTGCAAAATTTAATGAGTCCTAAAGAGTCAGAAGTGCTAACTGTTACTAGTTTCATAACACCGGTGTTGTTATTAGTTTTATAACACCGGTGTATCAAAATAGAGCGATGATTCAGATTTCCTCAAGGGGAGTTGTTGTTTTGTCAGATGGATAACGCGAATAATGAGCGTAGTTCGAACTTTTACCTTGAATTAGTTAATCAATGTATTCAAGTATTCATGCAATATTTCAATTAAATTGTAACCATGTACCTAATGACTTCTCTGTAAAATGTATTCATGAACTGTTTGTAAGATGTAAGATTAGAATATATCTAGTGAATTTAATTCTAAGGCATAACATGTTACAGATTACACTGTTGTATATCTTTGGGCAGTCCCTCTTCTATATTAATAAGATAAGTGGAAGTCCCATTCAGTGCGTAGGCATTTGCCTTACGTATCGTTCAGAAATATTTTATTTTCGCAGTCGTTTTCAGATATGTGGGCGCCATTCCATATCGTAACGTTTTTAGAGGAGCTATTTTATGTTGAACACTTTACTGATTCAATTAACGCTCATACCAACTTATTTTTTGGAATGTCGTCACTACGCCGCGCCGTAATGTTAATTCGTTTGAGAATCTACACTTCATTTGCTGTACACTGTAATACAACAGTACTTCGTTATAAAATAACAGATACAATAAACAGTAGATACTCAGCTAACAAGCCAACATGGGCAGTTCAAAGAAACTCTTGTTAATTATTTTTTTGCAACTTGTAGCCTTTAGCTACCAAGGAAGCATAGTGTGCCTCCATTATAGGCTTACTTTGTAGTTATCATAAGCACTTCCTGCCTTGCCCGGCCTGGTGGGCAGTAAGGTCACACAAATTTATAGTTTTAAGAGTAGAAGTATGGTACATTCTTCTCAATTTTCGCACCGTTCTTCTTTTTCGTATTCCAAGACCCTATGTGGTTAACTACTTGAATCCCTTGCATGAGTGTTCAGAAATTTCTATAACAAAATTTCAAGACCAGTATTTTAAATGTTTACAGTATAGTATAGTCTGAAAATATCTCATAGATTTTGTACTATCCGTCGTCTGTCTATATCGTCCTTGTTTAGAAACGACCATTGTTATGTATTATTAAATACTGTACTTGACAGTTAAGTTTGTTTACATGGTAATTTTGTGTTATTATACTCGGAGATACGCTATGTCGACGGCGATAATGATTGTGTAATTCGTGCCACATTTTCTTCTGCTTACATTCTATATTTAGAACACATGCAGACATCTGAACATTATGTGCATATAATTTATGAGATTAGTACCTAATTGTATCTTGGTAATCCAGACAGCATTAAATCCATATAGGCTACTTAAGATAAATTGCGCCTAAAATTTCGATTGATTCATTTTGTGTGATTTTTTTTGTTGCAAAAATCAAGCACCGACCGTAATTAGATTTTTGCAACATTAATATTTCTGAATAATTATGGTTACTTGAAATGATTGATAAAGTAAATGTACGTTTATGCGCATTAAATTATGTAATATCTGAATTGTTTATTTAGTAAGAGACAGTTTTATCACGCATAATCCTCCAAATCGTTTTATCTCCTACTGATATACCTAAGATTCATTTGGTCAAAAGAATTTCGAATGGAATGGAAATAAATAGGTATTCTACTATATAAAAATAAGTCGGGTTTTCCTTCCTGACGCTATAACTCCAGAACGCACGAACCGATTTCCACGGTTTTGCATTCGTTGGAAAGGTCTCGGGCTTCGTGAGGTTTATAGCAAAGAAAATTCAGGATAAATTTCAACAGAAAAGCGGGAAAGCGATAATCGACATCCACGCGGGCGGAGCCGCGTGCAACAGCTAGTGCGGTATAAATATAGACATTTAAGATCAACATACTACTAATATTAAAAACGCGAAAAGTTTTTAAGTATGGATGGTGGATGTTTGTTACTCTTTCACGTAAAAATTACTGAATGGATTTTAATGAAACTATACAATAATATAGCTTATACATCAGTATAACACATAAGCTACAATTTATAACGATAACCGACATCCACACGGGCGGGGCCGCGGGCAAAAGCTAGTTGAGTATATAATGGCAGGAGGTACAGGCTAAAATAAATTAGCATATTTTTGAATTATTCAGAGGACGTTCACCAAATTGGGCATTATTTTATATTTTGCATTAATTTTATATTTTAATCGATTGTTTGTTCATTCAATGATAATATTTTTTGTTATAAAACTAACTAAAAATAAACTACCATATTTACGAGAATAAGAAAGGGATAAAAGTATTGCATCATTGGTATTTATTGTAGAGTTACTAATTTGGCAGAATTACTAATTTATCAACCCCATTGCCAGCCAAATAAAATAATAATGATGATGTATTACATTTTCAGATAACGGATGTAGAATCCGCAAGCATGGTTTATGTAAACCACTTTTACAGCATCATTTCCTGTGATGTTCTGCTATAGATTTCTTGGGCTGCTGGTATTTAAAACAAACTATTTTTGCACACCAAAAGCGAGCAACACGTGCTACATATTTATAATTTAGGTGCTCGAGTTTTCCTATCGAAGAAACACGAATTTAATGGCTGTGTCGCCGCCAACTAACTTAATCAGCCGTCCGATTAACTGCCTAGGCAGTTAACTAAACGGCGCCATTCAATTAACGGCCTAAATAATATTCAACCGTCCCGTTAATTACAGAATTTAATAACCTGGCTGGCTAATGCTAAGGCCAATCGTAAGATGGGGCACTACCTCGAAAAATTTGAGCCGTTTAATTAAATGGCTGAACACCATTCAGGCCGTTAATTGAATAGCGCCGTTTAGTTAACTGCGTACCTAACTGAATGGAGTACAGTTATGCAGTAGGACTATTTAGTGACACAATATTTGATTAACATTACAAATAAGCATAAATTCGTTAGTAGTTAAATAGCCAGCGTGCGATACATGAGACACATCGCTTGCAAAAAATGCGTAACTCGTTTGCAGGGATAATGTTTGCTTGATTTTGATTTAATTACCCAATCATATCTCATCATCATCATTATCATATCAGCCGCATATAGTCCACTGTTGAACATAGGCCTTTCCTATGAACTTACAGAACGACCGATCTAAAGCAGCCCGCATCCAGCGCTAAACAAAACAAAACCTACTATGGAACAACAGAAAAATACCAGTCTTGTCTATGAATGATAAAATATTATTTCTATTAGCTTTTAGCTCTAAAATAATTTTATAAAAGAAACTACCGACATTATTCTGCCCTTAAATTAATTAAGTAAGTAAACTAGAACTAAAAACGTATTTCTCTGCATTTTTTTAAGTAGGTATAGTTCTTTCTTGATCCTGACCTATCTCATATAACGCATACCTATATACATATATGCGATAAACAGCAGTAAAATACTATGCATATTATTGTTTCACTATTTAGCGTCAAGTATTGCATTTATATTACACCATTTATAACAGTATGTAGCGATGTCGTTTGGGGTTTAGAACATCAGCACTCGGTATTATTTCACCATAATTCTACGAATTGCTTTTTGCGCAAATTTGGCGGTTGTTGTATTTATTTAGTAAGTATTATAATAATTTAGGTACAATATCGGACTATGGATATGGTACAACGGAAATAACTGCTTAAATTAGTCAAGATTAGGTTTTGTAGAACGTACCGACAGCGAGTGTCTTTTTTAAATTACTTAAAACCGAAGCTTCAAAGTGTTATTTCAAAACACAAACCGGTTTTCACTACTCCATGGGAACCTAATCTTGAGATAAAGTCTACGTGTTATTCCTGATTCCTGTGTGATTCTATCTTTGAAGCAAATTTCAGTGAGATCCCTTCAGCCGTTAGAGCGTGATAGAATAAATAACAAACATCCAAACAGTAGTAGGAGAGGAATAGTAGTTTATGATACTGTTGCATAATAAGGGTTCTTATAACACGAGTGTGCTTTAAAAAAACGAGCCGTAGGCGAGTTTTTTTATATTATCACACGAGTGTTATAAGACCAAGTTATGTACAGTGTCATACACTAATTTATCTACTCTCATACTATAATACATAAACTAATTTATTTTACAAACAAAACCAAACTTTGTTTAATGTAAATCTATAGAACCAAAAAAAAATGTTCGCGCCAAGGCACAAACTTCGATTGCGCATGCGTGTTTCTTTTTTTTTTTCTTCCGAAATGGCGGATTCAATTTTTAAAGTAGAGGTTCAGTCGAGATGGAGGTTGTATAGGTGTATCGTTATGATTAAAAAGTTATTTTATGATATAGGTGTCCATACAAGACCTGTATCGTAATAAAACTTTTTTTTGGCCTGTGCGTAATGTTTGTCATAAGAGTTCTAATTTCAATTTTATAATCTTTGTATTATAGTATCAGAGTAGATAAATATATTATAGGTATCAACTGTGGTACATAGATGGATTGATTGATTTAACAGAAGAGTTTCAATTGGTGTGTGGACGCATAAAACGTAGTTAGCAGATATATCCGCAAATACACGGCTATGGATACACATTATTTTGTGCGGATACGGTCTTCCACTTTCGCACTTACTGTGTTAGTGCTGTACAGGGAGTGCTGTGGCCTTGGACTTATATAGATTACGAACGAGCCGCTTCACGTTGGCAGAATTAAATTATGCAATATGTTTTGACTTTCACTGAGTGTATTTTTGTTTATTGTTTAGTGTCAAACAATACAGTGTAGATAACGTTAGTGTTTGCTGGAAAATTTGGTATAAAAATAAAATGCTTATCTACCAGAAGTGTTAAATATGTACGAATATTGAATATGGAAATTTTTTATCGCTCATGCTAAATCTGTGATCATCATCCTCTGAAACTTTTTCTCATCTTAGGGTTCAGTCTAAAACTGGGTAGGTAATTAGACGAATTTTCTGATATTTTCCATGAAGCGACTGCCATATCAAAGTTCTGTAATTAGACCAGTTGTTGGATTTAAGGGCTCTAAAACCGTCTCAAGGCTACTGTCGAACCATTTATCAACATTCTTACGAGATATCGAAAACAATGAATGACGTCACAATAATTTTTGAATTACTTATTAAAATTTTAGACTCGTTATTTGTATTTCTTTATTAATTTTGTACTTTACATTTTCCTTCAATAGCAAGTAAATAAACAAAAAATACTTAAAAAAGGAAAACAATGAACTTGAAGTTCTGTCACACAAACAACACAATTATTAGCTTTTTCATGAACACAATTTTATTCCGACAAAATTTTTTTCGAAGAACAGTTGTTATAATAACGCAAGCAAAAAAACTAAAGTTTATGTATATAGTATTATTTTTTTGAAAAACAAAACTCTTCATTAATTTGTACCCACATTGCCATCACCCACACATTTAACGCTTTTTAATATTAACCGTAATTTAATTAAACCTATTACATCGCCATGTGACACGATGATAATAACGAATAACATAGGATAATATTATTGATACTACATTCTTAGGTATCACAAATTTTCGCAATCTTGGGACCAGATACCTACGTAATCAATACGTTATCAATTATCATATTAGCAATGCAGTGATAAATATTTGGCGCATTTATTATGTTTATCGTAATCTAATTAACTACCGGCCACCAGCCATTGATAAAGGCGATTATGAAATACTCGTAGCATTTATTACTTAATACAATTTCTCAGGAAGTATTTTTCGAGGTTAAAACGCAGGTTGTGTGTGCAGGGATGTGTTTCAAAATCATACGGCATACATACAGATTTCGATAAACTCATCATTCTGATAGCAAGTTCCTAATTGCCTCCTAAGTCTGTTCTTTGGAGTGGTATGTCGGTCCTTCCGGGAGAGACTGCCGACTGCGCCAAAGCCTCGTATATTGTTTAACAGGCACCGCATCGATTTGCTTGGGTAAGTAGGGAATGAAGGCACAGTTATTATTGTAAAAAATATCACAATTTCAGTGAACACTACTAAAGTTGGCTGTTTTCTCTTACTAAGGGTGCGATTAGTTAGACCGTCAATAAATACCTACTGCTACGTCTATGTAGGATACAGTGTACGGAGATATTTGTTAGGCTTAGCTGAATAGCATTAAAGATGTCAGAACACAAAGATAAAGTATAGCCGTATCTTCGTGTGTCGTGTGGTGAGTCGTTACTCACTATATTTGGTATAAAGATTGTCATTTCGGCTCGGGTGGCAATCACGCGGGTGAGGATGTAGTAAGTACTTTCGTCCCATGTCACAAATACTATTTTTCTCCTACTTAGGCCGAAAAAGTAAATTTTTGTCCCTGACAGTTTCTCCTACCTAGGCCAAAAGTTCAATTTTTGTCCCTGACAGAAAGTGTCACTTGCGGGTCTTTAGTCGTTTCGGACCGTGAGCGGTTCGGACCGCGGTGTGAATTGCCCAAGAGCTCTTCTTCAATGAGTCGTTTCGCACCGCGGTTCGAATCGCCCAAGAACTTTTGGTAATGGGTTGATTCGGACCACAGTATAGGGAACATTGTTTCACTTTTTGGATAGGTGAAGTCGGACAGAAAAGACATGCAGTTTTATTGTACATTCCTTACAAGTACAACCAGGCACAAAATAACAAAAAATAATTTATCAATTACATTTGTCATAAGCCCGCTACATATACCGCGCGCCGTCGGTACACCAGGTTCCGCCGGAGGCGTCGCCGCCCAGACGATGCGGCAGCCCGAGAGACGGAGCTCTATGATGGGTACAGAGAGGCCAAGAGGGCCCTTCAGGCGGCCATCAAGCAGTCCAAAAAGTTGGGCCGCGAGGAGCTGATGGAGGCACTGGAGCGGAACCCGTGGGGGCGCCCGTACCTTATGGTAAGGGGTAAATTACGCCCTAAGGCGCCCCCACTGACCCAGAGTCTCTAGCCGGAGCGGCTGGAGGGGGTCCTGGACTCCTTGTTCCCATCAAGAGCGGAGGAACACATTCCTCCGCGCATGGCTCCGTCTCAGGCGCCCAACGCGGAAGGCAGCGAGAACGACGTGCCCGTAGTCACGGAGGGTGAGTTAGGGGCGGCTGTACTGCGGCTTAAATCCCGCAGAAACACCGCCCCTGGACCCGACGGCATTCCAGGCCGAGCGTGGGTCCTGGCTCTCGAGGAGCTTGGGCCTCGACTTATAGGGCTCTTTAGCGCATGCCTCGAAAAAGGCCAGTTTCCCAAGGTCTGGAAGACAGGGAAACTGGTCTTGATCCGAAAGGCGGGGCGGCCGGCAAATTCTCCATCAGGATACCGGCCGATCGTGTTGCTTGACGAGGTGTGCAAGCTCTTCGAGCGTATTATTGCACAACGCCTCGGCAAGCACCTCACACGCGTGGGGCCTGATCTGGCGGATAGCCAGTTTGGCTTCCGGCAAGGGCGCTCCACCGTGGACGCGATCATGCGCATTAGAGACCTGACGGAGGAAGCAATCTCGCAGGGTGAGGTGGTGGTGGCGGTGTCTCTTGACATCGCCAACGCCTTCAACACCCTGCCCTGGAGCTGCGTTAGGGAGGCGCTTATCTACCATGGAGTGCCTCCCTACCTCCGTCGAATTGTCGGGGCCTATCTCTCCGAGAGGGCCATTACTTACCCGAGCTGGCTAGGGCCGGGTCGGCGAGATGTATCGTGCGGTGTTCCACAGGGATCGGTATTAGGACCGCTCCTGTGGAACAGCGTAACGTGTTACGCCGACGACACCCTCGTTACGGCGCGGGGAGCAACGCACCGAGATGCAGCACTAAAGGCCACGGCAGGGGTTGCTCAAGTCGTGGGTCGGATACGGCGGCTGGGTCTCGAGGTCGCCCTTCACAAATCCGAGGCTCTGTGCTTCCACGGACCTCGGATGGGGCCACCTGCGGGATCCAGGCTACAGGTAGGGGGCGTCAGCATCGGCATCGAGCCCTCGATGAAGTATCTGGGACTCGTACTCGATGGCCGGTGGAACTTCGGACATCACTTCCGAAGTTTGGTCCCAAAACTGAGGGGAACATCAGCCGCACTCGCGCGGCTGATGCCCAACATCAGGGGACCCAACGCTCCCTACAGGAGACTGTACCTGGGGATCGTGCGAAGTATGGCCCTATACGGGGCCCCCGTATGGGCGGAAACCCTGACGGCCACCAATGTGGCTAGATTGCTGAGCCCGCAGAGGGCGATGGCCGTCAGGGTGATAAGGGGATACCGCACGATCTCAGGTGAAGCGGCATGTCTCCTAGCCGGGACCCCTCCATGGGACCTGGAAGCGAGAGCCCTTGCGTCTCTATTTAAATGGCGCAAGGAGGCGCTGGAGCGGGGCCAAAGGCCTGCGTCTCGAGAAATCGAGGCCCAGCGGTCCCAGCTCCACCAGGAAACCGTGGAGACATGGAAGGTGCGACTTGAGCAACCAAAGGGGGGATTCGCCACAATCGCGGCCGTCAGACCGGTCATGGACGAGTGGCTGGAGAGGAGACATGGTGCTCTCTCCTACCGGTTGTCACAGATACTTACCGGGCATGGTAGCTTCGGTAGATATCTGTGGCGAAGACACCGGGAAACCACGGCCGAGTGTCAGCACTGCGAGGACCGCAGCGACGACACATCGCTCCACACGCTGGTGGAGTGCACAGCGTGGGCGGAACAGCGCCAGGTCCTCGTGGTGGGTCTGGACGTGGACACTCTCTCGCTCGAGACCATGGTGCGAGCCATGGTCTCCAGCGGGAGTAAGTGGGACTGCGCCGTCTCTTTCTGTGAACAGGTCATGCTCGCGAAAGAGGCGGCGGGGCGGGAGCGGGAGAGAACTCTCCCACCCGAGTTCCGCAGTCGGCGGCTTGGGCGCCGCCGACGTGTCTTCGCCGAAGACCATCGGCCTCCATGACCGGGGTCCTGAGGACGGTGAGTGGGCTGCTCACCGTCCTTACAGAAGCAGGCCCATGACGGCAGCGTGACGTAAGAGATCACGCACGCCCCCCTCCTCTAAGAAGCGGGGTGACACCCGAACCCCCCCTCCCATAGACGCGGGATAACACCCGAACCTCCTAGGTGAGGCCGCAGCCGTAGGTCTGTTGGTAGTCCTGGGACATCCTTCCGAGGGCTTACCCGGGGCTACCAACCGCAGGCTATCAGGCGGTACGTGAGGGTTTTTTAGTCGGTAGGAGTCCGGCATAGCATCCATGAAGGATTTTCCCTCACGTTAAAAAAAAAAAAAAAAAGCCCGCTACATAAAATATTGGTGCTATTGCACTGTACATTTTTTACTGGTAACCTATTGAAATATCGAATTTCTGTTACCCGAATCTTAAAACCCCGAAAACGGTTGGTAGAACTTTTAAAAGACAGATGTAATGAATGACAACTTTCTATAATTCCGTTTTTAATTTCCCAGATGAATCAATTTCCAGGTGCAATAAAACCAAATTTTCAAATAGTATTTTTTTGTTTCCCATATTGTCATAATCCAGATTCTCAGAATTTTTTTTCCCATCGTACCATTTTCCAAATAAACTATTACCAAATTTTCATAATCTTTTTATTTGGTTCCCATACAATCGTGTTCCAGCTAAACTATATACAGGTATAGTAAAACTCACTAAATTTGTACGATTCATTTATTAGGTACAGTAAGTAATTTAGAAATTTACTTTAATTTTTTAATTTCACTTAAATTTTCTTTTATTTTTATAAGTTTCTGCAGTTTTTCCTCCTTTTGTATATACTTTTTTTACACTTTTACACTTTATGTTTATTCAAAGATAACCTCGTTGTCGTTAGATATAATTATCACAACATTATGTAAATCCTAATCTGTGATAACATGTTGATCAAACTGTGATTTTAAACCATTACCGTCTTACTATAAAAATAAAACTAATATTACACTTGTTATACACTTGATATGCACTTACCACTTTTCTCATCGTCTGTACAAATAAATCATTAGACATTATTTCTATGAGTTTAAATCAGGATCTACAATCTCGCTCAGTGGTCCGAATCGACCCATTCCAAAAGATACTTTCGGCTATTCGCACCGCTCCGACCACTGCGGTGTGAATGGTCCTATTCAGAAATAGTACTTGGGCGATTCGAACCGCGGTTCGAAAATGCGTGGTGCGAAACGACTAAAGACCCTCACTTGCGTCCCGCTTCACAGGGACAGATTGAACTTTCGGCCTAGGTAGGAGAAAAAAGTAATTTTGTTTAGGACATTTTTACAATGTATTTTTCAAGCATAACATACCTTCTAATAAAGGGTTCATTTGGAGCCAAATTCAAATTTTTATATCAACAGTAAATCACATGGTTAAAATTGAACACGGCTGAAAGGTTTATCAGTTGTCATATTTTTATCATAACTTTTTTCAGTAAGCATTACATAACATTTGCGATAAAGAATACTGTTACGATTGTAAGATTACATTTATTGGTATACAGTTAATATTCAGGTCAAATAGAAATAAATGTAGCTTTATAGATAGGTAGGTATTTGCCCTGTATGGAGCCGCATTATTTGGCTTTGGGGTAACTTTACTTGCAAGCTGGTATCTATGCTAATTGACGGATAAGTGCAAACGTTTAGTGCTGGACATGACAAGTTCAGTTTAAATTAGTACTAAAACGCGTTAGTGCTGTTTAATTTGAATTTATCGCGGTGTAATTCGCTGTTATTTTACTTCACTAAAGATTACTACGACTGACGATTACGGTTTGACATTTTAAATTTTAAAAAACAGCATGGAACATTATTATAGAAAAAAATTAAAGTCTATGGTTAAAAAATATCTGAAAACAGGGAATTACCAAACCGTTTGGTTTAAACAACTTAGTTTCGGTGAGCAAAGTTATATATCTTTCGTATCTTTCATGTTGATTACGAAATTGCAAGTATTGCAACACAAATAACCTTGGGTGTTTGACAACGAAGCTATTGTCTTTATAGATGCATACTAAACAGTAAAAAAACTAGCCAGTAAACATAGTTAAAGGTTGCAATGGAAATAAAATGGGCTGTAAATTGCACGGCAATCATCTTGCATCGATCAATGTGCACTTGAGAACGATAAGTGAATGATAAGTACGGTCAACGATCGTTGCTAGACTTTGTTATTTTTAACTTTGTTACGATAAAAATTTAATTACGGTAGCCGTAATTAAAATTATATTTTTTATATTGTTTTAATATGCACAGTAATAATAAGAAAGATATTTTTAAAAGAGGTCCAGATTAAGGGCAGTTCTGGAGTTGTCGGAAAGTAATACAAATTTTTTTTCTGATTTTTTTCGCACCTATATTTTTAATAAAGAAATTGTAACAGACAAAATTTGATCCAGTCCTCAATCATTTGGTGCGAAAACAAAAAAAAAACTACTTGGTTTTTTTGTTGCAAAAATTCCGTGAAATGACCAATCTATGGCGAATAGGTCAGCTAATTAATGGTAAATTAGTTATCAAATATTGGGTCAGACCAGTCAGAAAGAGGATTTGTTCACCTCTAAAAGTGGATAGAAACTGATCTGCGCCGCAGGGGAAGTCTCTGTCTTGGCTATAAGTCTAAACTCGGAGACATCGTATGATTTTATAGTCTGACTATGTCATGATATGATACCCGACAAGATGATAACCGTGGGGATTCCCCCATCTAAAAAAAAAATGGAATTACACCAATCCCTATCTTCTAATTATTTAGTTCCCTAAAACTCAAAACTTAAAACCTAAAACTCTCCCCTTACACACCTCACTGTTATGTAATCCATATTTTTTAGTTTATAACTTTAATTGTGGCTTATTCATCATTGCATAATATTCACTTGGATTTCCCAAATCTTAAATATTTTAATCTAAAATGAGTATTTCAAAATGATTCTAATTGGACAATAGTCTTGTTCAAATAAAATTAACACATTATTGTATGGGTACTTCAATATGTACACACAGCCAAGGAGATATAAGTTTGGCTGTGTGCTTTACATAAAAAATTACATGTAAAGGTGTTTACTTATCTCTTTGGCCATATGTATCTCATAATATGTATAATAGGTAATACTTATTATGAGTTGGAGCACAAGGACCTGTAAGTAAACCATACTTCACCCAGGTGGAGATCCTTGGTGAAGCATGAGGAAGGATCCAAATTATCATACGATTATTTTGAAAATGTTTAAATACCTGATGCTTAGGAATCTTCGAGCAGACTTTCCTGGCATTGGCAGTATTGCCTGATGGTGGTGGTTGTGACGGAGGCGATACTCCAACACCCTTTGAAGACTGAAGACGGGTCTTCACAACCTCAAGTGGGCATGTTACCACTGCCCCGGCTGTGCCCGCCACTCTGTTGGAGTTAAAAGATTTTGTGAGCTCTTTGAATATGGAAGAATTATTTTTTAGTGTTAATTATGTATGTATTAAAAAAGTGTAGGTTGGATGCTCACAAAATCGGTGCTTTTGTACGAAAGGTTCAATGACAGAAGAGGAACCTTGTGAAGCAGATGGTGGGTTGATGACTTCTGCCTACCTCGGAGGAAATAGGCATGAGAAATATTAAAATGTCGCTTTTGTAAATTATGTATCACTATATTATTATATTGTATTAATGTCAAACATGTGTGCAATGAAGAATAAAAAAGAAAAAAAGTAGAATATTAAATTGTTGCCTACTTAATAACATTTAAATAACAACTTTTCTTATTATAGGTGCTGTTTATATTTTATAATAGGTTTATTTAACAACCTGGTGTTCTAATACAGAGCATAATTTCAAAAAAAAAAATTTTTTTTAATGCAATTAAAAAAAAAAAATTTTTTGTTTTTTTTGTTAATTATTTTCATGTCCATATTTTGATAATAAACATGCAACAGGAAATTATATCTATTCGCAATTCCACTCAGAATGTATTTCTGAGTGAAAATGCTAATAGAAAAGACAGCCAAATCCTATTCATAAGTCTATTATGTTTTTCATTTCAAAACCTTAAAAGGCAGGTGGAGCACATTTACTTTCAGCAACAAAATTGTATTATCCATTATTTTTTACATATAAGCATTTTCAGAAAAATAAGTACCAATATCAAGTGGAAACTGAAAAGTTAAGATTGCAAGATTGCAGTTATCAGCAGTAACCTTCAGTAAATTATCACATATTGTTACATAAATGACTATGTACACTAGAAACTAGTAGGATATATGTTATTGTACACTTTGCCATGATGTTATGATTTATTGAAAGTAATACATACCATTAAGAAATATTTAAAAACATGAATATTATTAAGATTAAATTGATCCTTCTAAAAAAAAAAATACTTATGTCTGAGAAAACAATATGATAAAGATACAAATAAAGGAGATACTTCATCTCTTTTTCTAACTTATTAGGTACTAATATTGTTTATTTACATGCTAGAACCAAGATATGCTTGGTTTAGATTTAGTTAATATGCAGTAATAGTTTTGGATTGTAAAGGAAATAGTTTTTTCATGTATTTATTCAAATAATTTATTTGAGGTGTTGTTTTGTTACTAAGTAACAACATATTACAAAAATAACACTGTTGTCATACCTTTATATTCACTGACAATGTTTTAAATTGTTGTGAAAAATGACCTTGAATTATTTTTATGGTACTCCTTGAGTTAAATGACGATAATGATAAAATGCGAGATGTATGATCAAATAAATACATGATATGTTCGCATATAATGCATGCCACGCGTAGGCACAGTAAAATCGCTGGCGTAAACATCGTTTGGGCACATGTGCCAATAGTCCTGTACCCACCAAGATTATGATATACTTATGTATTTTACATTGATCTATTTAGTTCAAAACAGGACCCCATAGCGAACAATACGTACCCTCCAGCGACCAAATGTATCGCTGTATCTCTCTGATGAGACATTTTAGCGCCACAGGAACAATGTTACATGTCTGTAATTGCGACTGTCTATAAATAAACAAATGCACTGCTTATTGAAGATATGTCCACACGATACTGGAAACACTCGGTTATCAAAGGTTTATATGTCTACACGATTAGTTTTGATTTCGGTCAAAAAATAATGCGGCTTTCGTATGTAATCACAATTTTTAAATCGGTAAAAACAACAACTTTATCACACAACACTACCGCACGTACGTCGTCTCGTAACGATGTGCACACGAAGACAACAACACTGACGTGCACACAGTAAGGAAACGCACACTAATGTATAAGCCGAAGGAGCTACGTGACGTCTCGTCTGTCGGCATTTCGAAAAAAAGTAGTTGGCCGGTACTAGTGAAGTGCCATCGGAAAACCACAACTCGAGTTTCTTCGATGCTACATTTTCTCATCCCAAACTAAACTCGAGTTTTATGTTGAACATTAAGTTGAGAAAAGCCCCATTAAACCATTTAACTCATAAAAAGATGGGGTACCAAAAACTAATACTGTTCATTTATCCTTTCTAAGTGAAAACTTCTTTATGCACGCTTGACTTCAGGGCTAAGCTGATGAATGTCTCACGGAAGTTAGGCCAAACGCAGGCTGGTGAATGCGTTACCTTGTGAATTTTAGGGCAAACGGAAGTTGATAAGCACGCTTGAGTTAGAAAGATAACTGGTAAATACTTTATGAAACGTTAGGTAATGTTCAAAACTTTTTTTAAATGTCATTTTTGAACTTTTTGTATTTGATTCTTATGGCGAATTATATTTATATTTTTAAATCAATATAAATATATATATATTTTTCAGCTTTTGTACAAACGGTTTTTCGTCAAAGACTTTATTTATTACTAGTAATTATTTTCGTAAATCTCAACGCAGGTACAACGCTAGATTGCTTATTTTAGGATACGACATTTAGTATTTTTTTAAATACCAATGAGATGGCGGACAAGCACGTGGTGCACCTGATGGAAAATGATTACCGTGGCCTAAGGACGTGTGCAACACCAGGGGCGTCACACTCGTGCTGCTTACCCTGTAAACACGAAGAGTTTTTATGCTGTCAGTGTAAAAGATAAAGCAGGAATAGCCTTTGTGCTTCCCACTGACAGCACAAAACTTATCTCGTGAGCTCTGGCTACCCTACTCACCGCTGAGAACACAACACGAGGCTATTATGGCCGCGGTATTCTGTAAGGCGGAAGTACTTCCCCAGTCGGACTGCTCAATTGGACGGACCTAAACTGAAAAAGGGACTCCCCCCCCACCTTCAACTCGGGTCCCACCCTCGGCAACTTTTATTATGTTTATCTGGGCACATTAAAGACAAACTGTACCAAATTTCGAAATTCAATGAAATCAATTTTCACGTTAATTTAAGCGGGGTAAGTTTATCTCTGTATCGGGTATCGGACACACAAAAAAGAAAAATGGTGCCAAGCGCGTGCGATGTTGTAATCATATTGTTATCATGTTATCGTTTCATTTAGCTTAACTAACACGATGGAGTATAAATAATGTTAATTAAACGTTTAAACAATCGAAAATGATAGTTTGGGTTTATAGCCAAATCATAATTATTTTCATGCCATTACATAGTCTACCTGGAGTACTACCAGGTGCCTTCGGCTTCGGGAGCGTTCATCTTACACCTGATATGTATTTGGGTAACCAATAATATTGTTTTAGTAACGAGTATATTACGAGTATAAAGTATTATGTTATTACCTTCCCAACACTGTTCCTGTTCTTAATTGTCAAATTTATCAGAAATGTCTTGGAAATGTCAATGTCCGAGCCGCGTTTCAGTATAAATATTTCTTTATGTAAAGCGAAGCAAGTTGTCAACTTGGCTTAAAAGGGGATAGCTCAAGCTAAACTATGTATGTGTGAAAGAGATAATATATGTGACCTGGTAGCAAAAATGAAAATCAAGAAGAGTAGCATGATATTTCCAGCGAGTCAGATGACAGATGATGATGATATTGATATTTGTTTCATGCGGCATCAGACATTTCTTTTTCTCTGTTGCATAAGTCTACTTTTTGATACTTTTATCTGCTGCTGTGGCCTTCGGCATTTGATTTTATTATATAATTGTGCATTTACTTCATAATGTTCTCGGTGCGCCGATTTGGATCACTGATGTAAATATTCATTCGTACAATACGAAAATTCTACATTAATTCTTACTATCAATGTTCTCTGCGTACTCTTATGGGAAATAGGCGTGAACATATGTATTTATAAATGTACTATTGTCAATTACTGTAAGAGTGTTGCGGTTGCTGACATGAAAATATTCTTGAACTTGAACTATAGTTGCCGTCGACGTGAAATAAAATTCTCATTTTCAGTGTGACCGGTAGTCGTCAGAAGCATACGCTACCGGATCTGCCGTATGAGTACAGTGCCTTAGAGCCTGTGATCAGCCGCGAGATTATGAATCTGCATCACACCAAGCATCATGGTACTTATGTGAACAACTTGAATGCTGCCGAAGAAAAACTGAAGCAGGCTCAATCAAAAGGTTAGTATATTATATAAATTTCCATTCAGAGGAATTGTAGCAGACAGTCGACAAGTAAAAACAATTTGAGATTGCCTTCTAGGCATATTTGCATGTTTAATACAAAGATTTATTAGCTTAGGCTTAGGCTTTAGGAAGTATTATTGCCAATAGTGTAATTTTACCTGAAAACTTTTGTTTTTCTCTAACAGCAGCAGAAACAAGTATTATTTTACAATTGATGAGTGCTGTAAAATTTAATTTTGGAGGTCATACAAACCATGTAATTTTGTGGGAGACCCTCACTTCAGAGACAACTACACCTTCGGATGACTTTAAGAATGCTGTGGAACAGTAATTTGATATTTTTGTAGCCTCACTTGAAGTACAAACAGCAACACTAGTTGATCACACCTTATTTATTCAGAATTTTAATCAAACTAAGTTGTACATCAGAGACCGCAATTGATACCTACAGCTTGATCTGGTGCCCATTTTTATTGTTATTGTATGAAAACTTAACAACTAAATGTTGTCTACAACATCATAATTAAGTTAAAAAATGTTGTTATAAGTCATCAAACTAAAGGTGGATCAAACTATTGTTGACGTTAGGATGTTGGTACAACTAGTAAAGATTTCAGTTGGAACCTATTAGTTTTTGTATTCAGTATTGCCATAGTAATTAAAACCTCTATGTCACTTAAGATTCAACCATTATGTGTGACGGAACATGTACCTATTTAAAACCGGCTCTGATTATGTGAATCAGAGGCAGTTTTAAATAGGTGACCATTCTCTCCTTAGATTTATGTAGTACTAGTTAAGCCTTCAGTCCCATTTGTTATACTAATGTCTGGCATTTGTTACGGGTAATGGGAGTCTTACAAAGTGACAATCTGATCTCACTACAGAACTTTCATGTTGACTATGGGTTGTAGAAGTCAGTGGCAGTTGATTTACGGAAAAATCAAAATTTGGACCGTTTTGGAATTTGACTAAAAGGTCAATTGAATTAGGAGCAGATGATAAATGCGTTAATCAAGCCTATATAAATAAATAAGTCCGAGTTTGTTTAGGAAGGTGTTATTATTATTCCTGTTTATTTACATTTGTAATCTTATAAATTATATTTTTAAATACATATACCCACCGGCATCGGGCACAGGGACCAAGCTACCGGTGGCTAGGGCTCCAGAGAAAGGAACCTCCTCACAATACGTGCCGTGTCGAGGAGTACCGCCTTCTGCATCTGGCCCTTGAGCCAGCTGCCTAACGAGAGCCTCTTAGGGTGTTGATAGAGGCTCTTAGCAATCAGCCCTAGGGCTGATATGACTATCGGCACAATGATTGCCGAATCTACATTCCACATGTCGATAACCTCATGAGCCAGATCCAAATATTTTGTCTGTCTTTTTCGGCTTTCATGAGGTTTTCGTCATGAGGAATGGTGACATCAACAATCATTGCAAGGCGCTCTAATCGATCTATTACCACTATGTCAGGCTTATAAGCGACAATAGTCCTGTACGTGATGATAGATCGATCCCAATATAATATGGCACGACCATTTTCGAGAACTGGGTCGGGCACATACTTGTAGTATGGTACCTCCGAAGTCACAAGATTGTATTTAAGGGCAAGTTGCTGATGAACAATCTTGGCCACTTGGTTGTGCCTGTGCAAATACTCGCCGTTGGCACATTCTCTGGGGCGGTGGCATGCCCGACAGATGTCCACCGTACCGTCCTTCAGAATATACTTCCGATAGTTGTTCGTCATAACAACTTCGTCCGTAAATTCAAAGACAAAACCCTCGGTTTCTCCGAAAAGATCACCAAACTTTAGCCAAGATACGGACGCTTTCAAGTCTATATCGGTTCCATTTAAGGCCCGATAAAACCGTCCGTGTAGTTCTTTACCCATCCATACCTCCCTGCGATCAGCGGTACCAAGTACTACAGGTTTTTTTTTTTTTTTTTTTTTTTACGTGGTGGAATGCATTTACGCACTTCGCTCACCCCCCGCGGGGGCAGGGGGCTCGCTTTGTGTGGGACTCCTGGCCGAGGCCAGACTACCCACTAAACCACCACGGTGTTCCTCCTTCGCCCAATCCGAGCCGCGGGATAGAATGCTCACCGCGACTCGGCTAGGGACGCCCGCCCTATTTAACGGGCCCTCCTCTCGAGACCCCACCATCCCGGCTATCGGGCCGAGATGGTGGGGCCTGTCCTCATCTTAAGAATGCGCCCCAGGAACACGGAGGGGCGCATTCCGCCACATCAGCATAAGGGCAGCGGGTCCCCCGACCCGCCACCCGTGGCCACTCTCATTCGGGGACGCGGGCGAATTGTGCTCGCCGGCGTCCCCTCGCCGGCGGCCTGCGGGGCGGGAGAGTGAGCCCAGCTCGCTCTCGTTCCCGCAGCGCCTCTCTCTTTGCCGCCATCACCTCGTTGGCAAACGAGGCGACGGCGGCCCAACACTGTTCGCTGCCGGCCATAGCTGGAACTACGGCCGACAGCGAGAGGTCAGCACCTATTGTGCTCGTGAGGGCCGTCCGTTGTCCGTCCCACGCCTCACACACGGCCAATGTGTGGTGTGCCGTGTCGGGGTCGCCGCTGGCGCAGTTTCGGCACCGGGGCTCCGATTCCACGCCCACCACCTCCCACAGGTACTTGGCAAAGCAGCCATGACCTGTGAGAAGTTGAGTGAGGTGGTATGTTGGGGCCCCATGACCCCTCTCCACCCATTCCCGTAAGACGGGCCGAACGGCCCCCACGAGCAGCGCACTGCTACGTGTGGTAGCCAACCTTTCGGCCCACTTCCGGAAGAGATCGTCGCGCGCCTCCTGTCTCCAGCGATCGATCTCTTCCGGAGCAGGCCTATCACCCGCAACGCGCCGCATCAGGGCGCCCTCCTCATAGACCCTCTTCAGGACGCTGGCCTCGAGATCCCAGGGGATACTGCCCGCAATCAGACACGCCGCCTCATAAGAGACGGTGTGGTACGCTCGTGCCGCCCTCTGCGCGATGGCGCGCTGCGGTCGCCGCAGCAGCGCAACATTGGCTGGGCAGAGGGCTTCCGCCCAGATGGGCGCCCCGTAGAGCGCCTTGGAGCGCACCACTCCGTCGTAGAGACGGCGGCAGGCAGACCCCGGTCCTCCGCTGTTGGGCAGCAAACGCGAGAGCATTCCAGCAAATGCTAGCAACTTCGGTGCCAGCTGCCGGAAATGCTCTGCGAACCTCCACCGACTGTCGAGAGTGAGCCCGAGATACTTCAAGCTGCTCCCGACAGCGATGGAGGTGCCACCCACCACTATAGTTTGGTCTCGAGGCGGCGTCCGCCGAGGCCCATGGAAGAACAGGGCCTCGGACTTTTCGAGGGCCACCCTCAACCCGAGCGCCCCAATGCGGCGCACGACATGCGCGACACCCGCCGTGGCGAGAACGCCGGCATCGCGGAACGTGGGGGCCCGCGCGGTAACCAGGGTGTCGTCGGCGTAACAAAGTACACCGACTCCCCGAAGATAAGCACCGCGCAGGACCCAGTCATAACCTATGTTCCACAGGAGTGGCCCTAGGACCGACCCCTGTGGAACGCCACACCGCATATTTCGGCGGACCACTCCGTTTTGGGCCGGGTAGATGATGACCCGGTCCACGAAGTAGTCCGCAAGGACACGCCTGAGGTACCACGGCACATTGTGATACCTCAGCGCCTCCGCAATGGTCTCCCAGGGGAGGGTGTTGAAGGCGTTGGCTATATCCAGCGATACAGCCAACAACACCTCACCCCCGGCGACCGCTTCGTCGACCCTGTCCCGCAGCCGGGATATGGCGTCGAGAGTTGACCTCCCGCGACGGAAGCCGAACTGGCCATCACTTAAATTGGGCCCCGCCCCCCCAAGGTGACCGACGAGACGCGCAGCAATCACCCGCTCAAACAACTTGCACATCTCGTCGAGCAGAACGATGGGGCGGTAGGCCGACGGCGAGTCGGCTGGGCGCCCGTGCTTCTTAAGAAGCACGAGCTTGCCGGTCTTCCATCGTCGCGGGACTCTCCCCGACGCCAAACACTCCGACATGAGGGACAGCGTCGCTCCCTCTAGTACCGGCATGACTGTGGCAATAACCTTCCCAGGAATGCCGTCCGGGCCCGGGGCACGGTTCCTGGACTTGAGTGCCAGGATCGCAACCCCTAACTCGGCCTCGGACACGGGAGGTATTGCCTCTTCGTCTGCCGGCACCCGGCCTGGTGCTGCCATCCGCGGTGGGACCCACTCTCCCCTCGCAGGGAAGAGGGAGCTGACCACTCGGTCCAGGAGGTTGGACTCGAGAGTTCTGGTGAAGGGGGGCGCCCAAGGCCGGAGTTTCTGACTCACGGTCTTGTACGGGCGCCCCCACGGGTCTCGGTCGAGGCTCTCGAGCCACTCCCTCCAGGATTCCTCCTTGGCGGCTTTTATCGCCGAGCTGAGGGCCTCACGGGCGGCCCTGTACGCGGCATGCAGCTGCTCTTCTCGGGCGAGGTCTCTTACGGCCCGCCTTCGACTGCGGGTGTACTGCCTCTGGGCGGCGTAGCTTGCGGTACGCAGCCCGGCTAGGTGGGGACGCCACCAGTACACCCGCTTTCGGGGCGGGATAGGCCTCGCCCTCTGCATCGCCGCGTCGCAGACGCGAGTCAGCGCTCCTGCGAGCTGCTCGCATCTCGCGTCCACGTCTAGGCCGCTCTCAACAGCAGCCCATCGCTCGACGACAGCCGCCTCTTGGGCCAGCTCCCGGTCCAGGGTTCCGAGTCGCCACCGCGGACCCTCCCCCGCCATAGGGCGGTCCAGCTCCACACGAGCCGTCGAGGTGGCAGGGACGACGTCGAACCGGATGTACCGATGGTCCGACGCGGTCTGCACCCCCTCGACGACCCGCCAGTTGTTAACTCGTCGGGCCAGGGCAGAACTGGCGAACGACAGATCGACGATCGAGCTGCCCTGGGCCCGCACACAGGTGTGAACCGCCCCTTGGTTCAGCAGCACCAAGCCTTGGGACACCGCCCACTCAACCATCAGCTCCCCCCGAGCATCGGTCGCCGGAGATCCCCACGCCCGAGAGTGAGCGTTGAAATCCCCGGCCACCACAGCCGGGGTGGGGCGCACTTCCGCCAGCAGAGCCCCGACCTCCAAGAGCAACTGCTCAAATTGGGCGAGACTTCTGCTAGGGGGACAGTACACCCCAATCACTGCAGCGCCGCCCAGCACGACGAGTACGCACTCGCGGCCCCTCCGCACTCTGTCGAAGGGTGGGGCAGATCGCTGGGCGACGATAGCCACCAAGCCGCACAGGTCGCCAGCCCAATTTGGGCTGTCGCGAACGTGGTACGGGTCGGCGACTATTGCCACTGTCGTCTGCCACTGCGCCATCGATTGGGCCAGAAGGTCCTGAGCCGTGACGCAGTGGTTGACGTTGGCCTGCAGGATGGAGATATGGTGAGCCATTATTGTTGGGCGGTGTCCATCTCCTCCTCCTCATTTTGCTGCTGGGCGTTGGCTGTTGTGCCTGCAGCTCCACCTTTTCTAGGGGCTGCCTTCTTACGGAAGGCGGCCCTGCACTCGCCGGATCCGAGCCTGTGACCGGACGCCACCCCCTCCGCCGCACAGACGGGGCACCTGGGCTCGGCGGAGCAGGCGGCCGACTTATGGCCCGCCTGCCCGCATCGGAAGCAGAGTGCACTGCGGTCAACTCCCGCAGTGCAATTTACCCCGAAGTGCCCCGGCTCCAGACAGCGGAAGCACCGCGCCGGTCTCGGCTCCAGTGTGGTCAGCCTGACCACTGACCACCCGACGAGTACACGACGGCCATCCACAAGCTTTCTGGCCGCTTCGATAGGGCACCGCAGCCAGGCGGTGCCCTGGCGGCCAGGTGGGCGATGGATGTCGCCCACCTTTATGGCCTCGGCAGAGCAGCCCCCCTCAGCTGCCAGTGATGCCGCCACCGCTTGTTTAGTGGCCGTGTCGCTCAAGCCAGAGATACGCAGCTCCACACACCTCTCTGGCCTAGCGACACGAGCCTCCTGCAACACCTCCCTTAACTTGGCAGCGAGGACGTCAGCCTTCTGGGATCGGTCCTCGCCTGCCACCTCCAAAATTCGAGCACCCGTTGACGCAGGGCGCATCCGGAGGCCGTCTATCCCCAAGGCCTTCAGGTCAATGACCCCTTCGGCCTTGGATAAGACGTCCCCGTAGGTGATGCCCTTCTCCTGCGCGCCCGGCAGCAGCGTGATGGTGATCGCTGCTGTTTGCGGGGCGCGCAACTTGCGGGGCTTCCGGGCACCACGTTTACGCTTTCCAGTAGCTGTCAGAACTACAGCGGTTGGGACAGCCGCTGGTCGGGCTGGTGCTGGCTTTACCACTTTTGGCCGCGCCGCCACCTGACTCCAAGTGGCGGGGGCCGACGAGGGCGCTGATGAAGACCTCGAAGGAAGCGACTCCCGAATCTGGCGGGCAGCTTCGGCCTCTTTGGCTGCGGCCGTCTTCTTCTTCACCTTTTTCCTTTTCTTCTTCTCCCCCAGCCCGGTAAGGCAGGGCCCTGTCTCATTCAACCCACCCGGCAGGTGGGGAGAGACGGAGGGAGGCGAAGGAGGAAGAGGCGGGAGCTCGGTGGTGAGTTGCTTAGACGGCCGAGCCGCGGCCCGCTTGTCCGCCTCCAGAGGTGGGCGGATGCGTGCCTCGGGCAACAGCCTGTCCGCAATCCCGGCGAGCCGCGCGTCGATCATAAACCCGATCTCGTCGCGGCTCATCGGGGGCGGCGCAGACTGCGCTTGCTGCTGCCAGGCCCGCATTTCAGCCCGCACGGCGGTCAGCTCGGCCTGGAGTTTGGCCACTTCCTCGGACTCCGTGCGGGACCGAAGCACGCGCACGTGCTCCACAATGGTGGAGCACGCAAGCCTCAGGTCCCGCACGTATTGTCCCTTCAGGTTGGAGCTCTTTGTGGCGATGGTTTGCACCATCCCCACCGCCTTATCGATGCCGGCTGTGAGCTGCTCCGCACTGAGGGACTCTGGGGCCGCCGGTGTCTCCTCCGCTTGGGGCCGCTGTCTGGGCTCCGGCTGTGGGCTATGGGTCTCCTTTGAGGAGACAGCCCCCTGCTGTTGCCGCTGCAGGTCATCGGCCAACCGCTTCTCCCTTCGGAGCACGAGCTCCCGCTTCAACGCCTCGCTTAACTCGGCCTTGGCCTGCTCCAAGCCGAAGCATTCGCCCGTTGCGGTTGGGCGACCACGGGACTTCTTGGTTGCCGCCACTATCTGCGCCTCTGAGATCCGCTTCCGCCCTAGTCTTCCAGGGGAAGACGACCGCGAACTCCCAGGGCTTGTGCTCGGAATGGTGGTTGGATCTAAGCGATCCAGCACCACCCTCACCTCGGTGAGAGAGCCGAGAGACCTCGCGATCTCCGTCTCGATCTCCATCTCCTTATTTTGCTCCTCTTCATCTTGTTTTTTTTGTTTTTGTGACATTTCTTGGACTTATCCCACGAGTAGAAACGAAATTATTACACTCCCCGGGTGACGTTCATTCCGGGGAGCGGGGTACATACTGTGGAGGTCCCCCGGTATCCACAGGTTTTAAGCGACTTCGCTGTCGGGTTTTAAAGACTTTTCCTTGTCGTGGGCCGGCCAATTAAGGCAAGCCCCACGTTCTCCGAGATCACGACTTCCCGAGTGTGGCTAGCACTCGGGTCGTTGAAGATCACCCGGAGGCTACGTGACGCGGGAGGGCAGCCAACCCCCCCCAACTCCGACGGTGGCACGAATGCCTGTCAACCCCCGCGCGAGCAGTGGGCCGACCCGTCCCTGGACCCTAGAGATCCCAATGTCTCTCCCCTGTCTCCTCTGAGAACAGAGGGGCACCGGGAGCGACGCTTCAGACTCCTCCTCGCGGGCCTTGCAGGCCCGCCATCCCACGACCCCCTCGTGCAATGGGGTCAACTAGCCCTCAAAAGGGCTTGCCGGGTTATTGGTCAACGACTAGCAGAGCTCCTGCTCCTTGGAGTCGGAGTCTATTAGCCGCAGTCCAGGGTGCACCAGCCCCCTCGCTTCCGCTCCCCAGGACCACGGTCCAGAGGGAGAAGAAACGAAGAAGCCCACGTGGAGGTTACCCGACCAGCACCCCTTACCCGACCAGCACCCCAAGTACTACAGGTTTGCGCCAGTTCTCTTTAGCCAACGCAAGAGGGGTTAAGCCTTTGTCCACTGCTATCACATCACGGTGCATATCCGTATTTGGACGTAGGAAATATTCTCTGATAGATATACAACATCTCACGATTTTGAAGGGTCTTGACATTAAGAAAGCCACTACCCCCCCAATTTCCGCGGGATATACAACCTTATTACGGAAGATCGGGGGTGGTGCATCCGAAATGCGGTCAACAGTGTATTATTTATTATTATTATTAGGAAGGTGTTAATTGTTCTGTTCCTATTATTTAAGGAGATTATTGTGAATTTTTCTGCTATTATTCCCTAACTCTTTACTCACTATGAAAAAGATCCTGTTCCTTAAATCCTAAACAACCCGTTCTTCTCCTAAGTGCCAGACCTTGTGATTGTTACATATCATCAGGAGGAAATGACTATCGGGAAACGGTTTTATAAGATTTCATAAAATCTGACCACACATATTCCCGTTCCACCTTGTTTGATGCTATATCCTGGTTCCGAGTATCAGCTAGTGTATGATGTAAAGATAACAAATCACGGCTGTTCTGCAACATTAAACTAAAATAAAAGAACGCAAGCTAATATGCAATTCTTCGATTAATTCGAAACAATCTAAGTAACAATCACGAACTTCCTGTTTTCTTTCGGAGTGCATTATCATTGTAGAGGATAGTGCTGACATAGGTGTTAGCTGGGACGCACCATAAAACTGTTACGTACACACTTCTTTGACTTCCTCAAACGCGAGTCTAAGGGCTTCTAGGAGAATAACGTCATAACCTCTCACCAGAATCAGACGAAGTATTGGCGGACCTGATAGTAATCGCGGTTAATAGACATCAACAAAACCTGGTTACCAGTCATCAATCCATCCACCAGGGCTTCGAACTCTAATCCCCAATAATCATAACAAGATAAAAATTTAGGGATCCCTTTGGATTACTTTTTGAACAGAATTCTGGAACAAAATTAAAAATTAATTATATCTTGTTGCCTCTGTCCTCAGGTGACGTTAGCACAATCATCAATCTCGCCCCAGCTCTCAGGTTCAACGGTGGTGGTCACATCAACCACACTATCTTATGGCAGACCCTGTCGCCTAAAGAAAGCACACCTTCTGAGCAGCTCTGCCAAGCCATTAAAAAGTAAATTTCATTATAAATTGCTTGCATGTGAAGCTTATATAATATATATTATCTTGAACGTTATCCCAATTGTTAGTTACATATCGTATAGATTAGAGGGGCTATTTTAAAGATGCAGCCAATATTTTTCCTGCAGAAGGGCCAGTTTCGAAATATTGTTACATGTGTTGTACATGTTATTCTCAAAAATTTTGATTTGGTCGGCTTTAGGAACTTATTGGATTGTTGGCTACAAAGGCTCAAAGTTCAATACCAATTTTATTGTTTTGTCAATTAGCTCTGGTTCAGAAATCCACCATGAGTTTCTCTTACTTTCTTTTCTGTTATGCTTATGATCTTCTATTATTTTACTACAATAGAATATAGGTATAAAAGAATCTAGGTATGGTACTGCGCGTAGGTAGTCAGTTTTCACATTTTATCGTCGTTCATTAAATGGCCTGCTATATCTCATCAAAAGTTTACCTATAATGGGTACATTTGATTACTCTGGAAATAACTTGTTTTACGTCAATTCCGCAGATAACCTGTTCATATTTGACCAGTTTGTAGTTTTGACCTATTACGATACCCATATCAGAGCATTGAAAGAATAATAAGCTAGGTATTTAAGTTGACGCATAGGTACCAAGCACACCCTCATGTGATTTTTAATTACGCATGCGTAAGCACATGCATGCATACTCGCATCAGGTATTACCCTGTGTGCATGGTCGTCCCCAGTTTAAGCCCCTTCGTAAGAACTTCGGGTCGAAATTAATGATGTTTTCATCACAGCCATGCTGCATGAATATTTACCATGGCGCGTTCTAGTTGGATCTGGGTTGATTCATAACTGAGGTTTTCAGTAAGTTACGATCTTACGAGGATTATGGTTTAGCCATTTGTGTTCCGTATCAGACTGTTCATTGCTCTGTGCCATATCGTATGAGTTCAGCGTCACCTGCTTAAAAAGAGTATTTTTGAAATTATACTTCTTTTGGCGCGTTAGGGAAAGATTATGAGAGTAAAAAATTTACGACACACAGTCACGTAAAACTGACACCCTGAAGTTGGCTATAGTCAACGTACACCCTGAAGTTAGATATAGTCAACATTTTAGTTTTTCAAAAGACAACTTCTAACGCGTGTGCATAATTTGATCGAGGTTTTCTTCATACCTTGATGCATTCCTGTTGCGTTCTGTCCAACGTTCATTAGCTATCTGTTGCATAAATTCTTCTGCTAGCTATCTGAGTCAGGCGCAGATACAGGGTCGGGGCAAAATGGCTGGCAAAATCGTTAACAGACCTATCTCCAACTCTTCTCTCCCAAACAAAATTGACCGCCGCCCAATATTTTTTTTACATATGCCCATGACCAAATATCGTGCCTAATCTGCTCTTATTTCATTACAACGCCTTAGTATATTCTTATATTATTTGTAGAGATCAAGTTTGATGTTGATTAGATAATTTATTTAGTAGTTATTACAACACCTTGTAGGTACTGATAACTGTGATTTTTCTTGTGTTTTGTTGGCTAAATACTCAAATAGTATTATTTTTTTAGTGACTTTGGATCATTTGATAACATGAAGAACCAACTGACAGCTGCTTCCGTAGGTATCCAGGGTTCTGGCTGGGGCTGGCTAGGATATAACAAGCTATCTAAGAGAATGCAAATTGCAACATGCCAGAACCAGGATCCTTTGGAAGCTACCACTGGTAAGTGGCACGATTTTTCGAATTTGGATATCTCGTATGAGGCCTTGTTTCAGATAAGTTTAATTTATAAGTGGTTTAAAATTGAATCCTAAATTCTCCCTACCATCAGGCCCTCGATTCGGCTAAAGAAAACTACTGTCATTCCGCAGACACTGCAAAAAATAGCATTATGATTTATACTTTATCGTTATAGACTTCAAGTCTAAAATTAAATGAAACTTTTTCATTACCTCCACAAGAAGCCATTTAAATTTTTGACTTTAACAGCATTGCTTTTAAGTCTAAAATGTTTTTGTTTTTCAGCATCCTTGCTATGACATTGGATTTGCTTTAGCAGAATTGAGGCCCTGGATGTCTTAAACACCGGTGGCCTTGCATTGTAGTGCGCTAATTGATTACAATTTAATTCACAATTTTGATAAAGTGTTTTGGTCATTCCATTGTGCGCGGAATCTGTACAACTGCAATGTTTCTGATAGCATCGTCTCTTGTAGACTAGAGTAAGGAAAACGTGAGAGATCAGTGGTTATAATAATTTCGAAGAACAGAGGTGAAAGAATTATTGCTCTTCTTCTTTGTCCAACCCTTTTTTCTATTTATTTAGAGCTGGACCTTTCGTGCATTTTGCACAACATAGTAGAATTTAAAAAAAAAAAACCGTTGGACTCGCGCACCGATGGTTTCGTACAAAATTGGATTCACGGACGAATTTTTAGTTACATAAACCGTCGACTTAGAATTTTGGTATTTTGGCACAGTTTCAAGATGTTATAGACCTGAGTATGTGGTAATTTCAACTTGATACATAATATGTTCACGTATTCCTGAGAAAAAGGTTTTGACAGACAGACAGACAGATGGACGTACAAACAATTGATCCTATAAAGGTTCCGTTTTATCCTTTTGAGGTACGGAACCTTAAAAATTTAATTTAATAAATAGATTTTTTTGAATCGTTCCGTGATTCATGCATGGTGACTGTAAAGAAAAACTGTGAATGATTGAAAATGTTACACAATAAGTACTAATAAATTTATTTTTCTTTACTAGGTCTTATTCCGCTCTTCGGTATTGACGTGTGGGAACACGCTTACTACCTACAATACAAGAACGTGCGACCTGATTACGTTAAAGCTGTTTTCGACATCGCCAACTGGCAGAATATCTCTGAAAGATATGCTAAGGCTATAGCATAGAAAACGAATGCATTTATACGCTTGTTGGCTTTTCTAGCTTTTTGGTTAAACCATTTAGAAATTAAAAGCTTTAGAAGCTTAACTATGTTCTCACACAGTGAATCCCGTATATATCAACTTTAGATTATGTAATAATAATAAAAAAATAAGTTAAAAGTTGGTTGTTTTTTTTTATGTTGGACACGTCAATTTGACTTCGCCTCGCCTAATGGTAAGCTGAAGGCAAAGTCTCAGAAAAGAGGGTCACCATAACATACACGTACCATGTTAGCAATGGTGGCACTCAGCTTGACGGCCTCATCAGATGCTTTTTCACGCCCCGCTTAAAAGACCCGGGACTGTAGGAAGAAGAAAACACGTGAGCTGGCAAGGAGTTCCAGGTCTTGATGGTGCGACAAAGAAAGGAGTCACCAAACCGCTTGGTTCTTGACGGAATATTCTGCACCGTATACGGGTGACATCTAAGCCCTGCTTGTGTTGTCCTATGTAGGAAAGGAGAGGGCGGGACCAATTGGAAGAGCTCATTAGAACATTCACCATGGTAGAGACGGTAGATTTTATTTGCATGTCTGTTTCAAACGAAAAATAAGTAGTTATACCAATCACATTACTATCCGTATAGTGACGGAAAAAGAATACAAGTATCACCACGCCATCTCATCCAATGGCACTGACCTGTAATGGTACCTAGTCGCTGGACTGGCGATCATTAGGTACCCCGTGTATTTTGACCAATTGAAAATTGCCATATTGGCGCTACGCTGATGGCAGTGGTTAGTGTACTTGGAACTAATACTAGTGATGCACAATAACTGTCTTGGGATCGTTAAAGGCTTTGCCAGGTCGACAATAAACACAGACAATAAAGTCTATCATGATGTAGAAAGAATAAATGTTAGATAGTTGTATCGAGTACTTGGCTGTATTATTAATAAATGAATAAAAATAAGTTTATTTGCCAAACGATGTACCTATATGTCGCGGGTATATTGTCAAAGCAATGGCAATCGGCTCAAAATTTAAACCTAACCAGACCTAACTTAAAGGCGGAATTATACTTACATCACACATCTCCATTCCTAATTTCATCCATATCGGACTAGCGGTTGACGCACAAAGAAGTAAGAAACGAAACGTGGGATAGTGGGATTAGGATTTATAGTATAGAATACCGATTCGGTAAAAAAATATATTCCCAAATCACACATTTCATTAATATCTACTAACGATGGATCTTAAGTACCAAATTACGAATTATTATTTATAGTAAACCCATCTTATCGACATATCAATAAAACGATATCTATAAAAACAACTAACAGCACCTTTGCAATCAAATTAGTTCTTAGTACATTCACAGTGGCGCTTCAAATCGACACAAAAATAAAACTGTAATTTTCTATATAAGGAATAGCCCACTGAACAGAATTAGCCAGTTCAGGCTAGATATAGAGGTCAGTGTTCAACGGGCAGTAAAACCACTTAAAACCAGCCTGCTCTCGACTCTCATAAAGTGCTAAAAGTTTGGTATTGAGATTTTTTTTGTGGTTCTATGCAACTAAAGTCGTCCCCAGGCCCTACATTATGCGGATTTAATATTTAAATTTACCAATAATTCCCTAAAAAGTTTAAAAAGTAGCCTATTATGACAATGATTTCATGCGTAGAATGAAACGTCATGTTCTTGTAGAAGCGTACAGTACTTTCATGTAACGGGACGGAAATGTCATCGCACTGTCAATTCAGGTGATTGTTATACACTGCTTTGTTAAACTTGTGGTGATAAATAAATAAATAAAAATACAATCTTGAATTATCAACAGTGAAAAAGTCGATGTTTTGGTTCTTGAAGATTTTCTCTGTCAACTTGTGAAGAGGTAAGTCAACTTAACGCATTTTAAAGGTGTAACTTTTCATTAAATAAAGACGTGTTAGCCTCTGGTAGTGTTATTGATTTTTCAGGACGTAGACGTTACCTACTTACTTGATGTCTTGTAATTCTTAAAGCATTAAAGTGTTTTATTTTACCAACTGTGGGTGCAAACTTTCTCCTATTGTGAGACAGGTACACGTATACACTCACTTGGTAGATACGTTCGTTTTTTAGTAGACGGAAGGGAAACGTTCATCTTTTCAGATTTTCAGAGTAAGTACCTTGAATACATATTTAGGCTTCTTATTATTGCCAAAGTATTTATGCTGTCTAATATCTTGAAATGTATTATTTGAGAATATTGTTGAAATCGAATTTCATGTAAATAATATTGTTGTTAATAGTTTTTATAATTTATCATCTCATTAAAATGCAATGTGGGATGAAATCTGATCAATTTAGATAGATATACATAGAACTGGTTTGCTTTCAGTTGTTTTTTATTGATTGGTTACTTACCATGATATATTTGCAACACAATTTTAAATCTGCAGTGAAATAAGTGACCTTTAAAATGTTTTCTCCTAGGAGTTATTGGAACTTGAAGATTTAAATACTAACAATCATATTTCGAATATCTAGGATGTGCCCAGGTAGCTCAGTTGGTCAGAGAGACTGATGGACTGTTTGCAGGTTTAAGTCCCAACCTGGATGTTGACTTTTTCTGATTAAATTAGGCCAAGTTAGCATCATACAAATTGGTTTAAAATGGCATAATATAACACTATAATTTGTAAAGGAGCACCTTGAAACATTCACAAAATGTGCATGATACTTACTTACTTACTGCCAGCAGGGGACGCCGCAACCGGACGGGTGATCTGCCCTTCATTGTGGGCCATTTCACCCATTTCCCCTATTTTTCCTGTAAGGGAAAGTGGGTGTTGTTCTCATTGCACCAGTGGTCATTAGTGCTGCCATTCTTTGGACCTTGTCTAGTTCTTTTTTATTGCTCCCTGTGTTGGCTCTGTGCCACCATGCCAGGGCACCGTGCAGGATTCTTGGCATAATTATGGCCTTATAGATCCACAATACTATAGCTGGTTTTATACCCCAGGTTCTTCCTATAGCTCTTTTGCACTGCATCATAGCCATTTTGGCCTTCGAGCATGCGTTGCTTATGTGGTTCTTGAATGTTAGTTTGCTGTCCAGTGTCACACCCAGGTATTTGACCTCTTTTACATTTTCAAGGTCATGACCGTCAAGTTTTACTGGTTCAGCCTGTCCTAGTTTTCTTTTCCTCGTGAAGAGTACTAGTTTGGTTTTATCGGGGTTCAGGTTTAGGCCTTTACTCCTGCACCATTCTAGTGCTTTGTTGAGCCCCCTGTTCATGATGTTACATATGACACTTAGGACTTTTCCTGTTATCAGAAGCACACCATCATCAGAGTATACCTGTGTGTATATATGCATTCTGTTTATCTTGTTTACTAATTCGTCTATTAGCAGGCACCATAGTAGGGGTGATAGGCATCCTCCTTGGGGGAAGCCTCTCCTTGCTATAACTGTGCGTGTTGTTCCCGCTAGCTCGGCCTGTATCAGTCGTTGGTTCAGCATATTTCTTATCCAACCTGATATATCTTTGTTTATACCTTCGCGGTTTAGGGTTTCCTCGATTGAGACTGGGGTCGCCTTGTCGAAGGCGCCCTCGACGTCGAAGAAGCATCCTAGTGCATATTGTGTGTTGCTTATCGATCTCTGTATCCTGTTGACCAAATTATGCAGGGCGGTCTCGATGGACTTGCCTTCCATGTATGCATGTTGGTTCTGGTGGAGTGGAGATCCACTTACGGCGACTTGCTCTCTTATTAGTCTGTCTAGTATCTTCTCTAGGGTTTTGAGTAGAAATGAGGAGAGGCTTATGCATCTAAACGCTTTGGCCTCTTGATACGTTTCCTTTCCGGGTTTCGGTATGAATACCGCCCGCACTTCCCTCCATTTCCTAGGAATGTATTTCAGTCTGATGCTGCTGTTGTACAGCTCCAGGAGGTCGTCTTCTATATACTTGATGGCTTTTTGGAGCATTCCCGGGAAGATGCCGTCCGGCCCGGCCGCCTTGTATGGCTGGAACGAACGAATGCTCCATAGTAGGTGCTCTTTGGTGATAAGTGTCTTTACCTCGGTCTTCTCCGGGTTCTCTGTGTCGGCACTTGTTTCGTTGCCTGTGTACTCCTCACTTTCGGGAAAATGTGTTTCCAACGTTATTTCCAGTATCCTTTCTGGGTCCGATATGAGTTCGTTCCCTTTCCTTATGCTGCCTAATTTGCAGGTACTGGTTTTTGGGAACATTTTGGCAAGTCTTGCTGCGTCAGGGTATTTCTCGACACCTTCGCAGAAGGCTTTCCAGCCATTTCTGTTCTCTCTTCTGCATTCTGTTTTGAAACTGTTTCTTTCTCTCCTGTACATGAGCCAGCTTTCCTCGTCACCCCTTCTGAGTGCTTTCCTGAGGGCTCGCCTGGTCTTTTTCCTCTTTTTCTCTAATGCCCTTGTCCACCATGGTTGGCCTTTGCCTGGTTTTATCTCCCTGAGTGGGCATGCTTCGTGGTATGCCTCTCTGAGAGCAACATCCAGTCGGCTGGTTTCTCTTTCTACATCTTTGATATCCTTTATCGAGTTCCGATCTGCTGGATTCCACTTCTTCATATGATTTTCAAATGTCGTCCAGTCGGTTTTCCTCGCGTTTCTTGTCATGGTCTTCTCGATTTCGGCTCCCAAACTAAAGGTTATTCGTCTGTGATCCGACTTCGAGTCTCTTTCGTCCACTTTCCATTCTGAGATGTGTTGGCTAATCCTATCTGTGGCGACTGTGATGTCCAGCACCTCTTTCCGGTTTTTCGTAACGAATGTCGGAGTGTTACCCTCGTTCAGTACGTCAAAACCTGCTGAGTTTAAGAAATCTAGGAGTAATTCACCTTTCTTATTGCAGTTGGTGCTACCCCACACCACGTGGTGAGCGTTGGCGTCGCAACCTAGAATAATGGGAATATTCTTACCGTGGTATTTCCTTGTAATCTCTTCCATTTCTGGCGATGGTGGTTTGTAGTCTTCTTCGCTGGGTAGGTAAGCGGAGACTATAAGCACCCTAACCTTGTCACCTGTGTTGAACTGCATTGTTGCTGTGGCGCTAGCTAGGTCACTGTAACAATCTGCCTTTATTAGTCCTAACGATCTTGCCCTACTGCTGGCGTATATGCATGCCCTGGGGGTAGACTCACCATTTTCATGGTAGATGATTTCGCCTCCCAGGGAGCTCAGCCCAGAGACGCGTCCTTTGACGACGTACGGCTCTTGCAGTAGGGCCATGTCTATTTTCTCATCTACCACATGTCTGCAGAATTCGACCATCGCGTCGCGACAGTGGTGGAGATTAACTTGAACTATTCTTATTTTTTGTGTGTTTGTTTGTGGTGTGTTATTGTTTGTGTTCATGTGTGTGTGAGTGTGTTATGAGTGTCTGTTGATGAGTGTTCCTGCTCCCTCCATACTCCGCATTACGTAGGAGGACTCTTTTCCATCCAAGGCGGTAGCAATAATGCCACGCTTGGTGGAGGAGTCCGGTCACTACGTTTTGCAGGGAGGGGGTGTGCTTTGACGTCCGGACGTGGATCTTGGCGGGGCGTTCTAGTTCCGGGTGGGGCCTCTTTCGAGGTTCCCGGCCGGGGTTCGTTCCCCCCGCTTCCAACCGACGCCACCTGCGTGTGCGGTGCTTGTGGTGTGCTGCTTGGGTTGGGGCGCTTAAGTTGCGGCGTACCTGTGTCAGCTGAGCCCACCTGCGGGGCTGCAGGCTGATCGGTACTACCGCTTGACTCCAAACCCGGTGTCTTTGTGTGGTGGACGGGACATATGCATCTTGCTTGTGCGGACTTTTCCGGGTCTTGTGCTGGCTTACTCAGGGCGCGGGCGTAGACCACCGTTGCCTGGTAGTTAAGCCAAGCGTCTTGGGAGGCAATCTTGGGGACCCCCACCACAAGTCGTACTCCCAGAGGAAGCACTTCCTTGCGAATGAGGTTCCATTCTGAAATTCTCAGATCTTCTTCCCGGTCGCAATTCTGGACTTTTATCAGTTCCAGGGGGTCGATCCTGATGCCACCTGCGTTACCGGGTAGCCATATGGCTACTTTATAGAGATCGAGCTTTTTGGGTCTTAAAGGGATACCCTTGAACTTCCCGAAGTCGCACCCCAGGAGCCATGTCATCGCCTCCTCGGTTTTCGGGCTAACAAGGAAGTATCCTTCTGCCACTAGACCCGAGGCGACGAATTGTAGGCATCGACCGTTGACTCCGTTCAGCGCGGCGATCTCGATCAGGTCGACTAGACGTGTCCTGATCTCCGCAGCTGTTGTCTCGTCCATTGCCGCCCCATCACCTCGTTCGATGATGACCGAGAGCTCACCTTGACCCGCGGTGGGTTTCCGTGGGCCCTCGGTCTTTGGGGCCTGATGTCTAGGCCGCTTCGTAGGACGTTGCTGCGTCCGCTCACCAGGGTCCGTACCCTGTCTTTTCATCTTTTGGGCCCTCTTACCTGAGTCTTCCATCGGCGCTCCCGAACTGGTCGACGCGCCGAGTTGGATTCGGTCTGAGGGCTCTACTGGTGCCTTCTTCCTGCGGGTCCTCTTCCGTCTGTATTTGACGGTGGTCCACTCGCTGGCTGCTGGTTCCTTACTTACCCCGATGCTCATCTGGACGAGGTCGTCCCCTAGAGTCTCCGATATGGATCTCCCGGGTCTTACCTGCTGGCATGGGGCTGTGTGTGCTTTTGAACTTGATGTTAGTTGCGCAGATGTGTCCCCCCCAGAATACGTGGGACTGCTTGTGTCTGATGACACAAGGAGGGATTCTCCGGACTTGCCGGTACCCTCCTGGGGTAGTTTATTCTTTTCATTTGCGCTCATGGTGATTGACGATTAGTGGTCCGGGGCTGCCGGACGGGGTAAGGTGGGTTGTGGATAGTTGGGTGTGGAGGTGGAAAAGAGGAAAAAAAAAAAAAGGGGGGGCTTCGACGGAGGTTTCTGTTATATCTGTTTCTGAGGGAACCAGACGGCAGGCGGTACCACGTGCAGGATAACCTCTGGTCTTGCCATAGGGGTTCTTCACGACTTGCGCTCCCCCTATGACCGTACTATCCTCAGCACTGGATGGATGCTGAGGATAAGGCTTCACCAGCCCAGGCGCAAGGTCCCTGAGCTGGCTCCACCCCGCCCCAAAATGTGCATGATAGTTTGAACATAAAAAATGCTATTGAAAAGTATTGCATTTTAATCATTTGGATTGTCTAGTATTTCCATTAATCCATTTTTTTATAACGTAGATATAGCAGAGAATGTGCTCATCTGCTATATATATGTTATGTCCCACCTGAGGCAAAGTGATAACCGTGGCCTATGGACGTGTGCAACACCAGGGGAGTAACAATTATTCTACCAACCCTGAAAGCACAGAGAGTTTCTGTGCCATCAGCATAGAAGACAAAGCAGGAATTAGCCTTTGGTCTTCCCACTGACAGCACAAAAACTCTTTAGTGAGCTCTCCATTTCATTAAAATGCCATTGTTCCAAACATGTATTCTAACACAATAATACAGCAATGGCAAAAAGCTAAGTAGGCAATGATAATTATTATTTTCCTAATGTGCTGCTACCTTAATTGTGTTCTTGGAGGTGAAGATTCTTCAGTATACAAGTGTATGGAACTTGCAGCTCAACTCAGCAGGTGGGTCATGATATGTGATGCCAGCCAATACCATGCTTATGAAGAATCAGTTATAAATGTGGTACAATTTGTTTGTAATAAACCTTTTAAACATCTGTGCATGTGTCATTCATGCAGCATGTGAGAACTTCACACAATGAGTAATGTTTAGTTATTTATTAGGTATATCCTGTTGTAGACAAACTGTGGATGTAAAGTGTGGATATCGATAGAGCGACACAAGAAGGAGCTGTGTGTCGCGAAAATGAAATGTGCAGTGTCACGCGTAAATGATCGCGTAAGGAACGCCTGCATCTAGTTAGTAAATGAGCCATAAGTGATAACTCCTAAACTTACAGTGTCAATTTGGTGGCTTGTAAAATACTTTGTACAGGCATTGTACTGGCTATGGTCCCTGCATAGTTTTGAATTCCATTGCGAGTTATATTAAAACAGAATATAATTGAGAAATGTGACTTAACAATACATAATTATATGAAACTAGCTTTTGCCCGTGGTTCCGCCCGCGTGGATGTCGGTTACCGCGATCAAACATAGCCTATGTCCAGCGTAACATACAGACAGACAGACAGAGTTACTTTCGCATTTATAATATTAAGTATGGATGTCTGGCAATGGCGCCCCCGGCGGGTCCTGGTAGGAGGGGTAGGCCCAAGAAGTCCAGACTCGACGTCGTGGAGGGTGACATCCGTTCCAAAGATTTCACCATTATGAACGCCCAAGACTAGGATAAGAAGCCGAAAGGTGGATACTGAGCTCCGTATTCACCCCATGCTCGGATGCAATCAGAAAGATGCGTCTCCATGATAATGCTGAATATTTAAATATTTAATTTTATATTGTACTAGCTTTTGCCCGCGGCTCCGCCCGCGTGGATGTCTGATATCGCGACCAAATATAGCCTATGTCCTTTGGTAAGGTCTAATCTACCCTTACATCAAATTTCAATAAAATCGGTTCTTTGGTTTAGGCGTGAAAGCGTTACATACTGACAGACAGAGAGACAGGCAGACAGACAGAGTTAGTTTCGCATATATAATACTAGCTGTTGCCCGCGGCTCCGCCCGCGTGGATATCGGTTATCGCGACCAAACATAGCCTATGTCCTTTCTCAAGGTATAATCTACCACTATACCAAATTTCATCAAAATCGGTTCAGTGGTTTAGGCGTGAAAACGTAACATACAGACAGACAGAGTTACTTTCACATTTATAATATTAGTATGGATTAGTATGGATAAGTTTACTCATGGCTGTATTCAGACAGTATACACGAATCTAATTACATAGCACTAGCAGGAAGACAGCGGCATGCGGCGGTTATTTCAAGAAATGTGCCACGTATAGAGATAGGTCATGGATTTGAATAGGGTGACCATGGCCTCAGTAAATACTCCTTGTTGCAACGTAGTCAGGGTAGTAATGATAGGTATGCTAATTATGATAATTGTGAGGCTATAAATATTTACGAATATACGCAAGTACAGTGATGTAATAACTAATTCATTATTGTCGAGTGCATTTCAAAACAATGTATGTATAACACATTTTATGCACTGGATGGCGCATAGCACAGGGCTCTGAATGTTTATTTACTGATAATACATATTTTGTAAAAATTGCAATAATATCGAATGATATCGTAATTGGTTACTTGTTTTTAAATTTATCCTTTTTTCATGACTGTTGCGTTGCAGCTGGTTTGTAACGATTTGAAACAGGCTCAAGCTATTTGCCAGTGCGGGTATGATACCTACCCCTTTCTTTATATTTTCTAGAATACGTATCCGCTAGTCAGACATAGAAAGCCTCCGAGCAGCCCTCTTCAGGGTCGCTTCAAATTGGCCGTAAGCGGCAGCGTCTCCTCATCATACGATAGACGCTGCGCTCTCTGTTACCCAGGTGGAGGACCCCGACCAAGCACCACAGGCGTGTATTATCTGCACATTAAAACTCCACATTACAATTTGAATACTAAACTTGTCCTCAAACTCCTATCAAAGGTTATCTTCACCAATTATTTTCTCGAACAAATTAAACAACTAAATTGATAGACTATCTCTATATTTCATAACGTCATGGGGCACCTATAGCCCGATGGTTTATCGGGTCCGGCGCCGCACGCGATCCCGCCGGCGGTTAATGCACTCAACTGCAGGGGTTATCCATAATAATTGAGCCCCGAGGCCCTTTGTCTCACGCACCCTTTTGTATTCCTCGGTAATATTGTAAGTTAAACAATAGTATTCAGTTAGTAATTTTTGTAGGTTGGAGAGGAGAGGAGTGCTGGCAGGTATGGTTGATGTTCCACAATGCTGTAACGATGTTCTGCATTGATTCGCAATGCGTTTGGCTACTAATTGAAATCTCTTGTTCTCTAGGTTATAACCACAACTTATGTACCTACTTTGTTCATAAACTTTTCACGTAGCGATACCGTTTAGACAATTTCTAGTGACCTCTATTTCACTTACGTTTTTCCCTATTTGTTTCTTTTTCCGTTTCCATTCCAAAAGTAACGCACTTAAAATGTCCAATGTAAACTCTTCTATTATGAAATATCACAGGACAAAGGAACAGTGTGCTATCGACCTCAATACGAGGCTGCTGAATTTATTAAAGCACAATGAAGCTGTCTGAATGAAATATAGTACTTGCTCAACTCTGAAGCTGGAATACTCCTAACGGGGTTTAAGATCCGGTTGTAGAGCGACGTCCGTACTTCTCGCACTGCTAATATAAAAACCAAAAGAGAACGAGAGAGAGAGAGAGAGAGAGAGAGAGAGAGAGAGAGAGATGGCCTCAGGAGCTTGAATGCATCGATTTAGAGAATTTATATGTTTTTTTAAGTTTTTTTGAAAAACATTATATCTGCGTGGTAAAACGCAACTTTACCAGTCCCTAGATAATTTGATGCTCTACTTTTTAATATAAACTTCGTCATTATTTGATAATGGCGTCTTAGTGCGAAATGTGTTTGAAATAGCGATTTGGAGCATTTTAGAGCCATGTTAGACGCTATTATGAATCATGATTTTGTCTTTACGCGCCTCTAGACGGTTTAGCCTTATTTATGAATATGATTTTTATTTGGCACAATTTGGTATATAACTTGATGAAATTCTTTAATTGAATAAAATTGCTGAAGGGAGAGTATGTGTCAAGATTTACATTTTTATGTTCATAATAAGGTTGCGAGCACTTTCCACTGAATATTATGACACAAATGGCTCAAGTTTTCCCATTATGTGTTACAAAATACCTTAAAGTCGATAAATCGGTTTGAACAGTTCAGGCCCTTTTGGCAATCAGAACTTTATCTGTCGTAAGGCGTAAGCGCCAGGCATTGTGTCCCAAATGATAGATTGCCCAAATACTGTAAAAAGACGACAAAAACGGCAGCTTTGATACATGTTACTGTATTATTTTGATTTTGAAAAAATGCTGATAGAATAAACATTTAAAATCAAGATTCGTTGGGTATAGTTTAGATGAATTGATATAGAGTCTCGTAATAAAAAGATAAAGAAAAGGAGAAAGATAAAAAACGCTCACGTTGTCAATGAAAAAATACCGTTTTTGACATTTGAGAGGTTGTCGTTTGATTTGACTGAATATTGAACAGCTTTTATTTCAATAATTGGCCTTCAGAAAAACAGGCAGAATTGTAGTCATGTAATGAACACACATTTGGTTTCATCGTATCCAAATCGTCTCTAAGTTTTCTTTTAAGCCATACACCTCGTATTTCTCTTTTATCCGAAAATAAATCATTTAAAGTATGGTAAAACTTTACGTTTATTAAATTGACGACACGAAATATAATCCCGCTTACGTCGAACTATAAAGTTAAAAGACTATAAAATGGGCAGAAAAACATTGTTTAAATTATAATTAAGTGTATTAAACATAATTGAGGCAGAGATTTAGGTAATAAACTTGAGATTTCACCAGATTAATTTTAAAGTGCGCGACCTTAACTTTTCATAATAATCTACAGTAATTATTGTAATTAAATTGTTTTAACGATTGTTCGGTCGCTTACAATCAAATTAATATATACCTACTACTGGTCTGCTTATTGTGGGTATTTTCTTTGCATTTTATTGGATCCGTGATTTTATTTTTCGTCCAAAAAGAAATACAAATACTATTGTGTTTTCCACTCTCTCCCTAGTGAAGTTGTTAATTTATAATAATGAGAAGAAAATGTTTGAGAATGTGAAAAAAGAAAACCTAGGCACCATAGTTATGGCCGTTATTCTGGGACGACACTCAGTCCTGAATCTCGATTTATTTGAGGACAGATTGACAGATTGCGTATACAATCTTCCTTAGATAAATCGAAATTCAAAACTACGTTTTTTCTTTTTTTTACGTGCGGGAAATCCCTACGGATAGTAGTATATGTAGCTCTTGTTCCTATTTCCTATTTTATGTACCCAAGAACACTTGAGCAATAAATACCTTTCATTTGAGACACGAATTATTGAAATCCGTAAGGTGGTTCAGAAGATATAAGGTAATAATGAATATTACAAACATATATACAATATACGCGCGAAAAACATAACCCTTCTTGATAGTCGGGTAAAAAACGCCCATATACAATCATGTTAACAGATATAAACACAATCAAGGTCAAATACATACCTAATTATTGTATAAATCATTGAATGCGACAGTTTAAAAATTAGTAAAACGCCAATATAGTAGATGCTCCCAACATAAAATACATTAACTGAAGAGGCTTTAGATCCTGCATTGATGAAAATATATCTGTCGCCACCAACTAGCTTAATCAGCCGACCTATTTACTGCCTAGGCAGTTAACTAAACGGCACCATTCAATTAACGGTCTGAATGAATTTCAGCCATCTCGTTTATTACATCATTTAATAACCTGGCTGGCTAATGCTTAGGCCTATCGTAAGATGGGGCACTACTTTGAAATAAGAACGAACATTACATACATACATACATATACTTACACCTGTAAATCCCCGAAGGGGTAGACAGAGGTGTATTCACAGAAAATTAGTGATATGTATATTGTGATAGCTGCGCAATCCGACTTGGTTAGGTTAGGTTAGAAGGCTAATGCGGAAGCGGACCATAGCATACTATTTTAAGCTACGGAATTCTCCTTTGGGGTAATTCCGCGGATTTAAACACAATATTCATTTTACAAAAGCGGGCTGTGAGAGCTATTTATAATTTGGGCCCAAGGGAAACCCTTCGAGAAAAGTTTAAAGAAATAGACATTCTAACCGTAGTGTCACAATACATCTTCGTGAACCTGATGTATGTAAGGAAAAATATCTCTAAATTTTCAAGAGTTTGTGACAGGCATAATATAAACACAAGACATAAAAACAATCTTGTAGCTTGTGATAGTAGACTCCATAAAATTAGTAATTCTTTCCGGGGCAACTGTATACGCTTTTTCAACAAGCTCCCTGATGAAATTAAGATTTACCTGTAAATAAATTTAAAAACTTAATTAAGACTAAACTGTGCCAAAAAGGCTATTATAAAATCCAAGAATATTTAGATGATAAACAAGCTTGGAAATGAGCTGTTCGCTCAACTATGCTACTCAAGCAAACTATTGTATTTAGACTAAGTAGACTAAGCAAATGTTTGTAAATAGACCAAAAAAAAAGAATGCCCGCTGAGTTTCTTGCCGGAGTCTTCTCAGGTCGGGGCCACGTTTCGAACCGGTGGTCCATTTGCTAAACTAGTCTAGATTTTTTTAACTTGACGTTTTGTAAGTGCCGTTTTAATGGTCTATACAGAATAAAAGATTTTTGACTTTGACTTTGGCTCCCGCATTAAGCCATCGTGGTAATTTTTTTTATAACCACGCAGAAACAAGTATTTTTCTAAGTGTTTAATTAAATGGCAAGGCAAGTATTTAAACGTCATCGATCCAAGCTATTCGCCTAGCCGTTTAATTAAATGGCTCCAAACCATTCAGACCTTTAAGTGAATGGCGCCGTTTAGTTAACTGCCTAGGCAGTTAGTTTAACGGCTGATTTAGCTAGTTGGTGGCAACATATACATGTATAGATATTAATGATTAGATAGCTAAATCACACACAATGGCGCACATCCTTCAGTAATTTCCCTTTCACAAAGAGCCAGTATTGACGGCAGTGTAGCCGGCCCTGTCGACGAAGGCGACACTTGATGCAAATTTAATTATCCTCCCGACGGCTTAATTGAGTGTGTTCGTGTTTATGCAAACGTCTTGCCGCCGTAGGCACGTCAAAAATTTATGGAATTTGTAGCGAAATGTCTAGCATAACTTAGTAAATAACGAGCAACTAATTATACGCGCCTTGTAACGCGTTTGTTGAATTCGTTACTAAGATCATTAGGAAGTTCAAAGGTTAAACTTCCATGATACGTTGACACCAATTTCACTCATTGCTACATGTCAAAATTTTAGCTCGTAAATATAGAAAACATAAAATATATAAATTGTAAATGTATGGATAGCATTAAAATTTTAAGTACGCACATAAACAATACTATAGAAACTACTAATTCATCGAGCGAGTGAAGCGTACGGGACTCTCTGTTTCGACAAAGTAGCCGATTTTGCTTTTGTCCGTATCCATGTCCGGTCAGTTCCGGTCTAGAGGGCTCATTTCTTAACCGATTTTCACCAAACTTGGCACACACCTTCTGTGATTTAAAACACATCTTTTGTAGAGAGTTTTTGTTTGACAGGAGAGGGGCAGTTTTTGTCCTCTTATTTTTAAACGGATCTTGATGATTTTAGGCTAAAACATCAAGGACATGATTCCTGATAGAACTTCGTTATAAAAAGGAACGGATGATGTAAAGGGGAAGTTTGCTGTAACGTTTTTTAAGAACGGATCTTAATTATTTACTGGTGGAACATCCAGGGCTGTTTAAAATAATAAGATCCGAGTCGTTTTTTTTTGATACCAGTCAAGGGTACCGGAAAATGTAGCAAAGTAGGGTGCTCGCGAGGTCTACATACTGTTCACAGAACTACTAGTATTATAAATACTTGATTAGTTGTTCAGTTTCTTTTTTACAATTTTGTGCATTCATGAAAAAATGGGATTTTGGCTGAAATCTGCCACCCAGATCGACCAAAACCTGGCCAAGAGCACAGGAACACTTCATCTCAGTAATAGTTTCCCGTAAATAATAAAGAACAATTTTAAAGTTGTAATGTACGCGAATGGAGTCGCGGCTAATCGCTACTTTTAAATGTGTACGAGTCACGCAAGTTTTAAAGCAAATAACCCTTGGTGTTTTGAAGTCAGTAGTACCCCCGTTATCCACAATGGAGTACAAAAGTGTTATCAACTAAGTTGTTTTTAATTTTAGGCCACCGCAACCCCTTAAACCCTTCTTTATGAAGAAAAAAGTGAGCCAAAGGCGTTCCAGGAATTTCTTCTTTGTTGTGCATCTTCACTATTGTAAAATATTGCTGCGTTACGTCCAATATTGGAGCTAAGCGGATTGCTCAGAGATTATGGGATTAATTAATTTAACCTTTGCTCTTTTAATCCAAAGTCTTGGTTTGCGCCATTGTTAATCAGATTTTAATGTTTTATTTTGTTTACATACTACAGGGTGTATGGGGCCCTCATCATGATCTTTGTAATGGGTTGTTCGTTACCAAATTCGAAGGTGAAACCTAACCATTTTCAACAATTTCTTTTTTGGTCTTATATGTATCTAAATGTGATAGAAAAATGATGGTGTCAGCTTTAGTAACGTGGCACTAGGCCAAATCTGTGAACATCGAAAAGAATGCTCAGATTTGCGCAGTTTTTATCGATCCAATGTTTCATGTGATACAATCAACCTAAGTTGTAGGTTTACTACACTAATATTTATTCAATTATGATTGATGGCATGTGTCGATCAACAGAAAATAACCCTATTGTACAGTCAGCAGCAGATCGATCTTGATGAACAAAGTATTCAAAATGATCTTAATGCCTTGATTTTCCCCCCGATTGTTATATTTCATACACACCTTTAGGTCGGACTTGCTCTTAATACGACAGTTTTTAGATCATTTTGAGGAATTTGTAGTTAAGATATTTCTGAAGCTGATTGTACATCTGTACCTACCTAACAAGTTATGTCATCTGAAGGTGATTTTCCACCAGAGTGACGAGACGAGGCGAGGAGAGGAGAGAATTGAAATTTGTATGGCAAATTTTCAATCCTCTCCCAGCGTATCTTTGGTGGAAACAGTGTGGATTGACGAGAATATGCGAGGCGTGAATTGAAATATTTGTTTGTGCAAAAATGAACCGTATTGGTTCCGATATAGAGTATAAATCACCTTCAAGGTGATTTTCCACCAGAGTGGCTAGGTGAGGCGAGGCGAGGAGAGAATTGAAATATGTATAACAAATTTTCAATCCTCTCCAGTGCATCTTTGGTGGAAACAGTGTGGATTGACGAGAATGTTGACGCCTAATTTTTGTTCGGAGTTTTCGGCATTGACGCCTAGAACAAAGTTGTCTAAAATACATTTATATATGAAGCATACGGGCGGCGGGGCGCGGCGGTCACGCGCGAGCTCGCGATGGCAATTTTTAGTGGAAAAGGGTCAGTGCGATTTCAATTCTCTTCTCGCCTCGTCTCGTCTCGCCCCTCTGGTGGAAAATCACCTAGAGTTGTTCCCGCCGGGACCGCGGTCCGCCTAATTTTTCTCCTCCTTTTAGTTATGGCTAATTCGTTTAGAGGTAATACGGTGACTGCCGTATTACTACCTCCAAACCCCGAGAGGATCGAAGCCTGCAGCAAAGCCTCGTCCGTCAATCTGCAGGTGTAATACCAGTTTGCAAGGTGAAGTTGGTTTGGGCCCGGATGCCGTTGTTAGGACTCCAAAAATACCTCTACCCACCAATCTAGACCTACATGAAATCACTTGACTTCACGTGAAACGTATAATGTCAAAAGTTTGTAAACTAATTTAGAAATAAGGTCTACGTACAGTCGGCAACCAAAGATGTATTAGCATCCTACTAATATTATAAACGCGAAAATTGATAAGTATGGATGGATGGATGGATGCATGTTTGTTACTCTTTCACGTAAAAACTACTGATAGATTTTAACAATAATATAGGTAGCTTATACATCAGAATAACACGCATAAGCTATAATTTATAACGATAACCGATATAATAGCGATAACCGGCATCCATGCGGGCGGAGCTGCTCGCAAAAGCTACTAATAATGTATAGCAATCGTTTTAAATGTAATAGTACATAGTACACATATGTCCCCGAAGTGCTAGATAGAATATCTATGAATATACTTACATTAAGGTTGCATTCGCTATATTCTTTGGCCCGACACATATGAAGTCGAACCGTGCAGTTTTGCTGAATTTGCTTTGTTAGTGAAAATGTCGTAACAGAGAGGAATAACATCACTTATTTAGCCGACCTGGCAATCGAAATCGGTCGTTCAGCTACTTTTTTTTTTGCTGACTGTACTCGTGGCGAGAGGAGCTTTCGGCTCGTTCGGCTCTAATGAAATTATTTATATTCACGGCGGATACCATCCCGGCGGTGGGTAGGTGCCTAATTTCTTTCGACACGTGTTATCAAATTTCCATTACTTGTACCTCACCTAATATTCCAACTACGTAGGTAGACTTCTCTTAAAACTTCGCTGGACGTGAGGCTCTGTTTTCGTATTTATTACCGAATAGGACAGCACTTTAGTCTAATTTCAACTTTGTTTCTTGTGAACAGGGCTGGGTATTACGTGAATATTTTGTCGGCAAGTCTGAGGTGTCGTTTTGGGAGCTTACTCGGGTCGCGTTATTAGGGCCTTGTCCTTCTTTATTGGAATATACGAGGGGTTCCTTCCCTCCCCGAGTCGCCTCTGCGGTTGAGAAACGAAGCCTGATAAGGCTGGTTCTTGGCCGCAAGCATCAAGAATGCATTTTGGACATTTGAAATACATTAAGTAGTCTAGGTCGTTTAATAACTGATGTTATGGTTTGCGTTTGTCGTTGTTTGTGTTTTATACCCAATTTCGGTTGAAATGTGTTTCATTTGTGAATAAAGTTGACTTTAATTGTTGGGTTAAAATTGTCTACAGTGATTTAGAATTTTGGACAGTTTATTTTATATCATACACACATTTGTTTAGTTTAGAAAGAAAATCTTGTATCTTTTGCTAAGTGAAATTTTTAAGTTATTAGTATACTTAGTCTTTGTAAAGGTTAAATGACTGTAAAGCAATCTCGTAAACTTTGTAAAGATAGAAGCAAACTTTTTTTTTACCTATACCGATGGGAAAAAGCGTAAGTATTATATCATACATACCCAGTACCCACGTTCTAATATTATATGTATAATTTTCGAAAAGTGTATCGAGTATTGTATCGTTGGTTTCTAAATTAGTTGAACGTTTCCGATACTGTTCTTTGTGCCGTTTTATGAGTATACTTTTTTATTAGCGACATATTCTCTGAAGAGGGCATAAACTTTTATGTCTTTGTGGCGTACACGATAAATTGTTTTATCAAAATGATTTGCTATTTTCTGCTTGGCTATAAAATGAAATTTACAATTATTTTCGTATTTTCGTGCAGCTTTCTTGTGTCCAAACGGGTTCTTGTAATACATGGCTGAGTGGTACCCGAAGGATGGCGTTTTGCATGGTTAAACAATGGTAACCTGATCAGTCTTAGGATGAATGACAAAACATCCTAATGCTCCAACTTATTTGCGGAAACGCTTTGAGTATCTTGTACCCAGGGATAAACCCTGTCGACTTACTTCCTCTCTTCTGCTTCGCACACCTGCACACACATCCGGCTGCTATGATCGATCCTTTACAGTACAAGCTGTACGGCTTTGGAACTCGCTACCTCACTCCATTCGTGGTAGTAATACTCTCGACATCTTCAGGAGAAGAACTAGGGAACATTTCCTATCACAATAATGTAGTCTGTATACATCTATACATTTACGTATTTGTATTTGCGTGTATGTCTATGTATGTGTATAATTTGTATGTATATAGGTCATATATATGTATGTATATATATGTGTAGGTGTATGTATGAATATAGTATGTATGCTGATATATGTGTAATGTGTGTAATGTGTACAATGTACCTGTTTGGGTACGCTTTTCTGTTTTGATCTGTTTTTTTGTGTCTTGTTTTTATTTTTTATTTGCTTTTTGTTTTGTACGCTTCACATCCCCCTTCATTGTCATTTATTCTTCTCTGTTACTCAAAGGTTTGCTGGGAGAGAACTCATTTTGAGTTAAGCTCGCCTTTGTGCATGTTTCTTTATAAGTTCTAAATAATGATCTCTGTATTGTGTGTGTACAATAAAGAATTAAATTGAAAATTAAATTGAATGATAATTTTCAACATCTCGGAGCCATACGAACTTCTGTGGCATTCGTTAACCCTCGTTAACACAAAGTCGTCCGATAAAACAAACTCTGACAGGTTTAACAACAGGGTATCTTCATTGGAGGTCAGAGTCGTTTTATTTCTTTGAATAATCGAAGTTCGAGTTTAAATAATTGAAGAATGAGTTTTGCGTAGTAAAACTGGTCGTCGTCAGTTTAGTTGGGAAGAGGCTCGGAGTATAATTAATCACTATACTCAGATTTTATAGCAAAACTCATTGGTTTTCTAATTGTTTTTACAAAAGAAATCACTGTTTAATTCAACGAGATCTAGGCTGAGGTAGCTTGGACATGCGAAGAACAGAAAAACATTCATTTTACGTGTAATAATGATTCACAGATCCCTAAATAATTAAAAACTTCAATTGCTGTGTTTTAGTTATCTACAAAATATAAACCATAACAAAACGAGTATTTTTATAACAAAACTTTTATTAACTGTAACTGTGACATATGTGTACCATGAAAACCTGTAGCCTCTCGTAGCACATTACCGTAGCTGTGCTACGAGGCGTCTACGCTCTTGATGAGTACTTAGAATTTCGATGTTAGAAATGTTTTTCTCTATATAAGAGCTTGGAGTCATGTTTATCATTGAAATGAATGTACTTAATATAACGTTAGTTAGAGAAGCATTTTATAAATGTTGTTATTAAAAAAGAAAATGTCATTCCCATTTAAATTGAATAATATTTTTGCAGAGGGCAGAGGAAAGTGTATTGACCAATATTATATATCTTTATTACGCTCTCGGCATATATCGGCACTCTTTTTAACTCCATGAATTATTTATTATTATTATCATATTAAGAAGACAATTATATTTCAAAGAGTCCAAGTTTTTTAGCAGAAACTAGCCATATAGGTTCGCAAAATGTATTTAAAATCAATATAATTTAAGTTAGTTGAATTCGATGTTATTTTTTCAACGTTTATTGAAAAGCTTTTCCAACAGTACTAAAAGCGAAGTGTATCTAAACTTCTAAGTGAAAGAAATACCTGCACTATTCGAAAGCTTCGTAACATACACTTTACAGCAAATACATTTATTTATTTACCCGTTCCGCGGTCACGTTCCACGGTCTTTGAGTAAGGAGCTTAACTACTAACTACATCTTTAAAACAAGTACTTTCAACTGGGACGTGTTACAATGTTATGTAGTCCAAGAGCCAGTGGATAACGCTTGACAGATCTATATCACAGTATGAAGGCAGTTATTTTTTCAAACACTTAATGCTCACGTCTTTTTCTCTCCTGGGTAAAAAAAACAGTCCGCTATCTGATACACGCTTTAGATTTTTGAATAAAAAACTTTTAAGGTGTTTTAGGCATTTTTTGAATGTATTGACCAATATTATAAATCTTTATCTACACGCACTGTAGCACACGGCACCTGGTCATTTTATATATTATTTCTCTCAATTTTGCAAAATAGGGGTCAGCAAAAGTGCCTCAAGTTAAATGATTTATCCGGTATCCAATCATTTGACAAAAAACTAATACCAAATCTTCATTCGACAAACAACGTTTGATAAAATTATAGTTGATAAACTTGAAATTTTTCTAGCTATTTTTAATTTTTTGTTTACTGCTCATAAGAAAAAATGTTTCTTTGGTAAAAAATTATTATGCCTTAACTTTATTTCACAAATTGATTATTTTTTAGACATGTTAGTTGGAAAAACAAGTTTTACCTTTCAATTGTTGTATTGTATAGTCAAAAGAAAGTGACAGAAATGAATCTCTGCAAATCCGACTTTACGTGGTCTTGTTTGCCCTACCCCTAGAGTGTTATTAAAGCCCGCGCAGGCGCGGAGGGGTGAGGCGGACCACGAGCTGAGGAGCAGGTGGTGGGCGTTACAACCATCTGCGACGACAAGCTCGTGTGGGGCCGCCGGAGCTGTGACAGAAATGATGTTTGCTACATGCTATTTGCCTACTATATGCTACACGTGTGGTTTATGCTTGCTTGTTTGACTGTTTGTTAACTGACTTTATTTTGCCAAATGAACATTTTTGAAATACATTTTAATACTTTTGCAAAACCTTTATTTATCAAATGATTCTTTTTGAAGTAATATGTTTGTAGAATGATCGTTTGTCATACGTTTTTTGTCAAACAATAGTAAAACGATTTATCATATCTCAAGAATTGTTTGACGAAATGTGCCCTAGGCGCTTAAAAAATAAATTCGTGCTGTGTTAATAGGGAGGGTTGTGACCCGTAGTGACCCAAGATATTCACAATCGTTTACTTTTGTTACAGATGACTGCAGTTTAAGCAACTGCATTACATTAAGGTAAGTGGACACAGTGGGTACATATATATTGAACATTTGTAGCTCAATAGGTTGCCAATTGCGTTATGATATGGATTCTAGAATGCGGATAAACGTACTTAGGTGTTTTTTTTGTAAATACTTACATATTAACTAGGGAAACACCTAGAAATGCATATGGACATGTTCAGGCCTATAAATACTTATTGGCACTGGACGGGAATATCATCCCCGATCTCCTACGCTACATTGATCGTCTGTACCTCTTCTTCGATGAAGGATTATTTATAAATTACTAGCTGTCGCCCGCGGCTCCGCCCGCGTGGATGTCGGTTATCGCGAATCGGGGTATGAAAAATAGATGTTGGCCGATTCTCAGACCTACCCGATATGCCCACAAAATTGCATGAGAATCGGTCGAGCCGTTTCGGAGGAGTTTGGCAACGAAAACAGTGACACGAGAATTTTATATATTAGATTTTGACTCTTCAGTTGTACTGACGGCATATCATTTGTCATATTTTGTTTGCCCAGTGTACACATTTGTGTTTTGATTCTAATATTCTTATTTAAGAAATATTTCCACTGACGACGGGTGATCCTCTCTGCCTAGCCCAAATAACATTCAGAAATGATTTGAAAAGCTTTTTATTCTCAGCAATATCATTAAAGTACTTAAAGAGCCCTAAATCCTTTAACATTTCAGAAAATTCCATTTACGTTCTTAATGTCCATTAACTTGATGAATGTTTTTATTTAAGTACCATGGCATAGCTTTTACACTTCGGTTTCAGTGTTCTATTTTGCATGCACGCGGGCGCACGCACGTCGTCAAATTATATGAATTTTTATAAACCATTTTGTGCAAATTATCTGCAGGAAATTTGCTCATTATTATTTGCACATAATACGCGCCAGAATGCGTGCTCATACATGACGCTGTGCAACCCCTAAAACGCTATTCTCGTGCAAAGGCCAGTAAACTATGCAACCGTGGTCATCATCACTAAGTTGATGATTATTTATCATCAGAGCGGAAATATTGTCTGCATTCTTGGCAGCATGGAGATGGAGATCCAGTGTTAAAAATCTATTTTGGTATATTTTTGTTTGATTGCATCAAAATAATTATTAATATTTTATTTTAAGTAAGAAAGGGGTTAAAACGTATTTTTGAAGTGAAAACTTCTTTAGCGGCGTTGGATGGCTAAAAAGTGGTAAACTCGCGTCAGGATCACTTGACCTCTGAACCATAACCGACGAGTGACGTCATACAACATTAGCTACAGATTGTTTATTTTGTTAGGTACGCTAAGAAGCATCGTAGCTTAGCGGTAAGCGCCTCGACTGTAAGTCCTTATGGTTTCAGATAGTACCGGGTTCTGTGCTTCTGACACTTTTTGTGATTATTTTTTCTTCTTGTAATTTATTACTTTTTATGATTATTTTTTCTTTTTGTAATTCATTAATTCCTTCTGACAGAAAATTAGTGATAGGTTCTATGATTTTCGCTATATTATAGGTATGGTATGGTATGTTCTTTTTATCTTTTTCTCTGTATATAACGAAGAAAGAAAGAAAGAAAAAGGTTTCACTTCTGCCGGCACTCCAGAAGTGCAACCCGTCTTTTTTTGTATTCGGATGGTTTGAAGTTATATTACGTTGATGAAGTAATAAAATGTAAACACGAGCATCCCACTTTCATAGGAAGAACAGATGAATCTGTGTCAAGGTTAGCGCATTAGATTAAACAAACTTGAGCAGATAACCTTGTACTGCATCTTTCGAGCAAGATGAACTAGAAGTAGCTAGAATATTAATTATGATATTATAGCACTATCTTAATTGTATTTTTTTGCACTTCCACTTTTCCACCTGAGCGCTAATCCTGGGCTTTAATTCTGTTAAAGCAAAACCATGAATTTTAGACTTCAAAGTAAGGTCGTTAAAGTGTAATATTAAATTGCTCAATAGTGAATGAAAAACTGTAATGTAACTCTCTTCATTTAATTTTGGGCTTTAAGGCTAATATCAATAAAGTCTAAAATTTATTGCCATTTTTTTGTAGTGTCTGTGTTATGACAGTTGTTTTTCGGGTTGTTTATTTAATTTAGCTTAACTTGACTTATACGGGACTCACCGCTATCTGGCTCCTCAACTCAGATAGTAAAGCCTAAGCCGTAGCTTCGTACCTCAATGTGCATAACCAAACCAACCAACAATTTTTGAAGTGAAAACTTCTTTAGCGGCGTTGAATGGGTAAAAATTGTTAAACTCGCGCGTCAGGATCGTTTGACCTTTGGACCGTAACCGACGACTGACGTCATACAATATTAGCTATAGACTGTCCATTTTGCAATATACGGTAAATGGCTTCGCAGCATAGCGGTAAACGCTTCGACTGTAAGTCCTAATGATTTCAGATAGTACCGGGTTCAAACCTGGCCTTCTGACGCTTTTTGTGATTATTTTTTCTTTTTGTAATTTATTACTTTTTGTGATTATTTTATCTTTTTGTAATTTATTAATTTCTTCTGATAGAAGATTAGCAGAAAATTAGTGATGGGGTCTATGATTGGCGCTGTATTATAGGTATGGTATGGTATGTTTTTTTTATCTTTTTCTATGTATATAACGAAGAAAGAAAGAAAGAAAAAGTTTTCACTTCTGTCGGCACTCCCAGCGTGCGACCCGTCTTTTTTTAAATACTTGACATAGTATATATTTAAATTAGAAAATATAATCCTTTTAAAACCGCATCATCTCGAGCTAAGACGCAGCTAGAGCTAGTTTGTTACATTAATCACACAATGTTACGTGTGTCATGACAGCTCTCAGGTGTCTGTTATGTTAATTCACGTTATAACCCTTGTCAGGCTTTGTTCTCCAGTTGTAATAATACCCGTGTTACGTAAGTTGTGAAACTATTATGCTCACTATTCGAGTTGAGCTTCTGAACTACTATGTAGAGCGTCCTTAGAGCTTATATTAAGGAGTACTAGAATTTGAAGTTAGTCGGTATGTCCGATAACCCCTCTAGATGAGTTAGATTGCTTGTGCTAGAAATGGATTGATAGTGTAATGGCCAGGATTCTGATCCCGGATCTCTCGATCGTAAGACCGACTCCTTTCAGCCATTGACGCGGACCTGTAATCTGTTCAGTTGGTATTTTTGCCAATACAATATTGGCAAAAATACCTATCTTTAAGTTGCACATGATTGACAATCATTTTTATTACCAAATTTACAAACACGCGTTCCCGCTTGTCATACATCCCAGAGTTGGTTTCTTTTGAACTAAGCACTTTCTACTAATATTGAATAATAATGACACTTGTACTTTTCCACACGAACCTTCGATAATGCCGTAAGGTGAAACCGGTCAGGTTAAAAATAAAAATAAAGCGTGAAAAAGTACAAGTGTTATTATTATTCAATGTGTGTAGTGAATTCCACCAAGTGCCATCAATCTCTTGTATAAACAGCTTCTTAGTAAGATGGCTCATATTACAGTATAAGTTGTTTCAAGATCAACAATTCTATTCTTAGAAATCACATGATGCAATTTTTAGGTTTCATCAAAATTGGGCCCGAGACTCTTTGGAGTACTTGTCCCTATTCCTCATATTTTCAGTTTTGGCCGTCCACGCCTTCTTGAAAATTCACACTGTAAACCTAAACATACTCGTGTTTACTATGGCCTTATTTTGACAAGCCCTGACCTGATCAAGGGGAGACTTATCTGACTCACTACTCCATCAAATCGAAGGAGGTGACTCAGCGCGTTATGGCAACTGCATTGGCGCCAAGCATAGACTTTGTTGTCTATCTAAAGCGCACACGATAGACGAAAACTTTAATACATAGTTGATTTTCGCAATGCAATTTGGATATTCTAATGTACTCGTAACACTATTGTGTATTCTGTGCTCGTGAATACGATAGCTTTTGATTAGGTTCGTGGTTCATCCGACAGAACTGTGAAATTTCAGCTAAGATTGGAGTGCTTCGGTTTTATGGAGCGTTTTCTTTGTCGCACAGCACATGTTTACGGGTGTATGTGCTTGATGACTTTTTAAACGGTTTTATTTAATCTGGTCTGATTGTTGGTGGGTCAATTTAGTTATAGATTATTTTATTTTTTTTACTTGCGGGAAATCCCCACGGATCCCCACCCCTCCGGAGCCGGAGGGGGAGATTATGTCGGACTCGAACCGACTAAACCGCACGCCGTCTGAGTCGTAGTGCTAGGCCGAAGGTGAGGTTGTCATGCGACATATCACTCGCACCCCGGCTGACCCAGGGCAATCCCTCTCGGTCTGGCCCTCCTCGGGAGGGGGGACCACGCGGTCCTCGGTTTGGTACACACCAATGACTTGGATGACGATGACGATACAATTTCAAACTAAGTAAGAATAAAACCTTTTAACTTCAAAAAATAATCAAGTATTACTTAGAGTAGTTAAACTAAAATTCATTACCATCATCATTTTATCGTTGTTTCCGGTTGCATCCAAGACTTTCACCTCCTTTTGATTCGTTTTAAATGGCTTTAATGGCAGTTACTATCATCTGCCCTCCGAACGCCGAGAAGAAAACCTGCGGCCTAGCCAAGCCTTGTCCGTTCATCAGCAAGTTTACCGGCTTGCAGATATTCATAGTCACATGTGGAACAAAATACTAGTGATGTAGCAAGTAGCTAATAGTACATTATGGTATAAGTGTGCAAAGTTGGTAATTACCGCTGAGGCGCCATTGAGACCCTAGCCATTAGGTGAGGGTCCTAAAAGAGCCGAGGACGGTAATCATCAATACACACGTGTATCATACAATGGCTTTCACACTCGACGAATAAAATAATACTAAAATATGTATTTACCTTTGCAGTTTTCAGGTAGTAAACTTTCCATAATAATACTTTCTATAACGTTAAAGGCTTCACATCAATTACATCATATATCGGACGTTGTACAATATATATCATTTTCTTTATAACTAGTACTTGTAGACATTTTATTTAACAAATAACTGTTATTTCAAAAGTGAAAACGTGTTGTAAAGATTAATGCGCGCGCATCACGATCGGCCAGAGACTAAAAGAGGATTCTTTTTATTTAATTTGTTGCGGATTAAATAGGGAAACTAAAGATTTTACATAGAAAACAAAAGTTATTAAGGTTAATTGATTGAAACTTTTGTGTACTAAATACGTACAAGCATAGAATAGATAATAGTATACAAGTTAAAATGATATATTTGAACACGAAGTTGTATGAAATGAGCAAGTAATAAGCATATTAATTTATTTGTACTATTGAACACGACCTTTTTTGTATCGAATTTTTTTTAAGTAATAGGCAACTGAACCTTTAAAATTTAAAAAAAGAATCTTTAACTCGCTTGCGTTTTATAATAATCTAAAATTCAATATGTGCCATTATGTGCCTAATTGCGGTGAAATTGGAACCAGTTTATGAGCAAGTGCGTTGAAAATAAATTAATTTTAAAGTATATTACGTTCTATTGTGTACTAATAAATGTGGTGTTACGCATGGAGCGCTTAATTAACGGTTGTGAGTGTCACTGTTCAGTTTATTATTACGAAGCCTTATTACGAAACCTACTGTGCCTATATTGGAGTATGACGTCATTGTTTCAACCCTAATGACGTAGGGGATTTGAGAGTATAAATTATGTGTACTGTTATTAATATAATTAAATATGAAATACAAGTCTCTTTGAATAAAAGATAATCTTTCTTAATTGATTAAACATTTATTGACCGAGTGAGTGAAGTGAACGAGAGTCTCCGTTTCGACAAGCTCGTCTATTTTGCTTTTGTCCGTAGTATGTCATTTGGTCAGTTTCGGTTTAGAGGGCTCATTTATTAACGGATTTTCACCAAACTTGGCACACGTCTTCCTTGATTGAAAACTCAAGAGCTTTTTGATAGGATGGAAAATGGGGGAGAAAAGGGGGGAAGTTTGCTGTCCCATTATTTAACAGATCTTGATGATTTTTTGCTTAAACATTTAGGACATGATTAGGATTAGTGTGAAAAAAATCAAGCTCCACAAAGGTGAACCGCGTTATAAAAAAAAAACAGATGAGAAAAGAGTTTGCCGTAGCGTTTTTTTAAGAACGAATAGTCATTTTTTTTGGAAAAAACATTCAGGGCTGTTTAAAACAAGAAGGTACGTAACGTTTCTTTTTTATTTCTTTCATACTTTTTTTAAGGATACCACATTTGATTAAAGGGACCAGTGTATTGGGTGCTCGCGAGGTCTACTGTTCGAAAACGACTAGTTTAGATTACTTTAGCTGTATATAAATTTTATCGTAGCATAATATTGTCATAATATATTTTCTATAGGTGGTTTGTCTTTATTTATCCCGGTAGAGGGTAATGCAATCAGTTTATAAGCTTTTTATGAAATTTTAATACATGGAGCAGGGATAGGCAACTTTGTAGTTAGTAGATATTCTCTATACTTTAGCAAAATTTATCAGGGTGCCAATTCCGGTAGCATTGTTATTTGGAGCCCAGGATCCGCTTGCGTATTTCTCCGTAGCTATTGCGGGAGCAACTGCTGTCTGACCTCCTAACTCCTCGAAGGTCTTGATGGAGTTCATATATGATTTGGCATTACGTGTGATTAATAAACGAATAGAATATCAGGCACAGGTAGGTAAATAAATAAAGATTCTTATAAAGGTTTTCTATAGTAATTATTTGGCACTTGTGCGATAAAATAAATTGAATTTAGTAAGTAAGGTCTGTCAAGAAAGCGCTATTTATTATTTTGATTAAACTTTGAGGGCAACGGGCTAGTAACCTTAACCATAGAATAGATTAGATATGATTAGTAAAGACTAATCATAATTATTACAATAAATGCGAAAGCTTGCATCGACAGAGTTTAATTACTCAATTATGACCAATAAAATCCACGTAGATCCATTTTTTAGTTATTATGAATGGATCTGAGTGAATTTTTGGGTCTAATTTTTACGTCTTACATAAGAAAACCCTATTATCTTTTCCATTCATTATGTTGGTTTCGCTACAATGACCTTGAGAATGAGAAAGGCTTCCCGCATTCGTCTTAAGACTTATCGAATGCTATTATTGATACCACCTGTTTTCTTTTTTTTACATATACAACTTCCATAAAGATATAGGTATATTTCAATCTTCTTTTCATTTTGTTATTTTGTTCCTAACGTGCGATCGGTTTCATTTTAAAACCTTAAGCTGTTGTTTTGAGAGATGGTTGATGTTCTAGGTATAATACAAATACAAACTAAACGCAATGTGTTCTACCAGTAAGATCAGCGAGTTCATAAAATTTTCTTCCATCTGACCTCGCGTTATCGACTTAGCAAGAGAACCTCGCTCTTACAACTAGGTCAAGGCATCTGTATCCTATATTGTCCTACGGTTTACAAGCACGTACACAGTTGCCTTTATATAGACATATGTCTTTTTGAGATAAACAGCACATATTGCCATGTGTTTTCTATGTTATCTGTAAATATTAAGTAGTGAATATGGGCTGCGACGATTGTTAATGCTCGATACGATATACTGTATCTGTAACTCTATGTATCTCCCTCAACTTTTAGACAAAATTCAGCTAACAACCCATTACAACATTAGGTACAATAACAACGACCATTAGGTAGTGAAAACTGCTTGTCTTAGTGGGTGGTAAGCTTGTCAATCATGCCCACGACGGGCGGGTGCTAATTGCCGTGATTAATTGGAGTCAAATTAATATCTTAGTTGTATGTTCAAGATTTATCCACGAACTGCACTAAGCTTGCTTTCATTTCTTTTACAAGCTTTTGTTTAACCTGTAATTTGCATGTCTGATTCCGAATGTTCGGGCACAATCTTGCTTAAACTGAATTTTAGAACAGTTCTCTTCAACCGATTTAGATGAAATTTTGCATACAAATTTAGGATGCATTGGAATTTTTGTAACTCTCGCGCAAATCTTTTATTTTCAAGCATTACAATTAAATATGACGGCGCGTTAATAATTATGTGTGATTAGATTGAATGAAATTCACTCTGGCGTAATACAAGACTCTAGTGCTCTATAGTCGTGTGTGATGACATTCGTTCATTTGGACTGTCAATTTGAGTTTGACAGTTGTCCTATCTCCTCACCCGTATATCCACGCGGATTGTAAGTGCAAGCTTACAATGGGCTACTAAGAGGCCCCAGACCCGAAGTAACACGCATGCGCCTACAAATATATAAATTTCCAAAGTTGTGTTAAAAATTCAAAAGCTTAATAGTACAGTCAGCTTCAGATCGATTTTGACGAACAAAGTAGTAGGTATACGAACAAAGTAGTAAACATGAATTTTATTATCAAAGGAGGATTTGGCTCTAATCTTAGAAGATAAATAATGAACATTGTGACATATTAATTAGTATTTGCCGAGGGCCCCAGGACAGTAATTGGCTTCGTATTACCTAAATTGCCGCAAGATGTTGATACCCACCTGCGCCATTATAAGGTGCGTGCTAATTGCTTGTCATTCTTGTAAAATATTTGCTTACTTTGTTGTTCATAATCTTACTAATATTATAAACTAGCTGTTGCCTGTACCTAATTTATTACCTACGTTTGTATTCCCTGTACCAAATTTTAATCAGAATTATTCACCGGTTAGAGGCGTGATTGAGTAACATATATCCAACCATCCAGTTTTTACATTTTTAGATAAAACTTGAAATGCTTGGAAGCTTCTTACTTAATCTACTGCAGCGTAATACAGCATAGATTTCACAGGGTTTTTTTTTACGTGCGGGAAATCCCCACGGATACCCCCCCTTCGGAGCCAAAGGGGAGGTTATGTCGGACTCGAACCGACTAAACCGCACGCCGTCTGTGGGTCGATGTGCTAGGCCGGAGGTGAGGTTGTCTTGTGACATATCCCTCGCACAGATTTCACAGGGTGTAATTGTGCATTTTGAGTATTAAAAAAAAGTTTATTCGATCTTTTTATATCAGGGTGTGTTTTGTGTCCATTGAAGGTTTATAAAGATCCATGGGCCATGAATTGCTCAGTACTCTTTGTGAAACAGTTTAGCTTGATAATTCTCGTTTTAAACTTAACAATTGAAGTTTATGTTTGTCTTAGCGATCCCTAAGGGATTTTGAAGTGGGTATTAGGGCAACTTCTAATTCCTAGAATTGTGAGATTATTAGGCGTAGGGATTGCGAGTGTTGTAAGTTTCTCGAATATTAACATGTACTTACAGTGTACACACAAGACAAAGGGCAAAGACAAAGTGAATAACAGGCTGCGCTTATAAAAGTCACTGCTTTATACTTTGATCGTTTGCAAACTTACTTCAAAGAAGCTGTTGTCCGTGGCTCCACCTATTTGCAAATTGACGTCAATTGGTTCGCATCTATTAGGTACGTGGGACCGAAAATCATAGTTGGTAAAATGAGGGTGTTAATACATCACTGCCTACCCTGTTGAGCATTTACAGGTATAATTAATGAATATGTATGGGAAGAGACCAGGAACTTAGTTCTGTTATTCTGGATAAAACATTAGTCTCCAATTATTTTCGGATATTGCAAATTGCGTTCTTCGTTCGTAGGATTTCCTAACTCGATTTCCTGTGCAGACAAATCGATTGATTCAATCAGGATTCAGAAAGCTAAGCCTTCTTGTTTCAGTAACTGGAAAGTACGTGTCCAATTGCGGAAAATCATTTATTGAGCCTTCATAGCAATCTAATCCGGGAGAAAACTTGTTTGTGGAATACTTTAGACAGCGAAATTGGAAGAATATTTGTAATAACATGACTGTTGACATAGTGACTCCTGCTGTTATACCATTGTAGCCTATTATACTATTAATGTTTTATGTACAACTTTGAATTTTTCTTTTGATATATCTAGTTGTATCAAGTTGCAAGACAGTTTGCGAAATGTGAGCTTTACACCCTTCCGACTACAGAACATTAAAGGTTTCAACAATGTTTAAAATGATACGAGTGTGTGGAAGTTACGGCTAAATCTATCCTACGGTCTTTTAGTACTTTATATGCTTGAAGGTATGTTAAAAGTCTTTTCTCAGTATCCTGGAGATACGCTTTCGTGAATTGAGTAAGATGTTAAGTCATACTTTCGATGCTTTCTGTAATTAGATTCTTAGATGTTCACTATTACTTCGTATGTATCACTATTTGGTGTTTATGGTAGTACTATTACGAGTATTCCGTCATCATCATCACAGAGAGTGTCCTGGCTGCTTCCGAAGCCTCCACCTTGGAGCCTGAGGATCACTTTCCTATTTTTGTTTAATCTTCAGCATCGGAAACTAAATCATTTAAATTATATATATATTTTTACAAAGATCAGGTAGTCCTCGTGACAGTGAGATCACTGCCGTTCATGGCATCTCTTACGATGCACGACTTCGAAGACTTCGAACCACCACGTATTGGGTTTTCCTTCGCCTACTATAGTACATAAAACCACAAAGAACACAAATTTATAAATAATCATTCATTGAGCATTTTTCCTAACTCTGTAGGTGTCGACTTTCCAGTCTAATTGTGATAAAATCTAATCTATACATAAAAGTTACGATCGAGGGGTCCCGAGTTCAAATCCTGGACATTACACTACAGATTACAGAAAATTCCCTGTAACCCCTCCAAGTAAGCTTAATTGCTTGTGCTAGGAGTGGTCCTAGCACAAGCAATTTAGCTTACTTGGAGGGGTTTCAGGGAATTTTAGTAATTTCGATAATTTCGGTGGCTAATTATGTATTTCATGTAGTATTCAGGATCCTACGTCTAAATAATCTTCGAATCGGTAAAGAATTATGAGCTTATATTGGGTTGCAATTACTCAACCATTTTCCTCAATAAGTGGGTATTGTTGAGAGATTATTCCGGATGTTCTATTGTGATGAGCCCCTTAACAAACGCTGCCGGTGGTCTATTACATCTACTAGTCGTAAACTCGTAAATAAATGAGAGAATACTATTTCCTTATTATGCGATAAATGTGCGATGGTTGAATGCAAAAATAGTAGGAAAAAGTTACTTTATTATTTGTCTGCTGACCCTACCGCATTTCACATAGGACAAATTCATATAAAAATAATACATTGTTTACGGTTCATCGGCGTAGTCGGTGAGCCTGTTACCGTCAACTAATCACTTTTTTTTCATCCTAATGACACTTTCGGTTAAGACTGGGTGCTTCGCGGTGACTTCGCGTACGGTGCCACCGTCACGTGTTACGTGGACGTCACGCTGGTGACGGTGGGCGGGGCTACACACCGCGAGGCGACCCTGAGGGCCACGACCGCGGTTGCTCAAGTCGTGGAACGGATCCGGCGGCTGGGTCTCGAGGTGGCTCTGCACAAGTCCGAGGCCATGTTCTTTCATGGCCCTCGGCGCAGGCCAGACCCGGGAGCCAGCCTTACAGTGGGACGCACTCGCATCGACATCAAGCCCCGGTTGAAATACCTGGGGCTGGTGCTTGACGGTCGATGGGACTTCGGAGAACATTTCCGAAGTCTGCGCCCCAAGTTGGTGGCAACGGCGAATGCCTTGGGCAGGCTGTTGCCCTACTTGAGGGGCCCAGAGGACTCCTGCAGGAGACTCTACGCGGGTGTCGTGCGGTCTATGACCCTATATGGGTGCCCCGTGTGGGCGGACCGCACGATATTCTTTGAAGCGGCGAGTCTCCTGGCCGGATCGCCACCGTGGATCCTGGAAGCGAGGACCCTTTCGGCACTCTATCGGTTCCGAAAGGAGGCGCAGGGGCGGGGATTCGATCCCGAGCCCGAAGAAATTCGGGCCGAGAAATCCCGGCTCTACAGGGCCATGGTGACCGATTGGGAGCTACGACTTGAGCAACCACGCGCAGGGCACGACGTGATTGCGGCGGTAAGACCCATCATGGGGGAGTGGCTAGAGAGGCCGCACGGTGGCCTCTCGTACCGTCAGACGCAGGTCATTACCGGACACGGTAACTTCGGGCGGTACCTGCATCTGATGGGCATAGAGCCAACGCCCGAGTGCCATCACTGCGACGCGAGCGTGGACTCGGGGCTGCACACGCTCACCGAGTGTCCGGCGTTTGAAACGCCGAGGCGGGAGCTTGTGACGGCCCTGGGGGTGAGAGTGCTCACGCTCTCCACCCTGCTCGCGGCGATGGTCCGCTGCGCGGATGCGTGAGCGGCCAGCGCCTCCTTCTGCGAGCAGGTCATGCTCGTGAAGGAGACAGCAGAGCGGGCGCGGCGCAGCGAACGAGAAAGACTCGCGGACATCGCTGGCCGCGTTCGAAGACGGCTCGGGCGTCGGAGGGCGCAAACCGACCTCCGCCCCCCATGAGCGTGGGCCTGAGGTTGACGGGTGAAGCCGCTCGTCACCCTAGCAGAAGCAGGCCACGGCGTCGGCGCGCATCGTAGGACGACGCGCGCCCCCCCCATACCGGGGGCGAGTCGGGGGAGGTATCCTGACCGCGCACCTGTTTTTTTTTATTATATAGGACACGTCAATTTGACTTTACCGTGCCTGATGGTAAGCTGAAGGCAAAGTCTCAGGAGAGAGGGCCACCATTATGCACACGTGACATGTTAACAATGGTGGCACTCAGCTTGACGGCCTCATCAGATGCTTTTTCACGCCCCGCTTAAAGGACCCGGGACTGTAGGAAGAGGGAAACACGTGAGCTGGCAAGGAATTCCAGGTCTTAATTGTGCGACAAAGGAAAGAGTCACCGAAACGCTTGGTTCTTGAAGGAATGTTCTGCACCGTATGCGGGTGACATCTAAGTCCTGCACGTGTCGTCCTGTATAGGAAAGGAGAGGGTGGGACTAATTGGAATAGCTCTTCAGAACATTCACCATGGTAGAGACGGTAATATACTGCCAAGGCAGCAACATCTCTACGCAACTGCAAAGGCTCGAGAGTACTCGTGACCTCAGGATTGCCGATAATGCGGACCGCACGTCGCTGCAACCTGTCGAGAGCATGTAATAAGTACTTTGCGGATCCATCCCAGTGATGCGAGCAGTATTCCACGCAGGAACGAATTTGTGTCTTGTATAGAAGACACCGTTGCCCCGGCGCGAAAAACCTTCTGTGTTATGGTATAATAGCTAACTACTAAATTGTAGCATCTGTGTTATTCTGATGTGTAAGCTATATTATTGTAGTTTTATTAAAATCCATTCAGTAGTTTTTACGTGAAACAATAACAAACATCGATCCATACTTACAAACTTTCGCGTTTATAATAGTGGATAATCTATGTATTTATTCATCAATGTACGTTTACGTGATGTTCCGATTACATTGATGTAGTATAAGTGTCATTAGGATTTTTTTTTTTTACGTGCGGGAAGGGGGATGTTATGTCGGATACGAACCGACTAAACCGCACGCCGTCTGTGGGTCGATGTGCTAGGCCGGAGGTGAGGTTGTCTTTTGACATATCCCTCGCACCCCGGCTGATCCAGGGCCATTCCTCTCGGTCTGGCCCTACTCGAGAGGGGGGACTACGCAGTACCCGACTCGCCTCCAGTATGGGGAGGCCCGCATAGTCCCGTGATGCGTGCCGCCGCGGTAGAAGGCGCGTAGTATGCATACTTATTTATTCAGATAAGGTACATGAAAACTTATCTACACGGAAATTTATCTTCGCATAAGTCTAATATTCTTTATATAACTTTAGCCAAATTAAGTCTAAGTATATATTAGTAAATTAGTTTATGGTCTGTCTATACTAATTTTATAAATGCGACAGTCACTTTGTCTGTTACATGCTTACACCACTGAACTGTTACATCATGCGAGCGTATTAATTAATACTATACTTAGGTATGCCAATAATATTCTCATACCTAGGCCCAATGATATAATACTGTTACTAATGGGTATGAGTATGCCTATTTTGAAGGCAACTTGAGCGGCATAATGTTTGCCTATTCACTTATTCATTTGACGTCACAAAATACGTTCAACATGCAGTAACTTGAAAGTTCTATTTTATTAACGTGAGTATTCGTACATGTAGGTACTTATAGGTTACACTTAGACATTATACTGTATACACACAGTGCTGCCAACAAAATGCATCATCAAAAACGGCGTGAAGTATCTAAGCTAATGTCAATATTATTCTACCTAAACTGTAAATGTGTTAATGTCATGGGATGTCTGTCAACTGGTACAAGTTGACAAACATCCACTTAATGTGTCTTTACAGGAGTGTGGGCATTATGTATATAATCTAAGAGGTAACTATATCACCAAGTGGATATATATCTTTGTTCCTATTTCGAAATGAATCGACATTGTATATTAAACTACGTCACCGCCTCTCTCAACTGACGTCATCGATGTTGTTTCTGTTCTAAAGAGTCAGCAGACGTTTCGGAAAGTCACCTCGTCTGTAAATAAACGCGGTGGGTTCCCAGACGAAGCTTATCCTTTTAATCTGGGAATGGGTGCGTCACAGTCGCGTCTGGGAGGCGCCTCCGCCACGTCTCATGCCGGAATAGGGTAACAACTTTTTAAATTTATGAATAGTTGTTATTGTATGGGGAATATTCGAAAATTGTATGTACAACATCCTTTGCTTTCAAGTGGTGATTACTTGTATTGTTTAGTGGTGTACCCTCGACTGATTTGTAACTTAACCCATGTATGATTTAAGTTGGTTTCGATAAAACATAGGTTCTATATCGTGAAGATTTTTAAAACCTAAGAAAAGAAAGTTATTTAAAGAATCCATTTTCATTTCCGTAGAGCTATTTGTGGTAGTTTTTTTGGGAGACATACATACATACATATAATCACGCCTTAACCCCGGAGGGTTAAGCATAGGTGAATTAACACCCACATTTCACCAATCTGTATTCGGTCCTACGTAATAGCGGGTAAGCCTATTGCCGTATTCCGGACACTATTGTTGACTCGAGCCATGCATCTGAGGCTGAGTCTGGGCTGTACATATCTGTCTGATGTTAAAGTTAATCAGCTCTATCTCTTAGTCGCCTTGTAGGACACCACATGGGAAGAGAAGGGGTGGCCCAAATTCTACTCTGCCGGGAACCACGCGACATCTTTTGGAAGAAATACCTACAAATACGCTTGTATGAACCTAAAATGCTGGAACTTCACATCTCCAAAAGTGCAGAAAAAATTCTCCCTATCTACATGAGTATCACGAGCCCCATATCGACGAAGTTTTTCCTTATTTGAATACGAGTAAATACATTTACTACATTTACCTTTTCAAGGACTTCACAAGCGTTATTATAAGTGCTACCTTCCGTGCCCTTTATACAATAATTATATGAAGAAACATTTCAGGGTCGGGTCGGTAGATTTCTATTGGGATTGCAGCCCCTCAGCACACTGTTTACATCTACTCGCTTATAATACCCTTAGGAAGATTGATTCTGCGCAGTTTCCACTTCGAAGGTAAAGATAAAATGGTCCGCGATTGCGTTCAAATATTAGGTTAGTTAACTTTCAGTGATTTTTGAACGAACCATGAGCAATATTATACTTTGAACTTTAGAGAAACTCTCTACTCTACTTGAAAGTTTGGTTTTATTAATTGCAATAATAATTTAATGAAAAATAAATCGACCGAATATATATTTCATATCTGCTACCCCCTTTTTCGTCTACCTTTATAATACTCTTTCATATACGCTGATAAAGGTATAAAGTATTCCAAATAGCTTGTCAGGCCAAATAGTTCCATGAGTATTAATGCGCCCGGTAACTTATAACACTGTGTAATAAATTCCCTGGCTCAGTAATTAGAGTTTGCAATTCCACCTAACTATGGAAAGGGTTTAGTTGGAATTGCCGGCATGCGCAGTAATTTATTTCTTCTACCTACTGTAATATATACTTTTGGAATAAGGTTATAAAATTATGTCAGGCCCCTCAGGTCGGGGTGATTTTACCTCCGCACAGTATGCCCTTGGCGCAATCGCATTTGCGGAGTATTAGAGTAAATACAGTGAATAAAGGTCTCCACCTGTATTCCTCCAGTTCAGGACGTTCTCTTAGATTCTCACGATATTTTCAATTATAGAGTAAGCAGATACCAAATGTTTTCACTTGCTACAATTCTGACATACAACTTGTGCTTCTTCTATTTTCATAATTATCGACGTATATGTATGATAAAGTGTAATATTTATTTTATACTCTATTATTGAGTGAATGTAATTGCTACAAACTGCAATGACAAAGGTTTTCTTTGAAATAAGGTTGCGTGTTGAGGCGTGGGGCGGCAATTGACTCCTGATTGTCAGTAACTAGCGCCTAGGCGACGCAGTGGCGCAGATACTGTTTAAAATAGTTATGTACACAACCTAGGGCTTGTATTATCAAATTCTGTTTTGACGAAGAGGAGCTAACTTATTCTACTTATATTGTTTGTATTCTCAAAGGGCTACACGTGCCTATTATCGTATACCGTGCGTTTTTCCAAACACTGTACTGCTATTGAGAAATTCTTAAAACCCAATAAAATGTACTTCATACAATTGACAAACGTATGCCTTGGCGTGTACTTGAGAACGACTGCAATTATCTCTTTGCACGACTTATGTTTAAAAAGAAATTATAGGCTAGAATTGACACCACGCTGCGCGCTCATATTAGTTCAATAAGTATTTCATTTTTATTTAACCTATTCTAAAGGGTGTCTCATTAAGAACTTGAATTTAAAAAAAAAATATATTTATTTATTTAATATTTTATTAACATTTTTTTCGACATATGTATGGAGGTAGTGATGATATTTACACATGAAAATATCGGTTAAATGGCCAGCGTTGGTCTGTTGGCAGGTATGCACTCTTTTGACGAAATTTTGCAGTACATTTTGCAGTAAGGGCTGCTGGATTTGACGAATTTGACGTACAATTTCTTCTTTGAGTTTCTCAGTTGTCTCAGGGTGCTTCGTATAGACCTTACTTTTCAAAAAACCCCAGAGAAAATAGTCCAAACAAGTTAAATCGCAACTTCTTGGCGGCCAGTTTTGGTCTCCAAAACGAGAAATTACACGACCTGAAAACTTGATTTGTAACAAAGTCATTGTTGCCCTTGCGGTGTGACAGGTAGCGCCATCCCGTTGAAACCACATCTCATTTAAGTCAATTCCGTCTAATTCTTGCCAAAAAAAGTCTATCAACATGTGCCGTCGACAGACACGGCGGCTCCTTCACCATTTTCAAAAAAGTACGGTCCAATTATCCCTCCTGCCCACATGGCACACCAAACTGTCACTTTTTGAGGATGTAACGGAAGTTCTTGAATGACATGTGGATTTTCATCGCCCCAGATCCGAGAATTCTGTTTGTTAACGAAGCCGTTGAGGTGGAAATGAGCCTCGTCACTAAAGATGATTTTGTTGTGAAATTCATCGTCAGTTTGCAGTTGTTCCAAGATCCAGTTGGTAAAGTTTCTGCGCTGTCTATGATCGTTAGGCTGCAACTGTTGAGTTAGCTGGATTTAGTAAGGTGTAAATCTTTTTTCAAAATCCGTTGAAGAGTGCTGCGATGAATGTTTAGTTCCTGGCAACGATGTCGAATGGAGGTGCTTGGTCGTGCTGCCACACTGTCCCTCACAGCTGCGATATTTTCCGCCGATCTTTTCGGCCGATGACGGGTAAGGTCTCTTTCATCTTTCAATGAAAACGTCCGCTCAAATTTTTTGATCTACTTCTCAATAGTAGGCCGCAACGGTCGATTATGCACGCCGAAATGATCACGTAACTTGCGAATCGTCGTTTCCCCATTTTTATAATGGGTTTTCACTATTAACAAACGTTCTTCCAAGCTATAACGCACCATTTTCGTAAATGTCTAAGTTTTAATTAAACAAACACCAAATATGGCTGACTCAACAATTGACAGTTGAAAATGGCGCGCAATTCGAAATTCAAGTTCTTGCTGAGACACCCTTTAGTAATTGTATCCAATAACGGGCATTTGATCTGTCTACTCATAATATTTGTATATGTGTTAGGTATTCCTCAGGCAGTCCATCGCAGACAAGGTGACTTCTGTACAGGCGTCATGTCCCTAACCATTTTATGTAATTGTGGGAATTTCGTTTTATTGTCTTCTGCTCAAAGACTCCTGAGAGACTTTATAATGTAATTCATAAATGTACTTTAGCTATGTCGTTATGCATTTACATATAAAATAACAGTTTTTATGCTATAGTAGTTACATTTGGGGGTAACAAAAGTTAGAGAGTACAATTTTGTTTATAAGTGTTTTGTGTTAAATTAAACTCAAGTTCGTGAGGTCGCATCTCCAAACCCTTGTGGTAAATATATGTATATATAAATACTAGCTGACCCGCCTCAGCTTCGCGCGTGGCGTACTACAATCCCGTAGCACCTCTAAGCCATTATGCGTAACTCAATTGTTTTGCCTTCCCGGAACCTCTCCACTAACACTTGAACTTTATGATACGAACTTTACGAATCGTTTGTATTGGAGTATAGAAAAGTGTTGATTTTAGGCAATTTGTTGGATATGTTTTATGCCTTTTCAGTCTTTTTAGTTTTTTTATAAAATAAACTCTTTCACAACTGTTTGGCTGTGCATTTCGGGGATGACATCAATATTCAGAAACCGTATGTCCTATTTTTGTGACTTTAAAAGTAAGTGTACACCGAAATGTATAACAAAATGTATAATAGTTTGTAAACTTATTTATGTAGACAGAAGTTGCAAGCAGCTTGAACTTAAAAATACAGGGTGTATTTCAATATTTCTGTACAAGCCTGAATAAGGATGTTTTTGTTTTCCTACCACAGTTCAGTAGAATAACGTTTTTACAATTTATGCAATGAATGAGTGAGTGAAGAGTGATTCTGAGATTTTATCGAAACAGGAACAGCAATTTTAGGTTAAGTTTAAAGGTTTACTTTAGTGGTCTAGTTTTAAACTAAATAAAAAAGGATAGAAAAAGCGTATAACATAGAATCATATACATGGAAGTATGCGCACTTCCAGTACTTACTTTAAGATAATATAAATAAGTTCTTATTAACGAAATGTGTGTATTAAAACGGTCGATACGTTCATACCTCGTCAATAGTGTTCCAATGGATCAACACGAGATATTCCTATCGCTAATAAATATGACCCCTGAGTACGTTTGTCTCACGGGGTCACATTCTAAAGTTGAGAAACGCCGACCTTTTTTGACAGTTTGTAGTATTAATGAGTACTTTTCATCATGGAAATTCCATAAAGTTGACCACTTATTTCATAAAGGACCAAAAACTGTAGAATAAAATAAAGAAATCGCTTTTCACAATTTTATTCCGAAATACTACACGTAACAAATATTGTTTATAGGCTTGTAATCTAAACAATAAAAAGCTAGTATAACTAGATATGTCAAAATGACTAAACGTGACTAATAATTTAGATTTGCGATAAAAACCAATAGTATATTTAGTTACTTGTGTCGCGATATAGAATCTAGAACATTACATAAGTAACAATGTTTAGCTCTCATGGCGGGTGATTCTAATTTCAGATAACTACAAAACATAAAAATTCTGTTGTAAGTACTAGGAGGGCTTGTTTACTTATCTATACAACCTTCACCTTGTAACGTACCTTCTACACTAAAGATGACCTGAATAAAGCCACCGACAGCGAGTTCGAGATTCGAACTTTATCCTCGAATAATTTTTAAGCAGAAGTGATACGAGAGGACAAGAAGATCCACCTTATTCACACTAAGTAGCGGACCTGGCCAGTTTTATTCTTAGTTTTATTCTCTATTTAGAAATGTAAAAATATGAGTTATTATAATAAGGTTTTGATACCTTGCTGTATAGACATAGCGCGCCTTTTTGTAATGTTATTTATATAACAGCAACTAAATGTTGCGGATTGTTGCTGGTTGATCTATTTGTTCTTTTTTGTTCCATACCTACTGTTAATTCATAGGTCCCATAGAAGTCGTTGGTTGTTCTAGACAGAATTATGTGATGAAATTCCATAACAATCTCTTACGTAGTTATAAGAGTATCTTGATGAATACGGTAGTAGGTTCGTAACCAATAAAAAATGCAACAGCGACGAGAATTTGCTGAGTGTGCCGAGACCTATCGTATTTATATCTATGCTAGGGGAATAGCACTCATTCACCTTCCATGACATAACAAATAAATCATAGAAAAACACGCTGTTCTATGATTTACTTGTAGTAGTAGTAGTTGACACGAAAAGTTCATCTTTACAGTGCTCTTATATTAAAATCAAATAAAAATAATATTTACATCTTTATGACATTTAAATGACTAAATTATACAGCTAATAATAAAAACCTGCTAGTCTAGTGTTATTTCCGTGAACTGAATATTATTTCACTACACACAATGGAAGTCTCAATTCTTGATATGCAGAATTATTTCGAGGAACGGATGTCAAAGTTCGAGGCTTATCTACAGAAAAGGTCTACATCCAACACTGGAAGTTTGGCTGAGGAGTTTGCTGCCTTTAAGAAGTTTGTTCTTCAGACACTTCAGTCTTTTTCCCAACAGCTTGGTAGTGTCGCGCGAGAGATAGATAACTTGGAGACGCGCAATCGCCGGAAAATTCTACTTCTTCATAGCGTGAAGGAACGGGAGGATGAAGATCTCTGCCGAATCGTCACTGATGTCGTGAAGCAGCAGCTTGGGATCGGCACTTTCTCAGCCGCGGACTTCAGTCGCTGTCATAGAATGGGCAGACAGGCATCCAATGTGAAGCCCAGACCGGTGCTTGTGAAGCTTCAGACACATTTGATGAAGAACAGTGTATGGTCTGTCAAGTCTAAATTGAAGGGTACGGGCGTCACAGTTTCGGAATTTCTCACCAAATCACGACATAAAACATCCATGGCTGCGCGTGACAAATTTGGGGTGCATAAGTGCTGGACCAGGGAGGGCACAGTCTATGTCTTGGGTTCTGACGGATGTCGGCACCGAATTGTTTCGCTCAGTGACCTGGATAAGCTACAGTGCTTTGACGATGAAACGACAGCAGCTACGACATCAAAAAATTCTACTACCAGGTCTAAACGTACTGCACTGAGGAAATAAACATTCTGATGTTGCTGGGTAACATACGTATGTATTATCGTTAATTCTTGACTTCTATCGACTATTATGTAATACTTTCACTAATAACACTAATATTTTCACTGTACCTTCTTTCTTGCTTCAACTTCAACTTTTTGGTTTATGGTTCTTTCTTGCTTCTTCAACTTCAACTTTTGGTTTATGGCTTTTGCGAGAGTTTCTTGCTTCTTATAATTTTGATTTTGATTGTTTACATTTTGTTTGAAGTCTTTGACATTTAACTGTAACAACAGAGTGCGTTCCATGTTCCAAAATGAAGTTTCACTATAATTGAAACATTACTTGTGAAATGAATATGAGCATTTTAGTCCCTAATTTTTAAAGTATTTTTCGTTTAGTTAACTTCAAAATTATGCTTGATACCCAGCTCATATTAATTACCTCATGATAATTTAACGTGTATTTTGCCATGAATTCTTATTTATTTTCCTATTATTGTGAAATAACTTTCAATTAATTTCTTCATTAATTGTAAACACAGGACTGGCGGGTGGACAGTAAGTTGTTTTATTGATAAAATTTCGTTACTTATATAAACTATCTACTTATAAATACTATCTACTTATATACATTATTTACCTATATAATTATACATATTAGTACAATTATACACATTAACTAAATGAACGACTTAGATAGTGATGATAGCTTTTTCTCCGCTAGTAGTCTCAACGACAGCTTTGATAGTATACCTTCTGTGTCACTTGAGGATACTCTTCGGTCACAGTTTTCGGATGTCCCCAGGCATTGTAATGTAGTCCATATAAATGCACAAAGCATTCCTGCTCATTTCCCGGATATGTTGGCTAACCTTGTTCACAAAAATATCCATGCTATTCTTGTTTCCGAATCTTGGCTAAAACCTTGTCTATCATCCACTTCTTATACACTTCCGGGTTTCCAGCTTATTAGGAATGATCGAGTCCCTGCTGGAGCAGGCGGTGTGGCTATGTACATACGCTCTCAAATCCCTTATACAGTCATCAGTATGTCGCCACAGCCGCCACCATCCGATGCGGGCGAGCATCTTTTCCTGGAGCTGGAACTGAACCACACTAAAGTTTTACTTGGTGTATACTATCCTTCATCGTCAACAATAAACTATTTTTCCTCTTTTGAAAACTTGTTAGAGACCTACTTACCATCTTACAGACATGCAATATTAATGGGAGATTTTAATACTTGCTTGGTGAAACCAGGGTCATATATTGCACGCGCTACGTCTCTCCGCCGCATTGTTCATTCCTCTAACTTATCTATCCTCCCTCTGAATACTACTCATCATTTTCCTAACTGTACCACTGGTCTTCTTGATCTCATTCTCGTTTCTTCACCTACTCATGTCGCAAAGCATGGTCAATGCTCTGCTGATATGTTTTCTTATCATGATCTCATTTACCTCTCTTACAAGATTCGGCCACCGAAAGAAAAACCTAAAATTGTTATGCAGCGCAATTTTAGTGGCATTGCCTTTGACAAGCTACGTGAGGATGCTCATAGCATTGACTGGAACCCACTGCTGTCGTCCGATTGTATTGATACCAAAGTCAATGTTCTGACTGAGAAAATAATAGAGCTCTACGATGTGCATGCACCAATCCGTGCCATCAAAATTAAGCATTTACCTGCACCTTGGCTCACACCTGATATTAAAGAGTTAATGTCGAAAAAGGCTGCAGCTAAGGCAAGGTATAAAATTAGATCCACCCAGATTAATCTGGAGAAGTATGTGGCCCTGAGAAATAAATGCAATAGGGTGTGTAGGAATGCACAACGCCAACATATCCATACCTCGGTAGAAAGCGGGGATCCGGCAAAAGTCTGGAAATTTCTGAAGACATTGGGAGTTGGAAAGTCACACCAAGACTCAATTCTTAAAAATTTAAACTTAGATAGACTTAATATACATTTTTCTTCTTCGTCCAATTTTAATGGGGCTACTAAAACCAATACACTGCAATATCTTTCATCTATTCCAATTCCTGATCATTCACCTTTCGTCTTCAACCAATTGTCCGCTTGTGATGTTAAGAAGAGCATTTTGTCGATTTCATCGAATGCTGTCGGGAGCGATGCCGTGAGCCGTAATATGATTGTGCCAATTCTGGAGCAAATTCTTCCTATCCTATGTCACGTCTTTAACTACTCCATTTCTGGTGCTATTTTTCCATCCTCATGGAAAAATGCCCAGATAATCCCGTTACCCAAGAAATCTAAGCCATGTTCCTATTCTGACTATCGTCCTATATCTATTCTTCCTTTCCTATCTAAAGCTTTAGAGCGTCTCATTCATTCGCAACTCAGCTCCTTCCTAAATAAAAATTCGTTACTAAACCCGCTACAATCCGGCTTCCGACCTGGCCACAGCACTGCGACAGCGTTGGTTAATATCACGGAAGACATAAGACTAGGCATGGATGGCGGTAATCTCACGCTTTTATCCTTACTTGATTTTAGCAACGCCTTTAATACCGTGGATTTCGACATCTTGCTTGGTATACTCGGCTCTATTAACATATCTCCAACGGCTATTGAGTGGTTTCCTAGTTACCTGTTTGGTCGCCGGCAACGTATTCGCGTCGAAGAATCAAGCTCTTCCTGGTGCAATACGACCGCCGGTGTACCGCAGGGTGGCGTTTTATCTCCGTTACTCTTCGCAATATTTATAAATACAATCTCACATCCTACCACCTTTATGCTGATGACCTACAAATTTACACCCAAGCCACCCCAAACAACTTGTCCAATGCATTTACTGTGCTCAAAGAGGACTTAGATCGGATTTGCGAATGGAGCAAGAACCATGGACTCACTCTAAATTCTTCCAAGACACAAGTAATTGTTATTGGTAGTCCAAGGTTGACTCCAAAAATAGATTGGGCCCAGCTTCCTCGGATTACTATGGGTGGAGCCGTCGTGCCAGTTAGTGATAATGTCAGGAATTTAGGTATCTACATGGACAAAACATTTTCTTGGAATATTCAATTACAGGAAACGAGTCGAAAGCTTTTCGCGTCAGCGGGTGCCTTACGTAGGCTCCGAAACTTCCTCCCAATTGCCACTAAAACTGCGCTTGCACAATCGCTTCTTCTACCTGTTCTCGATTACGCCGATGTCAGCTATCCCGATCTCACAGAGGAGCAACTAGATAAACTTGAGCGACTTCAAAATTTTTGCATACGATTCATATTTGGTCTTCGCAAGTATGATCACGTGTCAGATTTTCGTAAACAACTCAAGTGGCTCCCAATTCGGCTTCGCAGGAATGCCCATATTCTATCAATGCTATATAATGTATTGTTTAATCCCACCACTCCCTCTTATCTCAAAGAACGATTCCAGTTCCTCCATGCCACACATACGAGATGCCTGAGGTCTTCCGAGAATTTGAGGCTGAGAATGCCAATGCATTCCACTGACTTTGTTGATAAGTCTTTCACTGTTAAGGCTGTGCGCTTATGGAATGCATTACCATTAAATATCAGACGGGCACAATCACTAAATGTTTTTAAAAGAATGGTATCTATCATCTAGTACATAGCTCGCAGTTAAAAACGCTGATTCATTGCTGTGATCCTTCTTTCATATTATTATGTACTATTTACTTTATATGTACTATTTACTATTATATATATGTACATATTACATTTATGTGTTAAAACTGTTTATATCTATTTATACCTTTTCTACTTCACATAAAGCCGTATATTTATTATTTCATTTTATTTGTACTTCTCTCTCGTTTATTTGATAACTACACCATATCTTCTGTTTCTGTCACATTACTGTCCATCCCAAGGTTGCCTGGAAGAAATCGCTTCCAGCGATAAGGCCGCCCATTGTACATTAAACTGTATACATACTATCTACTTGTCCTAGTGTAATTTTTTGGTGTACAATAAAGAATTATCATAATATTAATGAATTGAATTTTTAGGAGTGCTGTTATACCGAATTTGCGCCATCGACGCTAGAAATCTCTTCATAAAAAACGAAGACATTGAATTTCTCCGTGAAGAGGCTGAGCTTACACACTAGAATTGTTTGTATACGTCGTTTAGTTAGGCACCTATCACTAAATATCGATATAAGCATCGATAGATCGGAACACAGACGCAGGCCAATGTACCACCATGGATATGGCGAGAATTGTTGAGAGCGGGAGTCTTTACAAGTCTGCATCTACATGCGATAACACAAGTACATCCTCAGCGAAATTCAAAGGAGATTTAGAATACAACCGCCTCTCTTCGGGTTTAACTAAGCACAGGGTAATGGTATTTGCTGATGAGAGTGGATATGGACTGCGAATGCTTTTGCAAAACTTGCTTGGGGACGCTTTCATTGTCACGGCTGTCATAAAACGCGATGCACCTATGTCGGAGATATTAAACTCTTTCGAAATGTGTAGGGATTTTTCTAGTTCCGACTATGTTATAATCATGGGTGGTTCCACACGACAATAACCCTATGAAAGTGCAATCTTATTTATATTACATACTAAATCAAATGAAAAACACAAATGTTTTGATTGGGGAGATCTATAAAAACATGTATTTAAATGTGTATAAATTCAATGACTTGTTGAAACATGTTTGTATAAATAATTGTGGTACAGCACATGTCGTTAATTTTGGTGTTCTTTACAAATCTCGGCTCTATACTCCTAGATACTTTACTAGACTGAGTATAGCCAGATCGTTGCATAGAGAAATACTGCGTTTAAAATATAAATATGAATTCCTTAAATATATTAAGAAGGTGCGTAGTGATGTGAATGTGATCACAACAACATATCCCCAAAAAAGTTATAGTAATGCGAGTATTCAGACTTGTCACACTGCCTCAAAGTCACTGTTGGTAAATGCAACTACTCAGACTGATAATAATACAGGGAATGTTGAGGGTGAGTTTTTTCGTGGAAAATGTTAATACTTTGAACATATTTCATCAGAACTTATGCGGACTAACCAATAAAAAAAAATGAATTAGAATTGTACATAAATATGCTAGTAACCAGACCTGATTATATCTGTGTCACGGAACATTTTCTGACCAAATTATCGGCACCTTTATTGACTTTCACTGGCTATAGCCTGGCTGCATGTAATGCAAGAGTCAATAAAAAGAGAGGTGGTAGTTTAATATTGGGACAATGTAGTAGAGAGATTACTGACTGCCCTCAAGTTAACAGGTTGTATAAGCAAGACTCGTTTGAAGTGTGTGGTATAAAAGACGTAGATACCGGTCTCTATTTGTGTTGCTGCTATAGAAGTCCTTATGATACAAATTTTGCTGATTTTATAAAAAATCTAGAAAGGACCTTGGAATTTCTATTTAACAGAAAGGCCCTCATTTGTGGTGATTTTAATGTAGACCTTTTGTTAGAGAGCAATGAGCGTACAGAATTTTTAAGTCTACTAAAGTGTTATAATTTTAGGGCCCTTCTTCAAAAAGTTACTTTTATTCGTAACAATATGTCCTCTTGTATTGATAACTTTCTAACCAATATAGACGATCATTACATAAAAGGTACTGAAATAGACCAAAATGGTTTGGCTGATGGACACGGCGGAATTATTTGTGATTTGTTACCTACTCAAAAATTCAATATAAAGCAAACAATAACTATGAGTCGTAGATTATTTAATAAGAGCAACCACAATACTTTTAGGGAACAATTACTCACCAACGAGTGGAGTTCAATGGGTATAAATACATTTTTAAATAAGTTTTATGGCACATATAGGCATAGCTTTAGAAAAAAATCTAAAAACGTTTCAATGGGTGAAAATAACAGCATAAAATGGATAACGGAAGGTGTCAGGGTGTCCAGCAAAATGAAACGTTTTCTGTGTGCGAAAAATGGCAACTGTTTAAACACGAGCATCTTAAATTACAGAAATAACTATATAAGATTGTTCAGAAGGGTAGTCAGGGCGGCTAAACAGAATGCTGTGACCAGGCAGCTGGAAAACGCGAAATCTGTTAGCAAAGAAATCTGGAAAGTAGTGAATAGACATAGAAACGTAAGTAGGAATAATATAACAAAGAAAATCATCTTAAATCATTGCAACAAAATTATTGACAGCCCCAAAGATGTTGCAAATGTGTTTGCAGCACAATTTAATCTTAAAAATTCGGATACTTCATTTCAGGCATATCAGGCGATATCTTACTTACAAGATTGTAGGGATAGGGTTATAAATGATATGTCCTTATCAACAATTACACCGGATGAAGTTAGGAGAACGGTTGTTGCAATGGATAAAAAGAGTTCCAGCGGGTACGATGAACTGCAAATATCTGTGGTAAAGGAGCATATAAATTTACTAGCCAGTCCTTTATCGTCCTTTTTCAATAAATGTTTTGAGGAGTCTATCTTTCCGGAGCAGTTAAAGCTAGCCAAAGTGGTTCCATTACATAAAAAGGGTTCATTTTTGGACCCCGGTAATTATAGACCCATCTCGGTACTGCCAACTTTATCAAAAATTTTTGAAAAATTAATAAAAACTCGACTTGTCCGGCATCTTATGGAGAATAGAATTATAAATCAAAGACAATTTGGTTACCAAAAGGGTGTAGGTACTGCAGATGCCACATATACTTTAATCGATGATATTTTAAACAAATTAAATGATAAAATGAAGGTAGCCGGTATTTTGTTAGACTTGAGTTCTGCGTTCGACACTGTAAATCATAATCTACTTTTAATGAAACTGGAACATTATGGAGTTAGAGGAAAGGTTCTGATTTTTTCAGTTCCTATTTTAAAAATCGAAATATGTATGTAGAAATAAAAGCTATAGATGAAAATAATTGCCTAAAGGCTTATCATTCGCAAATATGCCGCGTTAATACTGGAGTTCCACAGGGGTCCATTTTGGGCCCGATAATGTTCATTATATTCACTAATGACCTAATTGACTATGCTACACATAAAACGCCTGAAGATGATCTAGTTGTATTTGCTGATGATACTAACGCGGTAGTCAGTGCTAGTGATATTCACCTGTTGAATACTAAAGTAAACAAGACACTAGATATGTTTCAGGAATGGTTCACTGCAAATAAACTAATTGTAAATGCTAAAAAAACCAATATTATACTATTCCAAACTACCGCACGAGGCACTGATACTTTAGATGTAAAGTTTAATGGAGACAAAATAAATCTTGTAAGCTCAGCAAAGCTGCTAGGTATCCATATTGATGCCTATCTCAACTGGACAACGGAGCTGGATGCTATCGACGGATCCATATCATCAGCTTGTTACGCTTTGCGAACCTTGCGAGATGAAGTTAACATCAGTCATTTGAGGACCGTTTATTTTGCACTAGTTGAATCTAGACTGCGCAATGGCATACAGTTTTGGGGGAACAGTTATAAATATAATTGTAATAGAGCCTTCATTTTACAGAAAAGGGCAATTAGGATTATTGTTCGCATTCCACAATGGGAGTCATGTAGAGAATTTTAGAAAATTTGAAATACTTACTGTTCCGAGCCTTTACATACTTATTGTTTTGAGCAATATGTCCAAAAATATTCATAAATTTGAAACGGCAGATGAGAGATTATTAAGAATTAGCAGACGAAGAAATGTAATAAAACCTGCCTTCCTTCCCACATTAGATGTTGTTAAACATGGTGCATCATACCAGGCAGTTAAACTGTTCAATTGCCTACCAACTGAACTAAAGAATAATAATCATAGGACATACTTTTTTAAAACAAAACTTAAAACATATCTGCTCTGTAACTGTTTTTATTCAATCGACGAATTTATGGCAATGAGAAATACTTGAATGACATTTAAATTACTAATTTGACATATTATGGACTTATATTATGTATTTTGACATTGCGGTGAATTTGATTGGGATGACATTTTGTTTTGACAACCTTTATATTTTGTTATGTTATGACATTGAAATGGTTGACTTTTGTCTGGTTTAATTACCTCTTTTGTTTAATTCCTCTGTTTGTTGCTCGATTTTATGTAAATTTTTAATTTGATATAACTATGTACATTCAGACACAGTTGTAAAAGATTGTTAATGAATAGAAATAAATAAAAAAAATAAAAAATAACCAACTTACCTAAATATACCCTTTTGTTCATTTATACAAAAATATTTCTGAGTAGAATTTGTCAATTTTAATTTTATCGTATTACCGCAGCCACAAAGACGCTTTCTTCTAGAACACCGCGCCCTATTATTCGGTTGCTCTACATTTCACAATACCAAATGCCAATGCGACTGGTAAGTAAATGCCGAGGTATATTGAATTCTCGTAGGTTTCGAGATTTTCTTACAAACATTTCCAAACTTATGGTATGTTATTGTAAGCAGCGATGAGTGTATTTCCTCAATATTCGAATAATACTAGGTAACTATATTTTTTTTATTTATTGGTTTCTTGGTTCATTTGGGGTGTATAAGAGCTGTTGTGGAATATTAAAAAAAAGGTATCTTTTCCCATTTACCAGGTACTTTTTCTTGACCTACGCCACTAAGGCTGAGTTTTGAACTTGCCTTATTTGCGTTCTTTTCTTGTCACAATATATTTTGAGTACTAAATTATAAAAATTATATCATCACTATGTCTATTACTTCTATTATCTTTTACATCTATCTCCACGTTACCCTGTTAAATAACGCTTGGCATAAAAAAATATCGTCTGAAATTTGAAGTAATTCAAGGTGCGTGGGCCGGAATACGTGCGGGATGTGAGTTACTCTCGATTTATGGATGTTATCCGGGAATTTGTTCCTCCTTGGGACCCATCCACCGACTTGTTTATACCAGTGTACAGACCTCCTGAGGGTTCGACGTGTGTATGTATATGTATGTTCACAAGTCGAACAAGAGTGAGGAAATTTATTGCAAGTTCTGTTATGTACAGGTGTTAAATGGGGTTTTGTTCGTCTTTGTGCAGTCTGTTTTCTTTTATATTGGAATTGATGGCGGTGGAGGGGCTGTGAGTGATTGTCTGTATATTGAAAGCTGCTGGGCAGACGGTGGACAGTAGTGGACCTGAAATTTTTACAGCGATGCACGTTCACTTAGGAAGAACTGCGATTCCATCACTGAAATTAATTAATTGGGAATAAATTTGCACTGCTTTTACAACGGCTGTAAACAAAGGGGTGCACGGCTTGGGAAGCACATGCATAGACAAGAAGCTAATAGCACTTTAGCGTTGTACAAGTGAATTACGAAGGTGACAGCCGGAGGACTTAAAAAAAACCAATTTGTTTTAATTAATTTATTACGATTAGAAAGATTACAATTAAAATGTCTTATGTCTAGACTTGGACGATGCTAGTACCAAAGTGCTGTAAAATTATATTTAATTAGGTAAAACAGTTTTTACGGGTCAGCACTTTTATGTGGCGTGATCGGCGACGGCACGAGGCGCCGATTCCGCAATATTGAGGTTCGATATTGAGCAATGGTTGACACGAGGCAAACTCGCGGACTTGCAGAATTGGTGTAGGCAGAGCACGTAACACCTCCCCCCTCAGACCAGCAGCTATTTGAGAATTTTCAGCGAGAATGCTGCTGGTGGTTGATCTGGGCTATCTGACGTTTCAGCGTCTTCTGCATTCCGGTCGTTGGACTTTTTATCTTTCGCGTTCCGATTCTTAAACAGCTGTTGTATGAAACAGTGAATAGTCAGTCCTGGCCTGACTCGGGATCTGTATTGGATGCTGCGTTAATAGTTTATCCTCAATCTCACGTAGATTTTTCATGTTGACTGATTTCAATTTCAGATATGGTATAGTTTCTTCGATGGTATTGGGTTCTTTCGGTATCTCGGTGATTTTTAGGGGCTGACCCTGGATGCGATCATTAACATTGGTAATAGTGAACTCCTTAGTCCGTAGCAGGCAGTTTTGCGGTATAGTCGCTAGATAGCTTCCATGGAGTAGAGTAAATTCTTGTCTCTCGCATTGCAATTCTGTTCTAGTGGGGTGCGGGAATATGAGCGTGTAGCGTCGGTCATCTAGTTGTTCCATGGTTTCCTGAGTTAGTGTGATCTTGACTGGAGCGCAGGATTTGTTAGAAGGCCGGTTAGAGATGATTTCCCTGGATACAGTCGATATGTTCTTCCGTTGGATAGTTCATGTCTTCCTCGCAGAGATGATATTGGCTTAACTTCGGGCATTCTGCCTCTATGTACTTGAAAGCCTTACCATTGGTTGCTAGGAAGGGATAAGGAGGGATAAAAGTATTTCCTAGTTTATTGGGAACTATTGCTAACCTGTATAAATCGAACTTAGTGGGAGAAATTATTGGAACTTTAAATATAATGACTATTCTTTTGTCTGTATAATAGTAACCGGGTCTTATTATAGGGTAATATTCTCTCAAGTCGAGATCTAATATTTGTCCTGAACTATAAATTAGTTTTAACCTGTTAATCATATTACCTAACGTAACAATATCTAACGAACTATGATGAGTGCTCGATGCACGTATAAAACCTAAGGTATTCTCTATTCTAATTATTTCCAGGAGTAGATCATCTACATTATCGCTAATTATAGATAAGAGTTGCGACATTCTGGTGTATCGCACAAAGTCAGTTTGGTAGGATAACTTTTCGTCTAAGAGCCATTCTAGGGTCGCGTTAATTTTCTCCTGGTTTTGGACAATGGTTTTAAGTATGTTAGCATGTCGAGACATCCAGACTTTATTAAGGCTGATGTGCTCATTCAACTCAGATACTATTTTCTTATCGTTATTTTCTAAGAATGAAATCGCTTCATTATACAATTGGGCATCCGTATGGTCTAAATTTCCCGTTATGCTTTTAATTATCGATCCTAGTCCATCAATAAGACCTCTTTTAGAGCGGTTTGGTTCCAGAGACCTAAGCTGCGAACTGATCGTTATTAATTTGGTGGATAGGGGGCTAACTTTAAGTTCAAATAACGGCGTCGTATTACTGTCTAATCTATTTTTAAAGTAGCTTATTTGTGACTCTACTGAGGCAAGTCTGCTGTCTATGTCCGTTAAATCAATGTATTGTAAAAAGGAATGGTAGTGCGTAATGAGTCTGGCTTGTCCAAGTTTAAAGGGCAAAATTCCGGGTCCTTTGTCTAAACTCTCAAGTCTTATCTCTTGCTCCATTGTCAGGTGGATCGTCATGGCGAGTAGTATTCTGTAACAATTTAGAACTGTCATGGATACGCTTTAGCCGGGATTTAGCTACGGGGCCTTTCTTTTTTGATGTGTAAATGTGGATTGGAAGGTCAGCTAGAACGGTGTCATGAGTATAACGAGGCGCTAGCTTTTGCCTACTTGCCACTGGGTTCCTAACAAAGACTTGTTGGTCCGGTTGGTACTCTACCTCGGTCTCTCTGTCTTTATTTCGGTTTTGCATCAAATTAGTACGATTGGTCTGGGTAAAATCATTAATTAGGTCGTATACTGTATTCATCTGGTCTCTGTGAGTTAAAACGTACTGCTGCATGAGATGTTCTGATAAGTTAACGTCAAGTGGGTCTCTAGGGTCGAAATGTCCTCTTATGATATCGTGGGGTCTACATTTGGTGAAGCTATGAACAGAGCTGTTGTAAGCTAGTACGGCATAAGGCATGAGGTTGACTATGGGGTCATTTTTTTGTCGTAGATGTAGGATACGTAAGTGTTCTAACAATGTAGAGTGAAATCGTTCGACAATGCCGTTGTCGTTGGGGGAGTGAGCTAGAGTCCTATGGTGGTTAATTTTGTGTAATCTAATAAATTCTGAGAATAACTGGTTTGTGAATTCTGTACCGTTATCTGTTACTATTGTTAGCGGGAGGCCATGGTGCGTACAATATTTCAAGATTGCTTGTAGGATACTGGTTGCGGTTCCATCTTTTACATAGTATGCTTGACCATACTTTGAGAACACATCTACTATAGTTAAGTATTTTTCATTTTGAGCTGTAAAAAGGTCCATATGCACTATCTCAAATGGTTTTGAAGCTGGGGGAACAATGTTAAACTGTGGTCTGATTGGGTTCCTATCATATTTCGATTGGCCACAAATTGCGCATTCGTTAATATATTTAGTGATGTCCTCTCTCATTTTCGGCCAATAATACTTTCTAGAAAGGGCAAGGTAACATTCGTTTATTCCTCTATGATTAGTTTTGCCTTCATGGTAGTGCTTTATAATTTCCTGCTGACGCAAGTATTCCTTAATGTCTTCTAATTCGGCTTTAACTAAAACTAAATTCATGGCTGAGTTTTTAAAATTACTTTGGATGATTGGAATGATAGAATACATGCCTAGAGGAGGAGTTATCTTTAGAGCAGTTTTAACTTTAGGGTTGACGTACTCTTTGACGGCATTTACTACGTCTTGTTCTAAATTAGATTCTGAAACCTGAATGAAGGTCCTGGTATGTGTGTCGAAAGGTTTAGTGGATACAGTTCTACGTTTAATGTCGCCTACAATAGTTATACAAATTTGTCGGTGAAATTTATTTAAGGGTTCGTCTGTTATGGGTACTTCTAAAATAGGGTCTTCGGCGCTAGTGTGTGCTGTAGCTGTTGTGGAGTGTAAATGTGAATGCGGTTCCTTCGGATGGGTTGGCTATCAATGATTCGGTCTCCTCGATATTCAGCTCTACTCTGGATAAGGCGTCTGCGTTAGTATTATATTTGCCTTTTTTATAGATTATAGTATAGTCAAATTCACTCAATTTAAGTCGCCATCTAGTCAGTTTAGAGTTAGGTTCTTTTAGGTTCATAATCCACTGTAAGAGCTTATGATCAGTGTAAATTTTAAACTTACGTCCGAATAGGTATGGCCTAAAATATTTGGTTGCCCATACTATGGCTAAGAGTTCCTTCTCTATTGTACTGTAGTTAGTCTCGCTATAGTTTAGTGTCCTAGAAGCATAGCAAATCGGTTTGTCGGATCCTATATTTCCTTGGGATAACACGGCTCCAATGGCCACGTTCGATGCGTCTGTCGTTAAAATAAATTCTTTACTAAAGTCCGGATATTGTAGGATAGGGTCGTTCATTAGGAGAGTCTTACATTTGTTGAAACAGTCAATATAGTCAGCGTCAAGTGTAATTTTGTTAGATTTTTTCAAGCATTTAGTCATGGGTTTGGTAATGCGAGCAAAGTCAGGTATAAATTTTCTGTAATATCCTAGTAATCCGAGAAATTGTTTGATTTGTTTGGGAGTTCTCGGCAAGGGGTAATTTTCAATGGCTGAGATTTTATCTGGGTTAGGTTTGACACCATCGCCGCTAATTATATGACCTAAGAATGCTGTCTCTAGTTTGAGGAATTCGGACTTGTCCATCTGTATTTTAAAGTTTGAGTCTTGTAATCTTTTGAATACCTTTTTTAGGTTAATCATGTGTTCTTGTAATGAAGTACTAAAGATAATGACGTCGTCTAAATACACTAGGCAAATTTCGTTCTGTAACCCTTTAAGAACGTTGTCCATTACCCTTTGAAATGTAGAGGGTGAGTTCTTTAGGCCCATTGGCATGCGCAAGTACTCGAAATACCCCTGTTTCACGTTAAAGGCGGTCTTAGGGATGTCGTCGGGATGCATTTCACATTGATAAAATCCAGAGGCTAAGTCTAGTGTCGAAAAATATTGGCAATTACCAAGTTTGTCAAGGATGTCAGTTATGTTCGGGATTGGGTATTTGTCGTCAATAGTCTTTTCATTTAATTTGCGGAAGTCTACTACTATTCGCCACTTTTTCTGTCCAGATGCGTCTCCTTTCTTAGGTACTACCCAAATAGGCGAGCTCCAAGCCGATTCAGAGGGCCTTATAATACCTTGGTCTAACATTTTGGTAATCTGGTCTCTAACTTCTTGTCTATGAATAAATGGGTATCGGTAGCTTTTAGTATATACGGGTAATTCGTCCGTTGTCTTAATTCGATGCTTGATTTTATTTGTAAAAGTTAAGGGTTCTCCTTCGACATAAAATACGTCTGCGTAGCGGGAGCATAAAATTTCCAAGTTAGTTTTTTCTTCTAAGTTCAAATGATCGGTACGTAATCGCGATAAGACATGTTTAATGCGTTCTGGGCTGGGTTCAATTCGGTTACATTCGGTATTAAATAGTTGTACTTGTAAAGGGAGTTCAAACTTAACAGGAATATCGTAATCGCTTGGGTTCTCTATTTCAATGATACCAGTACGATCTGTGACTGTAGTAATACACTCATGGATGATACAGTTACAGTATAATTGTTGCGGAACCAACACGTCTCCGTCGGGTCTATAGATAGTGTTACGAGCGTGGGGGTCGGTTTAAATAGAAAATGCGAGGACAACCGTTGAAGACAGATTTTATTCAGCTGCACTTAACTTACAGCAAAGCGCGTACAAATTCGATAACTCTTCCTTACACAATACACAGTCACTTGTATAATCGCACTGTATCGCTTCGCACACTTTATCGCAATGATCGCTTCGAATTCTAGTCGTAGACTAACTTGAGCAGCGGCTGTTAGCTCGCCTTTTATATAAGGCGCGGCTGAGTAGCGAAAGATCGAGAAAAGACAGGTACGTTCTGAAAAAGACAGGAACTTTCTGGGAGGTTCTATTAGGTCTTGTGTCTCTTTCTATTCATTCCATTCCTTCTAGAACAGTGACGTCAAGGCATGCTGTCTCTTTCTAGCCTGACGTCTCGTTCTATTCATTCCATTCCTTCTAGAACAGTGACGTCAAGGCATTCTGTCTCTTTCTATAGTGCCGTCTCGCTCACTCCTATGGAAATTTGGCCATATATTGAAGTGGCCAAGCGCCGGGCGTAGCAATAGGTACATTTATTAATTTCGAAGAATTAGCAGGAATGGTTTCCTGGTACTTGGGTAATTTACATTGGTAAAGGTGAATGGGGATTCTTGTGTGATCAGTAATTAAATAATTATTTTTAAAGTCTATTTGGCTCCATCTAACAAATCTAACCCTATTAAACCATCGAAATGATTATTAAATTTATAAATAAAAAACTTTACATTAGACTGGTCGTTGAACTCTACGAAATGTGGTATAGTAATCGAGTACTTATGCATACTAGTTACTCGCGCATTAGTTACTTCGAACGGGTCGTAGTTTAGTGGGATGTGTGAAAAGTACCTTTGAACAGTCTCAGGACTCATAAAAGATTGATTAGCGCCAGTGTCTACAAGTAATTTTAATGGGGGATCTGACGTTCGGATATAACGTAGCTCTCTTTTAGTTTGTAAGTTTAATTCTATTTTGATTTTTGAGGATTCGGATCCTTGCGAAAATCCGTAGCTTCTTTGTCATTCGAGATACTAGGTGGGGACGCCTGAGTGCAGCTTTCGTCATTCGAGTCTTGGTATCGTGTGCCACTTGGGTCGTAAAAATAGAAATCAGGTGTATAGTTGTCAGGATTATAATAGTCGGGGTAGTCATGCTCGTAATAACCCGGATAGTCAGCTTGTTCGTATTGATAGTTATAGTCATATGAATCGTCGTATTGAGTCATTTGGTTAAAGTTCATCTCACGAGACTTAAAATAATTGTTGGGAGGCGGGTTTCCGAATTTACGCCAGTCGTGTCCGGTGGACCCTAATGGTCTCGGTGCAAAATGACTAACACCGCTCATAGGTTTCGGACCGGTGTAGGTAGCTTGGGGATTTCTGTTCGGTATCTTAAATACGTTGCTCTGGGGGTTATAATTCGGTGGGGGAGCGCAAAACATTTGCTGAGTGCGATTGTACGTATTAGGGAAACGATTAGGTACCTGCATAGGCTGGAAACCTGGTCTCCACGGCTGCTGCTGCTGTGGTGGCATGGGCATGGGCTTATGCCAGCTGGGCCCTGCGCTAGAGAAGCTAAAAGGTTTGGGTGTGGATGGATGGACCATCGGTGGCACCTTGTGGGCCGAAGACGTAGTAGCATTTCGTCGCTCGGGTATGCTATCGTTACGTTGTTGTAAATACATTACATTCATTTCTTGTTGGACAAATTCCAGGGCCTTTTCGATCGTTTCGGGTCTCATACATCTTATACGGGACCCTAAAGGTTCTTTAAGACCTCTAACATATGATTGTAATGTTAGCTTTCTATAAAGATCGCGCTTAGCCTCAATAGTAGTAGGTATATGCTCATGTAAAGAGACATATGTCATAATGGTACTGAAAAGCGTCTGGCATTTGTCGTAATATTCCTGCGGGGTGCTACTTCCTTGGGTCAATAAGGACATGTCATTATAGAGAGCTGTTTCGTCTCGTTGGTCAGAAAAGTTATTAATTAATGCATTACGAATCCCAGCCCAACTTTCCGGTATTCCGTATGCATTTATAGTGCGGGCCGCCGAACCCGTAACTTTATTTAAAATGCCGTTTATTACGCATAGGTTACTTAATTCGTAACCAGGCTCATTTATCACATACTGCACCACGACTTGGTCGCATATCTTAATAAACCGCGTTAGAACATTCGGATTGCCATCAAAATCGGGTACCGCACGCAAAGCTTTATATATAATATCAGGGTTGAATGCCATTTCGGGGTTATTTAACTCTACGCTAAATAATATATCTAATCCTAAGCTATCTGAGTCGAGAAACCTATTACTATCTAATTCTTTACGTCTACTTATCTGTCTAGAGGAGACAGATTTCTCACAGGATTTTCGTGGATGAAAAATTTTGATTTATTAATTAAGACAGGTAAAGGAAAGACAAAGAAGCAACACTTTTAGAAAGGTTTCAAGCATTTACATATACATTGGTTCTTCTTGCGTATCGATAGCTGGATACCGCCCTCCGCTGCGTCTTCTTAAGTTCAGATATTCGATGAGGTATAGATATACCGACAGCGACTATCGGAGTCAGCAGGTTAACGATTTTTGGAAACCTATACCGCGCCGCGCACTGCCTCGAATATCCTACCGACTGCGCCAATTACGAAGGTGACAGCCGGAGGACTTAAAAAAAACCAATTTGTTTTAATTAATTTATTACGATTAGAAAGATTACAATTAAAATGTCTTATGTCTAGACTTGGACGATGCTAGTACCAAAGTGCTGTAAAATTATATTTAATTAGGTAAAACAGTTTTTACGGGTCAGCACTTTTATGTGGCGTGATCGGCGACGGCACGAGGCGCCGATTCCGCAATATTGAAGTTCGATATTGAGCAATGGTTGACACGAGGCAAACTCGCGGACTTGCAGAATTGGTGTAGGCAGAGCACGTAACAAGTGTTAGGCAACTTTTGGGGACGATTGTAGTTTATTTATTATACTAATTTGGAACTTTTTGTATAACACTTTTTTCATAAAATAAGTGAAAAATAATTTATCATTGAATATATACACTAAAGGTAGAAATATACCAAGTCAAAATGATTAAAAATCTCCTGACTTTTTTTACAAGAGTTGTGGGTTAAGTGATGCGACCTAGCATACTCTTGACATTGACCAACTAGCTTGCGAAGGCCGCACACCGAAGAAATGAAATTATTTGATCGTGTGGGTCACAGTGCGACACTTACGATGGTCAGTTTACATTTACATTAAGATGTCTGGCTCGCTATCCATAAATTGGATTTATTGGCTTTTATGGGCCCAACTGCTGTTTGACCCTCCACCATTACTGGGAGAAGGAAACCTGCGTTAGACGCTCGTCAGTCGTTGACCAGCCCCTCTAGACAAGTGGCAATTCGTTGGTCGGCGTTTGATGAAATAGAAAGCCGAATGTATGGGATTTGACGTATTTGACAGTCGTTAACGCATGTCATGAATGTCAAATCCTATACATTCGTCATTCTATTCCATCAAACGCCGAACAACGAATTATCACTTGTCTAGAGGGGCAGGTATGCTGGCTTGCAGGTACGCTGGTTTACAGGTTGGCCCGAAGATTTTGATGAAGTCTCATGCGTTTTTAGAAAATAAGTAAATACGTATAGCTTAACTACTTGTGAAATGGATTCTACATACACATAGATACATGTAGATAGAAACACCCAGAACAATAAATAATCTCGCATACAAATATTAACTAAGCGGGAATAGAACCCGCAACCTCTGACGTAGCAGTCGAACGTGGATTATTCGTATTCTGTTAGGTAACGGTTACGAAACCCCGAAACCCTCGTTTTTCACTTTTTAATTATTGTTCTAGTTACTTTTTAAGTTGCCTAACTTATTCTTTTTGCATTTTTAGCTACTTGTATATCTATAAAGCCTGGTATATGCTTATGTAAGCACTAGTTGTTAAAAGGACATCTGTGTTATCCCAACCTGTGTTGCCAACATATTGCTACTTGAGTTTTACCCTTTTTGCGGGTACTACATTATATTATGTAATAAATTGCGTTATGATAGGAGGCCTAAAACAAGTTTTCTCTCTGGAATTTGTAACGAGAATATTACTTTAGTTTTTAGCTGTTTTAGCGGAATATCTATCTAGGAATATAAGTAGGTATATATTTGAAAACTTTTTATCAGAATCCATCTTCGACTGTCTGTCCGTGGCTATGGTTGCTGAAAAGCAGTAGAAACATCAGGATCAATGTAAATAATGAATTATTACCTAATAAATCGCTCTCAGATCCGAAAGATTTTTATATTAGGTCGTTACATATGAAATTGCGGAAATTTTCTTACAGATTCATGAGTTCGTTATTCCTGTAATTTAATAGTTATTTCCATTATTTATACTTCGTTTGAAAGTTGATTTCAAGATTTTGCAACTCTGTATTAAATTTTGTTTTTATTGGCCGCAACTAAAACAGTACTTCCAAAATGCTATCCATTTTGATGATAAATTTTTACAGCTGTCACTTTTCAAAAATGTAATAAAAGTTACTGTTAGCTTAATATTTTCTCATTCATACACAAAATAAAAAATAAAATTTGGATTTGTCATTCCTTAAAAAAAAGCAAAAACGTTAGTACTGCAAATTGGGTTTCCTCCAATTTCTTCAGTAAAACGGCCATTTCATATGTAACGACCTATTATTTTCATGTGTACCTAATATTCGCTTGTTGATCTTGAAAATGGCATTATCATATCTCGTATCCCACAATGGGACACAAAATAAGACAAACCACATTTTCACATATTTCATTTTACCTACTCTTCAGTTCACAATAAAAATTCTCTTGAATTTTCCACGCTTAACATGAAAACCCTTAATAGATTACCATCAGACGTCGCGTCGCTCCAAAATAATCCTGTAATTAAAATTCCGAAAGATCAGACTGTAATCGAGTTTCGCATCGATGCGGGTTTCAATTTACATTTCAGATCCATCGAGTTGATCTACCCTTGAATAGGTCGCGAAACAGTTTTGGACATACCATTGTCTCAATTAAGTCCCTTAAATTGTACGAGCCTTTTGTCCTACGGACCACCTGCATTGTGACGGGTTTTGCTGAGGACGGTTTGAATTTCGAATGGCACAATAACTCCGGATTATGGTAATAGTTGGGTCTTTAGCAGCTCATATAAAAATAATAAAGATACGAATTTAAGAGTCACGTTCAATTTGAATATTGTTTGCTGGCCGTTTTGTGCCGATATTGCCAACGTTTTTTTTTCAAATTACCGCTTATACTTACACTTAATAGTACCAGCCTCAGAGACAATTAAGTTTAAGTAGGTACTAAAAATGTTAAATACGCAACAGTATTTTATTATGGTTTGTCGTGTAATGTAAGTGAAGTAAGTCAGTGGTTTATTTCAAACATTTTTTTATCATTAACTTCCTATTAGTTAAATCGACTTATTTAACGCTATGAAATATTGACATTGTATGTAGATGTCTAACATACTATGAATTTGGTAGGTAGGCATGTGTTACTTTTCCAGTCTGACTGTCTGACATCCCGTCTGCCAACTGGGCTTTGCCCTTGGGGACGAATCGATTAGGCGAATGTTTGCATGTTGATCAGATTGTGCGATGACATAATATTCACTGATTTATTCCTAAAATCCATTTTAAGATTTAATCATATATTATGGTGATTTACAAATTCATTGCATTACTACTGCTCTAGATCTGAAAATTTAAGGTAGCTATGAAAATATTTGCGGGCAATGACGGTCACCGTATTCTCATTACCTGCCACTGTACTGCAGAAAAAGCTAAGAATTAACAACTGAAAATTCAATGCTCACCCTTAATGGCGTCACCACCGTTAAAAGATGCATAGATTTATTTATATTCGTTTATACGTGCTACCTACTAATCTGTTAGATGATGGTATCAAGCCACTTCTACCACATTATGCTTAAGATGAGTGCATCATACTTATTTATGCTAGCTAATTTCGGACTTAGTTCCCACTTCAATTTGACTGCAAAACTTCTTAGTTAATTAAAATAAACTAAACTAATAGTAATGCTACTGTAATAATGTGAACTGGGTATTATGTATTATGTACAAATATACTAATTGTATGCCCGTACTAGCCAGATCGTTGGAGTCCATGAAAGTGAAAAATATACTATCACTAGAACAAGAATGACTCAAAAGAGGCAATTAAAACTAGACGATGAAAAGTAATTTGTATGAAATTCTTTTAATTCATTACGTTCATTCGACAGCAGATCCATTGGCCAATCGCAATCGAGTTCTAAATTTGACGCATGCGCGTCCGTAGGCGTCGGGTCGATACGGTGTGTGACGTCACGAGCGTTGACCAATGGCGCCGAGCCGTCGCACATCAATCGATGTGAACGATTCTGCTATTTTCTTGCCTCCTTTTTGTTCATATTGGCGCGTATGTATTTAAATATGTTTTGTGTCACGGCCAATGCAGCCTTTCTCATCTTAAACTGACTCGCGAATTAACTGTGGAGTTTTCCATGCGTGGCTATGATGATTCTTGATTTCCAACTGTAGGAATATGCAATTTCGCCATTGATAAAAATTCATCCAGTAGTCCTAGACCTAGACTTAAATTTTATTAACCATTGGTTATTGCGACAACATGATTTTTTATAGCTATTTTTTGGAGGCAATGACAGAAACTGAGGTCTTTACGTAATTACGACCTACAACTGTAGGACTGAATGAACGTTCCACACGGTCAAAGATAGCATTGGTTATTATTCATAAGATAATTGGTAAATGGTAGGTACCTCATTCAACACTAACGTTATACCGAATAACACTATGATTTATTATATTAACCCGACTGCCTAGAAGGGTCATGTTTTTCGCGCGTATTTTGTATGTATGTATGTTTCTTAAATTCTTTTTTACCTCATATCTTCTGAACCACCGTACGGATTTCAATGATTCATGTCTCCAATTAGAGGTATTTATTACCGAAGTGTTCTTGGGTACATAACATATGAAAAAAAGCTATCTGTTGGGTTTTTTGCCGCCAAAATATGTGTGGTAAAGAAAAATCACTCAAATTTATTGAGTGGGGTATCAAAATGAAAGCAATTAGAAGACGATCACAAAAATATATTGTGATATCTAAAAAAGTGTAAAATAAAATAAATTATTAAGATCAAAAAAAAAAGACCCGACTGATGCTAAAAAGATCGAGACAAGCTTCGGGCGGTTACCATTTGAAAATCTTAAACCAGATGAAAATTAATGGGTACCGCCTGCTATAAAGCTTGTTTTCGATCTTTTTAGCATCGGTCGGGTTTTTGATTTTAATAATTTATTCTCTTTTTTTTTAAAACAGAATTATGCTATCAACATAAATCACAAACGAAAAGGTGCCCAAGAATATGAAAACATTCACGAACAGCACGAATGAATGTTTATCTCATGAATTGTAATGTCTCGTATAATAACGTTGAGCTCAAGGATGCTCTCCGAAGGCTGGGGGCGTGATAGTGTCCTGCATAACCCTTTCACAGCCGGAAATATTAAATAAAACCACTCCACGAACAGATAACTTTGTACATATTGGGTTAAAATGGCCTGGGTAACAAGTGTGTTGGTTGCCAGGGGCTATTTTATTGCCTGTTCATTCAAAAGGTTAGTGGACTTTATATTTACAGGATAGCTTTCAAGATGGTTTAGATAGGAAGATAGTGGGAAGTCCCGGATGGAGAAACGCATTTATATATGAACATGAACATAGTTAAGTTTGTATGAAGTAGTTTAGTGATTTTTTCATCGACAGCCTATTCTATTATTACTATCTTCTTTATAATCCGCGCTAATCGCGGTTGCAGCCAAAGTACTAATTGCTGCTCAGTCTGGGTTCTGCTCTTACACACTTCCCTTATTATTGGTTTATCTCCGATCCTCGTCAAACAGCAGTTTACCGGATTTCTAGTAGGGTTGGCTAGGATCCCGTAGATTTTGTTAGAGCTCTGTAGTTCTTACATCCGTGAAAAATACCTAAGGTAAATGAAATAATTTTGAATAAATCGCGGACATACCTACAAACTTACATAAAAGTATTTTAAGTCGAATATAAAACCTCTTCTTTTGCATACGTTTAGTTAAAAATGAATTTGTTAAATCTCCACAATACCTATTCAGAAAACGCAACAGCGTCAGCGGGATTAAATTTAGAAATTCTAATGAATTCGAGTACAACAATGGTGAATTACAGATTTGCTGGCCAGTTTTCTGAACGCAGATTCTTGTATTTACATTAACAAATTCAACATAAATTATAATGGAAACTGTTTGCGTAAACATGAAGCTTATTGTTCTAAAAGTTCAAGTCTACCCGCAATTTCATCAAAATTCTCTTCAATACAACTGAGTAAAGATTCAAACTTTGTAGACAAGTCTAAGAAAAAGCTTATATTGATATTATGAAATTCAAACTTTTGCATGTGTTATGTCATTATCATCATTTTGGACAGCCTCTATGGTATACCGGTAATGAACTCGACTGCGTATCAGTAGACGCGGGTTTCATTCCCACACAGGGCAAATATTTACATGCATGAACATGAACAAGTCTATTTTCGCTGATCTGGGTATTTTTGTGCCTCGGAAAGCATGTTAAGCCGTTGGTCCTGGTTGTCATGCGAATGTCTATGGCAGTATCGTTACGTGCCCGAAAAAATCGAACAACTAGTAGGGTTGCAAAACATAATCTTGATAGTGGTCCTATTGCATTGCGAATCTGTCTATCTGTCAATATACAGGTTTTAATCTGGACGCGACAATCACAAATATTACTTACTAAGGCCTAAATCAATAAAAATGTATTTGGTTCGCTTTTTCTACCAGTTAATATTGACACTGTTGAAGTACCTAAAATCCTTTCAAGTGATGAACACTCTTTTGTAAACACGCTCCAGCGGGCCGCGCAGAATGCTCGCGAAATTACAAAGTTATACGAGACGGTATTGATTTTCAATAGTTGGAAGTTTGTCTTAATGTGAAGAGTTTACAGCTCTTAGATATTATTCGATTTTAGTGGTCGTTAGGTTGCCTGAGAATTTCTTGCTTGCTTATGGGTTTAGGGAGCCCCACAAGGATATTTGGGGCCAAGCAAGTCGATATATCTGCTGGTTTACGTACGATTTCTGGGGATGTTTCTTATTTCGGGGTTTGAAGGTCAGACGGTAGTTGCTGCCATAAAAGCTGTATAAGCCAAAAGAAAAGAAAAAATCCTTGAATGCAACCGGTAAAAAGTTTAGATGATGATGAAGTTACTTACGTAATGAAGCTTATGAATGTTTATAAATGTCTACCGCGGTAGCCTAGTGGTATGGGTAATGGACTGCTGAGACGAGGTCTCGGGTTCGATCCCAGGTTTTCCATGGCACACACCAATGACTTTTCGATGCTTTTCGAAGTTAAGTGTGTATTTATCGCAGGTTTATCAGTGCCCAGTTAATGGCAATAGGCTCGCCACCTATTACATTGGGACCTAAACATAAACCGGCGAAATGTGGGTGCTAACACTTCTGCCTACCCCTTCGGGGATAAAGGCGTCGGTTTATGTTATGTTATGTTATAAATGTCTACAATAACAGAGGTGTCACTCAATTATTGGTAAACCCTACAGTAGAAATAGAATTTTTCTACTTGTTTCTATTAATTTTAATTCCGTCAATAGGTGCATGAGATAAAAATGAGGTAAGCTGAGACAACAGCCTGTACAATCCTTACAAACTTTTACCACAGCGTATTTTTTTCAAGATGTGCTTAGTATTTTGACATAATAATAGTTGACTTTGCACAAAGTTAGTAAAATAATGTTAGTTATAAAATAAATATCTCCTAATGAGTACCCAGCGCCCGGCTATAATTAAGGTGTCGAGTGTAATATAACCTACAATTATTAGCACTACACTACGTCATTGAGGGTTTCACATCAATGGTCTGAGATTTAATGACGTCATTACTTGCCGAAATAGGCCTATTAGTTGGTCTCATGTTGAGTTTTTGTTGACCATAAGTTTTTCAACAATGGATTTTTTCAAGTAAAATGAAAGCTTGTGTGTAGCTTGACTTAAGGTTTGGGCTGAAATCGTCGTCGGTCCGCATAATTAGGCTCTTACTGTTATCAATCGACTGAATGTTAAACGTATACTTTTTCAAGACACATCCCAAAATGACCACATCTCAAAATGACCATATCTCGACATGACTATTTCTCACAATGTTAACATCCGGTAACGTCCATTTCTCTAAATTACACCTGTTGGTATCTCGCATAAGGTAGGTAACTGATTTCATTGGATGTTAAATATTTATGTCTTTACTGCAAATTTTACTGCAATTTCGGAGAAACGCTGATATGAACAGTTTGGGATATCTAGTCTGTACTAAATCATCGCTAACAACTGTTTTAAATTGTTGATGTCGGTACCGTAAATCACAGCTGCACTCAAAACTCGCGTTCAGACCGATACGGAACAATGAATCATTATATTTTTGCGACTACAAGGCGCCCTTTTAAGACGTCGTTCACCAATTGGCGTTATTTTGTGTTTTGTGTAAATTTTATAGACTTATGAACCGACTACCGGGTATCTACAGAGCAGGGCTGTACATGCCTGTACATTCCAGTTGTTCCACGGGTACTACCATTTTGTGAGTTAGTTTTGAGTCACAAAGATTCAACTGTTCAAAATCAGCACTGGATCTGTAAAAGCTAAAATAAACCTTCGAAAGTTGTAGCAGATCCTGGGTCGTAAAGTGCAACTTATGGAAGCAATCGGGATTAACGCTCGAATGGCAATGAGATAATAAAAGAATCACGTTTTACTTAATATAATTCTTGCACTAATTGCTTAAATTGGTGAAAGACTTCAAGCAGCAAGTAAAGTATAAGTTCTTTATGCTTTGACGGTCGCGAGGTAATAACGGGTATTCACCAGCGCTGGCAAACTGAACGAAAGTGTTTGACAATGAGTGATGAGTGTGATCATTCGATAAGGCACCATTATTACCCCCATTAATGGCAGTCATATTTCGTTGGTGTCCGTATAAAATCTCAGTAATATCTTTGGTTAGTTTCACCTTGAACGACTTCTGTATCAAAACAAACATGGAATATGGAAGCAAAAATGTAAGGACGTCCACTGCTTTTTGCGTGTGTAGGTACGCATGCGGGCCTTAAGCCCGGCAAATAATATTGTGTATATCGTGCAGCAGGAGTATAATTGAATATTGCTACACGCATGTAATACCTCTAGTGTTACAAATGTTCATAGGTAACCGTAACCGTTTGACCTCAAGCACACCCGTCGGTGAGCATGAACAAGCACTTGCCACTCGATGTGCTTATTTGCTACCACGGTGGTATATAAGTGACTAATACGCTCAATCAACCCATCATTCCTATTGATAAGGGTTCAGCCATCTCGATAACTGAACTACGTCAGCTGTCAGCGGGCTCTTAGCTTGTCACAGAGCATTAACTTCTCTTATTAATCTCCGTAGGGTTGGCAACATGAACGACCTTTGTTGCCAACCTTACATTGTGGTTTCAGTAATGTTTGTAGGGGCCGAAGGCCGATTGTGAATCGTATTGAACTTGGTGAGGTCAGATTTTATCTGTTTGAAGATTATCTGCGTTTGTTGGGAGTGTGATTATCATGTGCAATGTATAGGATTACTGTTGAGCTGGTTACTAATGAAGGTTAAGAATATAAAGACGTACAGACATCTTATTAGAAGTCGAGCAAAAAAAAGCGTCACCACTGTACCGTCCTTTTCTCGTTTTCAATAGTATTGTTACGAGCGTGGGGGTCGGTTTAAATAGAAAATGCGAGGACAACCGTTGAAGATAGATTTTATTCAGCTGCACTAAAACTACAGCAAAGCGCGTAGAACTTCGAAAACTCTTCCTTACACAGTACACAGTCACTTGTATAATCGCACTGTATCGCTTCGTACACTTTATCGCTTTGATCGCTTCGAATACTAGTCATGGACTAACTTCAGCAGCGGCTGTTAGCTCGCCTTTTATATAAGGTGCGGCCGAGTAGCGAAAGATCGAGAAAAGACAGGTACGTTCTGAAAAAGACAGGAACTTTCTGGGAGGTTCTATTAGGTCTTGTGTCTCTTTCTATTCATTCCATTCCTTCTAGAACAGTGACGTCAAGGCATGCTGTCTCTTTCTATAGTGCCGTCTCGCTCACTCCTATGGAAATTTGGCCATATATTGAAGTGGTCAAGCGCCGGGCGTAGCACTACCCCCTTCTTAGACATGCTCGTCCCGAGCATTATTAGATCCGTAGTATCTCGCCAGTCGGTCAACATGTACAACCTTCAAGGGGCTTCGCTGGTTGCGTTGTATCCGGTATGTAACGTAATTGATCCTGGTGACAACTTTATACGGCCCTTCTCAGGTTGGAGACAACTTCGGAGATTTGCCTTTGCGACGCATCGGATTGTGTAGCCATACCAACGAGCCTTCGTCGAACCCGGCTTGATGAGAGTTGCGGTCGTATCGGGTTTTCATTCTTTCGCTTGCCTGGAGCCCAGATTCACGGACGTGGGTGTGAACTTCATTTAGTCTATCGCGCAATGCACTAGCATATTCCGTGATTTCTTGCGGTGAATCTGGAGGACGTCCAGTCAGTAGATCAGCCGGTAGTCTCAGTTCTCTGCCAAAGTTTGCACACGCAGGCGTCACCGTTGTGTTTTCATGTATCGCTGTTCTATAAGACAACAAGAACAAAGGAATATGACTATCCCAGTCCTTCTGGTGGCTCTCAACAACCTTAGCCAAATGCCTTTCCAAGGTTTGGTTAAATCTTTCAACCATTCCGTCAGACTGCGGATGATATGGGGTGGTCCTGGTTTTATGAATACCCATTATCCTACAGGTTTCTTGAAATACCTGTGATTCAAAATTCCTTCCCTGGTCACTGTGTATTTCCAGAGGAACTCCATATCGGCAAAGCACTTCCGTGACTAGTCTTTCCGCGACTGTAGTTGCTTCCTGGTTAGGTATGGCAAAAGCCTCCGGCCATTTAGTAAAGTAGCCCATTTCTACTAGGATGTATTTGTTTCCAGACTCTGATGCAGGAAATGGCCCTGCAACATCTAATGCAATCCTTTCCCAAGGCGCTCCAACATTGTATAGCTTCAATGCTCCCCTGCTCCTTGTATGAGGCCCTTTTACCGATGCGCAGCATGTACATTTCCTACACCAATCTTCAACAACCTCACGGCAATGGATCCAATAGAATCGTTGACGAACCTTCATCAACGTCTTCTTCACACCAAGATGGCCGCCTGAAGTTCCGTCATGAAATGATCTCAAAACCTCATTAATTTTAATCTTTGGGACAACCAACTGCAGATGTGAGTCTTTCCCGTTTGCAGACTCCCATTTTCTACACAGGACTCCATTGTGTATCACGAGGCTTTCCCATTGTGCCCAGTAGCTCTTCGTAGCTGCACTCATTTGGGAGACATCACTCCATTTTGGCTTAGGTGTTCCTGCCCTTATCCATTCGAGAATAGGCTTGATGTCTCGATCCTCTTGCTGTGCTTGCTGCATGGCTTCGCTACTCCACTCATCGCTGACAGTAACAGTCCTTATCGTTCTAATCGGCACACTGTCCTTAGCTTCCTGCCTGCCACAATGGTTACGTTCCACCGGACAAGGTCTTCGAGAGAGCGCATCTGCATTTTCATGCGCTTTCCCACTCCGATGTTCGATGACGAAGTCGTATTTCTGGAGCCGTTCAATCTGTCGCGCCGCTTGTTCTTGGCCATTACCTTGTTGAGTCCGTTTCGGGCAGCTAGGCCGAATATGTCCTTGTTCTTTTCAGAAATAACACCTGGGGGCGAATTTCCGACGGTACACACGTTGCTCATTTGTTGAGATCTCACGCAATCTATGTGCTCGAGGGTCATGTCGTACAGCTTCCACTTCAAGGGCGTGAGCAACAGCATCTTTAAGGGTTGCATGGTGACCCAGACGGACGGCAGCTCTCACCTCCAAGTCTCTGATCCCGTCAATAAAAGCTTGCACCAAAATGATGTCAAGAAATGACGAAGAAGCTCCTTGGTAAGCTTTTCTCACGAGCTTTTCTATTTCCAAAGCCCACTGCTGCAGAGACTCATTAAGACGCTGGTTTCTGTCCTTCAATTGGGCACGGTAGACATGTTCTAAGTGACTATCACCGTAACGTGATTCCAACGCTTCAAGAAGGCGGTCGTAAGTCACTTCACCTCCAAGCGCCTCTAAAACACTGAGTGCTTGGTCCCGTAACCCCAATGTTAATGCTGTTTTGGCTTGCTCCTTATCCCAACCGTTCGCCTTTACCACAGACTCGAACTGCAGTTTGTAAGCAGTCCACGAGGAGGTCCCATCAAATGGCGGTACTTTGAACTTTCCGACAGCCTGTGCAGATGGAATGGTTACAGAGCCAGCTGTTCCGCAAGCTATTTTTGTCTCCAATTTTTTTTACATTTTGAGCCACAGACTGCAGCCGTTCCTCATAACTCTCAAATTTCTCGTCGATACTTCCTAATTTCGCCTCGTGGCTTTCTATTTTGTCTTGCACTGAATGAATTTTTCTTTGCCATTCTGCTTTAGACTCTTTCAAGAAGGCAAATAGATCTTCTTGTTGTTCCCGGAGCTGAACCTTTAGTTGTAAGGCCTGCTCCTCCTGTAGACGGGCCTGCTCTGCCTGTTGTTGCTGGAGCTGTGCCTTCAATTGCAGAGTGTGCTCTTCCTGGCGACGGGCCTGCTCTTCCTGGCGTCGGGCCTGCTCTGCCTGGTGACGGGCCTGCTCTGCCTGGTGACGGGCCTGCTCTTCCTGGCGACGGATCAGCTCCTCCTGTTGTTGCTGGAGCTATGCCTTCAATTGCAGAGTCTGCTCTTCCTGGTGACGGGCTTGCTCCTTCAATAAGGTCATAATCGCGCTAAGGTTAATTTCCGATGATGATCTTGAAGCACCCGTCGACGTACTCGGAGTACCCGCAGCCTCTTCCGCGGCCTGGCTTCTGGTTTTAACTCCCTCCCTGTCGTCTCTCGGCGTTATCGGCATTTTCTATCCCACTTCTGACACCAGTTGTTACGAGCGTGGGGGTCGGTTTAAATAGAAAATGCGAGGACAACCGTTGAAGATAGATTTTATTCAGCTGCACTAAAACTACAGCAAAGCGCGTAGAACTTCGAAAACTCTTCCTTACACAGTACACAGTCACTTGTATAATCGCACTGTATCGCTTCGTACACTTTATCGCTTTGATCGCTTCGAATACTAGTCATGGACTAACTTCAGCAGCGGCTGTTAGCTCGCCTTTTATATAAGGTGCGGCCGAGTAGCGAAAGATCGAGAAAAGACAGGTACGTTCTGAAAAAGACAGGAACTTTCTGGGAGGTTCTATTAGGTCTTGTGTCTCTTTCTATTCATTCCATTCCTTCTAGAACAGTGACGTCAAGGCATGCTGTCTCTTTCTAGCCTGACGTCTCGTTCTATTCATTCCATTCCTTCTAGAACAGTGACGTCAAGGCATGCTGTCTCTTTCTATAGTGCCGTCTCGCTCACTCCTATGGAAATTTGGCCATATATTGAAGTGATCAAGCGCCGGGCGTAGCAGTATATATATTATATATATACGACCCCCTATAACTTCGTTGTGGATGAAACTAGAAGAAGCTTGAGTTTTCAGTAACCGTGGAGGAATTAAAAACTTTAAAGATTTTTATATTGAAATGGTCACTATACGATGGTTAGGTTAGATAATTACGTAACAACTTAAGACAGAAGGTACCTTAAGTAGGGTCAGAATACTCAGAATAAATTAATAACGACTTGGCAGAGCTCGCTTGTTATGAAAATTTAAGCTCGTCAACCGCCCTAGCGCCGCGTGCTATTCTAAAAATACATCCAACAAACGTGTTCTGCGATTACATGGATTTCACAACTTTTAACGATAAAATTAACTGAGTTGCGAGACTTGTTTTTTTTTTATTCAAGTATTGTTGTTTTCATGAGACAAACCTTTTGAATACTCACTGGATTAATCCTTAAACTACTAGGGATACATAGTTTTTTGTTGTTCTCTTTGGATTATGCATATATCAACTTCTTTACACACTTCATGAGCTTCTTTAACTGTAATTTAACCTTTAATGCTAGCCCACCCGTTTCAAGTGCTTTTGACCTGCCGTTTTTGTAATCACCAATTTTGGCTCCATCCAATCAGAAAAATACGTTTTCATGAAAATGATAATCAGTGTATATTCTCCGCTCGCCTGTGCCTTAGCTACTGGATATTTTGTCGCTCGCTCAGTGCTCATTCATCCTACGTGCCCTAACCACGTTATGCAATTATAATAAAGTTGGATACTGTGCCCCTAGGATGGAAAACATTCGAGTTCGTAACGTAAACGTATCCAGAGAAAAGAGCAATGCGATTGGCCGCCTGCCTACTGTGAACCAATCGCAATGCTCTGTACTCTCGATACGTTTACGTTACGAAATCGAATGTTATATTATTCGTGCTCGGGGCACTGAAGGGACATTGAGACACTGTAGCGAAGTCTTGAGAGGCGGTACAAATAATTAGACCTAGACTGACTTTGACTGACTGACTTTTACTTGTATTTGCGAATTTACAAGAAACTAGGTGTTGCCCGCGGCTCCGCCCGCGTTGATGTCGGTTTTCCTGAATTTTCTTTGCTATAAACCTAACGGAGCCCGAGACCTTTCCAACGAATGCAAAACCGTGGAAATCGGTTCGTGCGTTCTGGAGTTAAAGCGTCAGGAAAGAAAACCCGACTTATTTTTATATAGTAGATTAATGTGGCAGCCCGTACAATGATTTGGTAGGAACGTAAGTTTTGTAGTGTGCTTTAAGCTGTATGTTGCTGCTCCCTCCTCGCGTGCGCCGAGCCGTCATATTGGTGCGTAAATATCACGCCATATTATAGCCACCAATCAGGGTGATGCCACTATGACGCGATGTGTGCAGCTGGTGCACCAACAGACACACAATGTAGATTTTTGTAGTATTCTATCAAGGTTTCATCTAGATTAATGTTATCTATAAAGCTAATAGCCGACTCACAAAATAAGATAAATGAGACAAGTACGTACAGTGCGCTCCCTCGTGGGAACAAGCTTATTGTTTCACACGTGCAGAGCCGGGGTAAAACCTCGTAGTAAAATACTATTGAAATATGTAGCTTCAGGGAAATGGAAGCCAAGTGTTATCATTAACTTGCTGTTGCCTGTGGTTCCAAATGAAATACTGACCCTGTTCCCGCGAACTACAGGATAGGTTTCTGTAGAGGCTATAGTTATGTTATAGTTCGCAGTGTGTTTTAGTTGTCTAAAACATTTTCGCATTATTTTCTAATAAAACCGATTTGGGGCACAGCGGCTGGATGATTTTAAAGCAATTCCAGAGTCTATAATGGACGTACAACCAATTGGTCCGTTACCTACTTTACATATTTAGGATAATTTACTATCGGGGTTTGGCGGTTGTGTATAGGTGACTGTGGGTCTAACAATGATTTGTAGCACTGGGTATGACTGAACTATACCTACTTATGTTATTCTTTTTACTTGTTTCAGGTAAAGAAGCTATTTCTCATAAGTAAAACCGTACCATACCTATAATATAGCGCCAATCATAGAACCTATCACTAATTTTCTGCTAATTTTCTGTCAGAAGAAATTAATAAATTACAAAAAGAAAAATAATCACAAAAAGTAATAAATTACAAAAAGAAAAGTGTCAGAAGGCCAGGTTTGAACCCGGTACTATCTGAAACCATTAGGACTTAAAGTCGTATAGGTACGATGCTATTTATCGTATCTTGCAAAATAGCCAGTCTATAGCTAATGTTGTAAGACGTCAGTCGTCGGTTACGGTTCAAAGGTCAAGCGATCCTGACGCAAGTTTAACACTTTTCACCCATTCAACGCCGCTAAAGAAGTTTTCACTTCTAAAATTGTCAATAAAAATTTCAGGTGAGATTGGAATCCTGTGGAGTTGATAGCATTTACTTGAAATCAGCCTTTAGTAGTGCAAAAATAACATCAATCATGATACATTTTGTAAATAACCATTTACCATTATTAGACCCTAACATATGTTGTAACACATTCTCTTCATTTAATATTGCTTCGAGGCTTTCGCCAATGATGTGTCCGTCAGCTCGGCTGATGGATCGCCCATCCACTATTATGCGATATAAGATTGATCGGATTCTGAAACTTGTAGTCCATTAACTCTCCACGTACGGTACAGAGCATTTCAGTTTATTTTTGATGTGTTGTATTATACAATGTAAAAAGAAAATGTATTCATACTAATATTATAAATGGGAAAGTGATGTGTGTGTGTGTGTGTGTGTTTGAGTGTGTGTGTATGTGTGTGTGTGTGTGTGTAGGGGTAGATTAGACCTTGAGAAAGAACATAGGTGAAGTTTGGTCGCGATAATCGACATCCACGTAGGCAAAGCTGCAGGCAAAAGCTAGTAAGGTATCATCATCATCATCATATCAGCCACACACAGTCCACTGGTGAACATAGGCCTCTTCCATAGATCTCCAGAATGACCGATCTAAAGCAGCCCGCATCCTTCAAGGTATAATCAAATATAATAATATATCAATTTATATTATTATATTTAGCTATTTGCGTCTGCGTAAAGGCATTAAGGACGGCGAACGGACGTGAACTTTGCTTTGACTATTCTTTACGCCTTATACCTTTAATGTTTATTTAACAAGTGAGGATTGGTGACAGTTATTGTTTTATTGAAAACGCGTCTGCTGTTATTAAAGTTCCAAACTCGATTACCGGGTGAACTAAAATGTTCACGGTTAGAGCCAATAAGCTTGCCTCTGACACTATGTAATAACTCAATTTTCTTACTAAATTTAATAAATGCATGTGTTGGGGCAATTCTTTAGTGTTGGGGACATCGCCGCGTAATAAAATTCTTCAAAAATGAAGACCTTGTTCTTATTTACATATCGTTAATATTTATGTAACAACATGTGACATCGTTGTACAGACGGCGGTTTTTCACCGTATATTTGATGTGCTTATATGGCAATAACCGTCGGCGTGACAGAGTGCTGCGGGAGATTTTATGGCGGCCCAAGTACGACCTAAATACGGCCCAAAAACGACCTTAATACGGCCCAAATTCAACTCGAGTAATGTGACGAATGCATTACTCTTAATCTGTGACACTTGGCCCGTGGTGTGGTCTCCTTTTTCTGAACCGTTCGTTCTAATTAAGGGCGAATTAACCTCTATCGTAAACCTAGTTTAAGAGTACTTGTTCAGTAAGCTAACAAGTACATTAGAGACGGCCATTAGGCTTTTCTTTTGGGGTAGGCTTAGTACTTTTGCTGTGTTAGGCTTAAGATTATTTAGTTATTTTTTATTTTTAAATAAATAGTATAACACTGCACAAGGATATTCACCATGTTTTTTGTTTATAGTATAACCGATATTCCGGCGCTGTTTTTATAACACTACGTTTAAGAAGGCTTTAAGGATCACAGTTATTAAGTCAAAGGTCCCTGTTCTTTTGTTTTAAAAATCAGTTGAACAAATAATTGGTTCAAATGGCAAAAAAACCCCTGACAAGCAAAGACTTCATACTAGCAAAGCACTAAACTTCATACGGCAACGCCACGACAGGCCAACAAAGATTTGATGTAATGCAAAAAAGTTTACACCATTACAAACCAAACTATCGTGTACAATATCCTCTCCCTTTTAATCGACTTACTTCATGATAATCTACAAGTCCCTATACATTATTCATTAAGCGTAGGACCCAGTTGCATAAATAGCGCAAGCATCGTACGTCAACGGTCGTGGGACTTCGTGGGTGGGTGGTGACGTAGACGTGCTAATTACTTCGAAAAAAGCTTACGAGTTCAGTTATTGCTTTTCTCAGTACAACAAGTTAGTAATTATCAATTAGGTGACTAAGAGGTAACCGAGTTATGTAATATTGCCCACGGAGGCACGAGTGATACGCTCCTGGTTTCCCATTCTCACCTCAACCAGTTAACTTCCCATTAGGTAGGCCGAGTTTTTGTCTGTCACCTAAGTGATAGGAAAAGTTAAACTGATATCGAAATCGAAAAATCTAAAACAAAAGACTGACTGGAAGCTTGTTATCGATACTTTAGGCGTTTATACACAGCGAGATTTCCCCGCATTTTCCCGTAAACAATGGCGGCAGTGACGTAGGATCACGTTGCGTCTCATGTGACACTGAGGGTAGATTAGCCATTAAATGGATTTCGTTCACCTTACGCAACATCCGTCTCTTTGTTTCCGTGGATGGGGTCGGTGAAAACGTACCGCAAATACCTTGGTATAAAGGGCGTTTTGCCCTAACTTCGTAGGGACTGATATTGAAATATTGGTTACAGGCTATTTAGAGCAGGAGTAGACAGACTGTCCTTTGTTTAGAAACAAACTGACAGTCTTATAATTTTCTTTGACAAAGCAAGTGAACTGGAGTGACAACACAATAAACAAACACAGTTACACACCAATATTATGTAATTTAAGAATTCGAATGACTTTGAACCTTGTTTTTCATGAGTTGTACGTTTTTCACATTATCAATAATTCTTTTCTATACATATATAGGAAGGAAAGCTTCTAGAAAAGGCATCCTGTAGCCATTTCCGTTAAAAGACCTTTACCCATGTGCGTAATTAATAAAGCTAGGAAAAATTCTAATTAAAGTCAACAGTAATTTATATGGTATCTGTTTACCTGAAAATTTCTACGCAACTAACAAACATCTTAATTGCGTTGTTTTGTTCAACTAATGGAGAAAAACTATTCCCACTACAGGTACCAGTATTCTTCTAGAGTAAGTATACTGGTTTGTTTAATTACCATTGAAACAATAGTTGAACTTATAGTTGAGCTCATCGGAAAAAATCCACCCAATCTCAAATATTAAATTCATTTGACAATAAGACATGAGTGGTTGTTAATGTTGTCTTTTGCGTCTGTATGGGCTTAGAAAACAAATAGATGTCTATTAATTGAATTACGATAAGAGAGGACTACAATTAAAAATACTGTAAAAAATACATTTACATATCTTTGTGTTCATAACTTTACGGAGAAGTTATTGCACGTCACTCGTATCACAAAAGTGACGGACAGAAACATGATAAAATATGACACTCGAAACCTTTTTTTTGCCACAGCCCTTTATGAAATATTAACTCATTATATTGTATGGTCTGGGCTTTGTCCCCTGTCGGCGATATACTTTGTCACTACCGCTGTAAGGGTAGAAAAATCTCTACAACGTCAAATGTCAAAGTTCAAAACTGTTTTGTTATTGGAGCATTGCGTAATGTGAGCTGAAATCTATACAAGTATACTGAATATGATAATGGGATTATCGTGACGTTGTAGGTACTTTAGTAAGTTTAAGTTTATGAAGTGCTAGAGAGCGTAACAAAATCACATAAATTACTATCTTAATTATTGTCCTTAAAGAACTCGTATATCACAAACTTAATTTGGTGCTAGACAGCGTATAAATACTAATAAACTGTGCCCTTTAATGTTGAAGAATGAGACGTTTAATATCTTAACGGTCTCGGCAATAGCCTAGACTGAAATTTTCTAGACTTTCCTAATAAATGTATAGCTACAAGCTAGAGGTGGTTTTAACTTGGCGGTAGAGCAAAAAGTCGCCTACACAGCCTTTTAAAACTCATTGAGTTACTTTTAAGGGTTGAACAAGCAAGGTATCTTGAATAATGATCACGTAGGTACTAAGGGTTGCGTCCGGCGTAGATACGATGGCGTAGCACTTGTCTACGTAATGCGTAGATTGTATTACTGCTACGCATTTCGTAGATGTGTCAGATATACATCAGTCTACTTACAGATATTTAGTTCTGGACGGAATTTGATATGATTTTATTAAGTGTATGTTTTAAATTAATATAGCAGTGAACACGCTTAGCGTTTATGGCGTTAAGTGGTTACGTGACTTCTGATTGTACATAACACGAGAGATGTCAATCATGATGTTGCCTACAGAGGGAAATTATAATGTAATAAATCTCAATTGCTAAATCCTTAAAAAAAAAGTATTTTATAAAATAAAGTAAAATTAATCAAACAATGCACAATTTACCTGCCATTACTGATAGTTACGAAAATGGGTGTTTAGAAACACATATTGATAACACAGGAGATTTTACCAGGATATTTATTATTAAGCCTGACCGATTTCGCCTTACGCCCTAAAAGAAATGGTCTTATGAAACATTTCTAATTGATCGATATCTAATTTTCAATTCCGTATAACCGTCAAACTCATATTTAATAGGAAACAAAAATAGAAATCAGAGGTTCACCTTTCCAAATATGTAAAGAAATTCCTCCAACATTGTCTTCCTCGTCCGTTTCTTCGTCGGTCCTTTCTCTAATAAAACAATTTATAAGGTAATGCTCGAACGAATCCATGTTCGTATCGGAAACTCCTTGCCATTTACGGTGAAATGATTTCATCCCGGCCTCGTTCCGATGCTGGAATCGATTGCTGTGATACTGTGACCTTTGTCTCGCATCTCGCCCGCGCACTACGCGCGTGTAGGCACCCACGTATGTTCTACGGAAGATTTTGTCTAATTCAAAAATGTTATGATAAAGGAAATGTTATGTAACAATTTTCGGGGTGAATAAAGTGGGTTGAATCGGAAACACCCAATTAATTAATAGGTGCTATCGACAGGCTGGGCCGAGAGAACAGCCCGCTATCGATTTCTGATCGTAAAAACTTCACCAATAGTTTAAGTTACGATAATGACTGTCTGTGGCATTAAGTCCGCCTATATACATATGTGCATGATGTTTAAATAAATATATACTATTATACACACACCGGCAGATTAGCGGAAAATTATGGTCTGGGGAGGGATATGTTTAGGAGCTCGCACGGAGTTAGTGGTAGTCGACGGCGGAAATTTGATTGCTGATCGGTATATCAGGGAGATTTTAGAGGAACATGTTGTGCCATTTACCCCATTTATTTGTAACGACTTCATTTTGATGCAGGATAATGCTCGGGCTCACAGTGCTTGCTTAGTACAGGCATACCTAAACCATGTTGGTGTTACGGTGATGGAGTGGCCAGCACGGTCCCCGGATATGAATCCGAGTGAACACGTTTGGGACTTGCTAAAGAGGAGTGTCAAATCAAGAATGCCACCTCCTAACAATCTGGGCGAGCCGAAATCATTGGCAACATCATTCGCAGCATGCCCAGACGGATGGAACCCTTACTCAGGGCACAAGGGAGAAACACTCGTTATTAAACATGTTGTTGTTGTTTCATGTTTAATTATTATTTGTATAAAAATAAAGTTAGCTATTTTACACTTTCCTTTTTTGTGTTCCGTTAATTCGGCCGGTGTGTGTATAATTGTAAAATAGTCGTATCTGTACATTGGAGATATTAAAAAAAGACGGGTTGCACTCCGGGAGTGCTGCTCTTTCTTCGTTATATACAGAGAAAAAGATAAAGAAAACACCATACCATACCTATAATATAGCGCCAATCATAGAACCTGTCACTAATTTTCTGTCTGAAGAAATTAATGAATTACAAAAAGAAAAAATAATCACATAAAGTAATAAATTACTAAAAGAAAAAATAATCAGAAAAGTAATAAATTACAAAAAAGAAAAAATAATCACAAAAAGTAATAAATTACAAAAAGAAAAAATAATCACAAAAAGTAATAAATTACAAAAAGAAAAAATAATCACAAAAAGTATCAGAAGCCCAGGTTAGAACCCGGTACTATCTGAAACCATAAGGACTTAAAGTCGAAGAGCTTACCGTTAGGCTACGAAGCTTCTTAACGCACCTTACAAAATAAACAATCTGTAGCTGTTGTAATGTTGTATGACGTCAGTCGTCGGTTACGGTTCAAAAGCCAAGTAATCCTGACGCGAGTTTAACACTTTTTACCCATCCAACGCCGTTAAAGAAGTTTTCACTTCAAAAATACTTGGAGTATGTTATATAGACGATACTGAACACGAACATTTTTCTTTTTAAATCTTGTAAATAAACAAATATAGTGTTTGGCTGGATGTTCGGTTCATAAAATGCGACAGCAGACGATATGTAGGGATTGAAAAGTTTTAAATTTGCGACAATGTCAGCAACTTTGTTGTCAAATAACAAACAAAACCTATTTAAAATGAATATTAAAATTGTACAGAGAAAAGTTATCTTCAGATTACAATCGTAAATTATGCCGCAAGCGAAATAAATCTCTTTAACGTTCACATAATAAAACCCTTAAAATTACGAATGTAAAATACTTCTTTAAATTCTCAAAGTACTCTCAAAACACGCAGCTCACAGGGAGAATACGCTTGAATAAATGTTTTAAAGCAAATTCCTTTTTTCACTTAAACAACGAACCAAGTACAAATGCATTAAGTATATTAAATCCCATTCCATAACTTTCATGATGATAGTGTTGGTTATGGAGGTGGCCTACTATCGAGAGGTCTCGGGTTCTAAATACTAGTAATTTTCGAAATTTGAAATAAATAAATACCAAGCTTGACATCAATACTATCGTAAATGTATTGGAGTGGTATTCAAAAATCTTCACATAAAATCCTACGGAATCAAAACTACTGTTTACCTGTTATTTTATTCCAAAACTTCTCTTCCCTGGTAGATCTCAAAGTATCTTAATCTCTTTTGTTTGTTTCAGTATATAATGATCTCTGGTATTTAGGAAGGGGAGGGGATGTCACGAGTTTGCTTTATGTAGACAATGTTTGTCAATGTTATATTTGCACAGACCCCAATTAATTTCAGCGAAATGTGTACAGATGTATCCTTTCATAAAAAGTAGTAGTACTACATATTGGATAACGATTATATATATATATATATATATATATATATATATATATATATATATATATATATATATATATATATATATATATATATATATATATATATATATATATATATATATATATATATATATATATATTAAATAGCCATAAAAAGAAGCGTGGGCTGCATGGTTTCAATAGTTATAAATATTTTCTTGACAAACTTTTTTTTAAACTAGTATTTATTTTCTACTTTTTAGTTTGGTTTTGTATAGATTGTTTTTTTTTTAATTTTACACTATTATTTGTTCTTATGTTGTTAATATTACATAAATCGGCTAAATATAATAGTTTTAAATTAAAATTTCTGCCTTATCGACTATAGACGAAAATTATATAAATTAACAAAATATCTTATTTTGCAAATTGAAAAATGGACTAATTTTATGAAATTAGTGTATTGTCATCGGTCCTCAATAAATCTACAAACTGCATTCAAAATGGCCCCCAAGGAGTTGGTTACAAACAAACAAAACTTACAGGTGAAGCTAATAAAAAGCGTGTAAAAATATAATGAATTGAACCTCCTCCTTTTAAAATCGACTAAGACAGTCGTAGTATACGGCCACTCCGTCATGCATAAACCACTTTAGCTCAATTGAGCGTGATAACAAGAATACTAGTAATATGTGAGTGTGATCCTGTTTTTGAGGTTGTTTATATTTTGTTATCAGTCCCATTCAAGTGTAATTTTCAATTTTAGCATAAGGCTGGATTTCGTTCAATTTAAATACATAATGGGAAGATACAGAGTCAGATGTACACTTCACTGCACTCAGTGGGAAAGCATCGACGCAGTGACTAGTCAGGTAGTGATCGGTAAGTTTTATTCAACTGTAACAAACACTTTAGTGAAATAAAAAACTTAATCGAATTGCCATATTATTGGCGCCATAAGAATGTAAGAATGTCAACAAACTTAAATACTTGACTTTGGACAGTCCCGTTTCGCGCAATTCCCCCAAGGGTTCACGTGACGACACTTGAGAAACTTTGACTAACGCTAATCATTCACGATTCATCCCACACAGCGATACCGTAACTATCTTTCATATGTGGTCAATGCCCCAATCCTCCCTAAATAAAATGGAAGGCGTTGAGTGACTGATGCTTTCGTATCAGGGTGATTTTTGTACTTTTTGTACGTAAGAAAACATTTAGGTGTAATGAACTTTTCTGTCTAGCTCAGTTGTCGGATTATTCCCGTTAGAAACGAACCAGGTACATGTATTCAATGGTTTTATTAACCTTCACTCTTGATTATTATTTTCAAAATTAAATTTATTTTTTAAGCAAATTAATTTAAGTTTTTTAAAAATTATATTTAACTGCCTTATCTATTGAAATATTTTAAAACATTTTTTACAAAATAATCAATCAGTGGACTAATTGACTGATGGATTGATTACAAAATAATGAACAATTTATTTTCATTCGCTTTTTAATTTTAAAATTCTTCGCAATTATCAACAGCTCTTGCCGCTATGTGTGTGCTATTATTTACCTACTCAACGTGTGATGAGTTGAGCAAAGGCGCTTAATAACATGACATTGAAATCCCAGATCGATTCCTGAATGAGGAAGAAATCCCATTATAATAACGTGCCTCGTGCCCTTTTGGATCGCGCTGGAGCGAAAAGAGAGAAAAGGTATTTACCCCGTGTCAGGCTTGACAGCACAGAGCGGGCGGGCTCCCAAGTAGCGTCTTTAATAATTTGTTTCTCTTTTTCTGAGAAAAAGTTGTCGGAAAAACCATTATTCTAGATACTAGACTATTACATAACTGAGCCTTGACATAAAACTATTCTTTTTACAGATTCTGTCGCGATTTATTTTATTTATACAGATCCCAACGTTCCTTGACGTTTTAACGTCATTTTGCGTAAAATAATAACGCTAACCATTTAAATAGATAAATACATAGATAGGGAATTCTTTATTGTACACCAATAGATTATTTCTTTCAGGCAACCTATTTAACATACTTCGGGTAGGTGTCGGCGGGGTATTGACCAGCGGAAATGACCCGGTTATCAGGATTAGGATATGCCAATATCCTAATCCTAACTTACCTACCATACAATTGTGAAGTGTGAGGCCACCACCATTTTCTCCGTGACCATGACTGCTGGAAATGAACCGGAATTTACCACATAATTCGTGATCATCATAATCGCGAATAAATCATGGAACAATTTTTGAACGAATTATCCGTAAATAAATAGAAACTCACATAAACTTCTGAAAATATAATTACTGAACCTTTTTGAAACACGGTAGGATATTATACTGTAAAGACCAATAAACTTTGGGAAACTTTAGCTATTCCTTCACAATGGCGCGAGGTATTCAATAAAAACTTTTATTATTATTCGGTCTGTCAGCGAACTCGATCACATTCATCATTTTCGCATTGAGTTCATTGTCACCCTAAAGCGCCCTTTTTACGAGATTTTTGTACACTAATACGAGTATTATATGTCTGTTAGAATAAAATGAACGGTGTCTGTGGGGTTTTGAGATTTCAATATATTTTTTATTTGATTTGCTCCAGGGTCAAAGAACTGTACCGTTCTGATTATTTAGGTATTTACTCGAGTAACCAATATCTCTTTTTTTTATTACGTTTGCCATATTATCTTAATGGATTGTTTTCAAATTGAATTTATGACGTTACAAGGTTTTTGTTGTTTTAGATATACATGATTAAATAACTTTTTTGGCTACTTGGATAGTGTAGTGGTTTTAGTGGCTGCTTCGACCACTGCGTCTAGTATTTTAGGTTCGGTTTTTCAAAGGAGATACTTATGAATAGGGGATTATTATGATTCTGCATATATGTTTGGAAAGTCTCTGCGTAACGAAGAGTGCGGGAGATATCTTACACTCTGTGGGGGTCCCATTAACACCCTCCTTAACATCATCTTCTTTTGTTTTAGTTAAATGTAACAGCGCATGCCCAATCTATAAGTTCAACAAACTAGACAAACCGAACTCTGTAAACATATGGGTACTTCGTTCCTTGGAGAAACGAGTTTTCAGACTTCAGACAACCCTGCAATACCTCTTATGTCGATCGATAGTTGTTATACGCACGTATGCATTTGATACGATATTTCGGCTAAGCGATACAGCCAAATAATATATTATGATGTCTCGATACAACACACCGCTGTATCAGTATCGTACACTAACCAGCGTATGCCGTTTTCAATATTAAATTCGATATAATATAATAATATGATATATTTATTTAAGTAACTTTCACATATATGAGGTTTGCCGTATTTAGTAGCTGTTGAAAAGCTTTAGTGTTTTATAATAATCTAGCGATCCGCCCGGCTTCGCACGGGTGGTAAAAACGTTCCCGTGGAAATCCAATACAGCCTATGTTACTCAGGATGAATGTAGCTTTCCAATGGTGAAAGAATTTTTGAAATCGGTTTTTTTGAGTTTATTCATTACAAACATACAAATCTTTCCTCTTTATAATAATAGTGTAGAAGTACAAGAGAACATATTTTATTTTTATTTTGTAAAAAGAATATTAGCAACCGAAATTATCGAAATTACTAATATTCCCTCTAACCCCTCCAACTAAGCTAAATAGCTTGTGCTGGGAGTGGGTTCACGTCGGTAGTGTAATGGCCAGGATTCGAATCCGGGACCTCTCGATCGTAAGGCCATAATAGTGCTGTTATATTTACCTATAGCAGAAAAGCACTGCCGTAATTCATCCTAATCGACAAAATTTATGTCTCTGTGCTTCAGATGTCGACCATAAACTATTTACCACAGCATATTATTACGTTCATCTTGTCAAATATATAGCCGCCGAGAATATGAAGAGTACATTGTTGAGACCGAGTCGGCTTTTGAAATGATACGGAATAGTGAGTGATAAATGTATTTAAATATAGACAGATATCTAACTAAATTTACTGAAATTAAATGTATTTGAATGGAAAAGATCAGTTCGACAAAGATGGTGAAATATGACATAGGGTCAATTCAGATAAGGCGTAAAAATGCTCGCACCCTTTTAAGTCTTAATTAAATCAAACTCATTCCATTTACAAAAAGTTTATAATAATAGTAAGCGCTTATGTATAATGTACTGCGCTATCACATGAGATTTAATGCTGCATACTATTTTAGAATATCTACGATTTAATAAATCCACCTCATTCACCATAATTAGTCCCGGTTACATCTGAGGTCTTCACTTCGGATTCCAGGGTCCGCTCAAATATGCCATAGCTTGGTTCGCCTTAATCTTCTTTAAAGAGAGACAATAATTTACTTCTGTTTCTGAGTCTCTGCCAGTACATTGGTCGTCTGTAAAGACCCTAATATTAAGCTATTAGAATGGCTCGTATGATGGTACGATAACCCCGACTACTCTAGTTTGCCGACGCGGCAAAAATTACAGTTTACAGCTTGATATTAGGGGAAGAGAATTAAGTGCGTAATTTTCAAGATTAATCGAGTTTGTTCGTGTTTGTTTGTTTCCAGTAAAATTTATAAGAACGAATTCAAACAGAAAATTCAACCATGATATACATATAGATATAAGCGTCAAGGTTGTTATAGGTTCGAGCACTTCTTTGGTATCAGTCAGTATACATATAAGCGTAAACTGTCTTGCAAATATTACTAAAACATCGATTATATAACATGAGATCAGTCAGAAAAAAACTTCACCGAAATACTTTGACGTGAAGGTGTCTGAACAAACACTCCACGTTCCCCATACCTTGGACATGCGTTGAGTTAGACATTAAATATTCATGAGGCAAGCTCGGGACATATTCTAAGGAGACAAGAACATAAAGAGACTAAAAATGTGTCGTTGCTTAAATACGTCCAAGAAAAGTTGCTTATTTTATATAATTCAGTGTAGATCAACGCGTGTAGATGGTAACAACAAGGAGAATATATACAAATGTCTTCAAACGATGCCGCACTCTAACAAATTTACATCTTTACATTGAAATAAAGTAAATAGTTAACCTAGTAAGTTTTGTAATCTTCAAAACACAAGTTTATTTTATTTCATAATTTTTTATTTATTTGACACATTGAAAAGCTTTTACCTTGCCTGATGGTAAGCTGAAGGTAAAGTGTCACAATGGCAGGACTTTGCATTGACTCTGCATACCCCTGCGAAAGGAGACGTGATTACGAGCATATGACACAGTGCCTACTTGACAGAAATAGGCTGTCTCCTTATTACGTGGTACGGAAAATCATAGTTAGCGAAATGTGAATGTTAATACACCTCTGCTTACTCCTTTGGAGACTTACAGGCGTGAGTATGTAAGACTCTACTACCTTATTTAAATGTTCGAGTTTCATATAACCAATGATTGTTCACGGTCGCTCACAAATTAAATTACCAGCATAATTTCCTTGGCAGCCTCCATGTTAGCACTCAACTAAATTAAATTGTTATTTTAACAATCTTCGATACACAGTTATAATTAGAGATGCGCCGAGTAGCACTTTTGCCGAGTAACGAGTACCGAGTTTTACTCGGTTCAATTTTTTTCCTACCGAGTACTCGGCCGAGTAACTCGGTTCAATCAAATCCCCGTTTCGGGCGTGTAAACAAGAACAAACAGATTCGCGCGGCACGAGCGGCCGGCTCGCGTTGATACACCCCTCACCCCGCCCCCGCCTTTCATCTATCAGTCGCTTGCTAGTTTACAAACAAATACGTCGCGTTGCACGTCATAGTAAATAAATAATTGAAAAAGTTTGTTAATTGACTGTGATGACTTCACGTAAAAGATTCCGAATTTGGACGTTTTACGACGAAATTGAAGAAGATAAAACGAAAGTGAAATGCACCTTATGCAATTCTCTGATTTCACGTAGCGGTATTGGACGGAAGGCTTCTACGACAGCAATGTTAAGCCATGTTAAAATAAAGCACACAGAAGAGTTTAAAGGTTTGGAAAATGAAACTTTGAAAGAAGAAGAAAGAAGAAAGAAAGAAAAACCTTTTATTTTAGTGCAGCACCGATTACACAATTAATTGTGTACTGACACACGCAAACAAGTTAATCAGGCACAATTGTTCTTCGCGCTACACCAAAAAAAGGGCCAGTTCTGCATGGTATCAGGCACAGCTGCATGGTATCAGTCACGAGTGCCTGACGCTAGTTTTCAACTGGCTCCTATGTGGAGGGCAGGCGACATGAATAATAAATAGAAAGATATTAAATTTATAAAAATCTAGAAAATAGAAAAAGAGATGGAACACAAAAAAAAAAAAAAAACACAACAGTTTAACATTATCTCAAAATTGTGAGCTATTTGCGTCAACGTCAACAACCTAAATATATTGCTTTACCTAAACCGAGTATACACGGCATTAAAACCGAGTTATTCGGCCGAGTACGAGTATCAAAAAACCCGCCGAGTACGCCGAGTACGCCGAGTACCGAGTAGCAACCGAGTACTCGGCCCATCTCTAGTTATAATCAAGACTCCGATACAAGTGGGTAGAATTATGCTTGTAATATCGTGCTAAAAATACTTTTTTATTAATAAGGAATACCATGAAAGGTCTTCAGTATCCTTACAACATGTTTTCAGTATGTCATCAGTGATTTCTACCTATGCATACTAGAGAAGCTGTTAAGAACAAAAGATTCCTGGGTGTGGGGGGGGGGGGGGATTTGGAACGAAGCGTAGAAAGCAGATAAACGGATTAATGAATTTTTACACTTATCAATTTAGGTATATCGCTTATGTGATGTCATATTCATTTTGATAGTTACAAAAAAATTAGTCAGGTTGTGTTCTTAAGCCGATACCAAGGTTTTTTCTTCCAAAGAAAAGTGCCGAAGTCAATGTATGCCCTAGATTTTAAACATCAAGTATTCAGTATGACACTGACATTAAAAGTGATAAGTTGCCCGGACTGGTTGCCGAAACCCCATGTCAGTAATTGCGCCTTTTTAAGTAGGGGTTTTGGCTATGGTTGTGGTGTATCTGTTACCACCCCAATAAAACTCAGTTAGAGCATCCCCAGCCCGCAAAAGAGAAACAAAATTAGACTTTAATTGAGACGATGAAGTCATTTGTACCTAATTAAAACAGTATTTACAAATTAGAGCGACGTTACTGTTTTGTACTCGTATTATGTAAATTAAGTTGTGTCCTATTTCCAAGGAACAACTTTTAAAGAGTAGGTTGGAGTAGTAGAATTTACTAGTTATGATGTGCTAGGCATAATACGAATATTATAAATGTGAATGTTAGTAAGGATGGAGGAAAGGACATTTGTAACTTTTTCACACAAAAAGCTTAAACGAAATCTTGATGAAATATGGAACAAAATAGGCCACTTTTTGTCTTGGCAATAGATTCCTGTAGATCACGGGACCGGAGTCAGTATTTCATGGATGAACCTGCGGGCAACAGCGAGTACTGTACGAGTACGAGCACATATCATAATGTGCCATAGTTTACAAAGGTTCTCTTTCTAGGGTTATGTTCTGATCGGGCAACAGCGAGTACTGTGAGAGTACGAGTACATAGCATAATGTGCCATAGTTTACAAAGGTTCTCTTTCTAGGGTTATTTTCTGATCGCTTAAGGATCAATTCAGATAGCATGGAATTTCATTTGCGGGCACCTGCGGGCAACAGCGAGTACGGTGCGAGTACGAGCACATAGCATAATGTGCCATAGTTTACAAAGGTTCTCTTTCTAGGGTTATTTTGTGATCGCTTAAGGATCAATTCAGATAACATGGAATTTCATTTGCGGCACCTGCGGGCAACAGCGAGTACGGTGCGAGTACGAGCACATAGCATAATGTGCCATAGTTTACAAAGATTCTCTTTCTAGGGTTATTTTCTGATCGCTTAAGGATCAATTCAGATAACATGGAATTTCATTTGCGGGCACCTGCGGGCAACAGCGAGTACGGTGCGAGTACGAGCACATAGCATAATGTGCCATAGTTTACAAAGGTTCTCTTTCTAGGGTTATTTTCTGATCGCTTAAGGATCAATTCAGATCACATGGAATTTAATTTGCGGGCACCTGCGGGCATCAGCGTGTACTGTGCGAGTACGAGCACATAGCATTATGTGCCATAGTTTACAAAGGTTCTCTTTCTAGGGTTATTTTCTGATCTGATCTGATTCAGATCACATGGAGTTTAATTGACTTGAAAAAAACTTAAAGAGTGCTCGAGCATTATTCAGCTTGATCTGAATTGAGCATTAAACTTTTCAAAATTTATCGATTTGTAAAAAAGCATCTTGAGGAAACAAACATACAGTATTCGTTATCTCACAAACCTATTTCGAAGTACTCGTGCTTTATTTTCTTCACAATCCCGAATGTTCCCCTTAGAGCGTGAAAGGTCGCACCCTTATTTGTCTTTGTCAATCTTGCAAAAATGTTAAGGGAGGATGTATCGATCACCTGAAATATTATCTTGACGATGTTGATCCCGAATACTTCACGCGGATTACTTAAGTACCTATCACGTCATACGTTCTTTCGTAGGTAAGTCAAAAAGTGCGTGTTATGGAGATTGATCTGTTACATCTTTGCCCCCCCAAAGATTTAGGATAAGGATTCAAAAGTAATAACAGTATTATGTAGTATTTTAGGCAAATCTCCGAGCGCCCAACTATAGGTCTATTTTAAATAATGTTGTAGACCACACACACAGTCACTCCAGTCCACACACGCAGGTGCTATTCGCCTGGATGTGCCAAAAGTAATCCTTATTAAAAAAATGCACCATAATTCAAACTATATGCTAATACTTACAGTTTTATTATCCTACGCATAATCGTATATAATCTATTTTATACAAGCACTAGCTGTCGCCCGCGGCTCCGCCCGCGTGGATGTCGGTTATCGCGAATCGAACTATAATTTGAGATTTAAACTATCCTATCTCTCAAGTTGGATCGAACTGCACATGGTGTGCGAATTTTATTATAATCGGTTAAGTGGTTTAGGAGTCCATTGAGGACAAACATTGTGACACGAGATTTATATATTTTAAGATATAACATGTAAACATACACCCTATTAACTAAATAACTTGACGACCCGAAAAAGTGGCTGGGGACACAGGTGAGAGTGGAGGATCGGTAAAAATGGCGTACTTTGGGAGAGGCCTATATCCAGCTTTTTTTTTAAATGTAGGACACGTCCATTTGACTTCACCTCGCCTGATGGTAAGCTGAAGGCAAAGTCTCAGAAAAGAGGGTCACCATTACATACACGTACCATGTTAGCAATGGTGGCACTCAGCTTGACGGCCTCATCAGATGCTTTTTCACGCCTTGGACGGTAGTAAGCTAATTGTTTGTTTAATTGAAAACCTAAATGGCCCTTAGGGTCTGTGATTCTTCCGTTCGGTAACTAACTTCTTGGGATCCCACCATTTAAATTACTTTTAGAGCTAGCTAGTAGGCACTTCGAAAAGTTTACGTGTTTCAATTTAAAATGTTGGTGCGGTTAGGTTAGTTAGATTAGAAAGTTGAGAAAAAAAGCAATTTCAAATGGACTATCCGTTTGAAATAACTTTTCATCACTCTGAGAGTGGAAAAATATTACTAGGCGAGGTTAATAATAGATGGCGTCGTGGGCGATGGACCCGAACAGCACTGGTTCATGCCGGGCCGGTATTACAATGCTTTTGCACTTCTACTTGGGGTTTGTACTCGTCTAATGCTACAAACTTTTATTTGACTAAGGATCAAATCAGGCGGGAAAATGCTCTTGCAATGTTTGAGTGCTAATTAAATAACAACCATAATCTATTTAGACAAATCTGATAATAGTATGCAGTAATATGATAAGGGGGGGAGAGGATCAAGCTAAATCTTTCCAAATCTCACTTAGGGTTTCTCGGCAAATATCACGTAATTATTTTCTCGCAGAAAACGGTGTTAAATTGCGTCAGAAATTGTTACTAGAATAAAATATGGCCAAATCTGAGAAACTATTACTTGTCGTAATCGTCCGAACTTCGCAGAGCAGCGAAATAGCGCTCGACCTCTATTGCCCAAGTTTACGTGATGATTTAGACAAGAGATGCTGCAGCACATGCGGTTTATATGTTGCATCCATCACAAAAGTTGCTGAACATCATGGACGTACTGTACAAACGCGCAAATTGCGACCCTCGCGGATTGTCACAAGACGAGCCACTGGTGCGCGAGCGACAACGGCTTAGACTGGCTAATTCAGAGCGAAGTTGAAGGAGCATTATTTTATTGAAAACACTAATATGCTGGTTCCAGTAGTCACACTTGAGGCCGTGCACGAGTCTCCATGGACTGAATTAGAATAAATCTTTTCTTAATTTTTGTTTGATATTTAGTATTCAATTGTTTGATTGTGATTTTAAATTACGTTAATATTCACAAATACTAGTCTTTGCTAGGTTTCAATAAAAGTAATAGAACTAGTTTTTTTTATCTCAATAATCCAACACGTTTACAGTTCAAATAGAGGTTTGGAAAATCTCGCGTGCGATTAGGGGAGGGGAGAGGGAGTTGAGGACAATCTTACGATATCTCACCAAGGGTGAATTAATATAACAATACCTAACAATAATGTTGTGTATTGAATACGACATTCACGTAAACACTGTTTTTAATGGATTTTATCGTGCCTTATTTGGCGTTATTTTATTATTTACACTGATCCCGACGTTTCGGTTACTTTCCAGCAACTATTAGTTGCCCGTGATCATAAACCTCTAGTGTAGATAATAAAATAAGACTAAATATATTGCGGTAGAATCCATTAATAGTTTTATTTAAAAGTGGTGTAGACTGAGTACCTCTGTTATTAGAGTATTTGTTTATCAGTAGTGTATTATTGAAATGGGTTAACAAATATATATTTCACTTGAAATGCACGAAGAGTCTGTCACGCAATAAAATCGGATTACTGTACTACAAAAAAAAAAGTCTATTAAAGTTACAGAAATAAAACTAGTTAAATTTGATTGTAAATAATTCAGTAATTGACATTGACAAGTTCAAATTGCAAATTTAGATAATAATAGCAATTAAGAAGCAAAGGGCTGTCCTATTATAGCAGTGTGAGGAGAGATGAAAGCAATGCTGTCAGAAAGATTCAAGATAGGTATGACACAGCAAAGTGAGGCCCAAATACCCTCTGTCCAATAGGATTCACTATCTCGATCCACCAGTGGATTGAATAGCACGCTGAAGTTCACTGCCACTGTAGGACAACCTCAATATCCTCGGTATGGATGTTCGCTGCAAACTGAATAACAAATACTACATCGAGAGTATCATAAAAACAGCCTCGCGTAAACTCGGCGTTCTGAACAGAGTGAGACGGTTTTTCACGCCAGAGCAACGGTGTCTTCTATACAAGACACAAATTCGTTCCTGCGTGGAATACAACTCGCATCTCTGGGATGGATCCGCAAAGTACTTATTAGATGCCCTCGACAGGTTGCAGCGACGTGCGGTCGGGGGTGAGGTCACGAGTACCCTCGAGCCTCTGCAGATGCGTAGAGATGTTGCTTCCTTGGCAGTATTTTACCGTCTCTACCATGGTGAATGTTCTGAAGAGCTATTCCAATTAGTCCCACCCTCTCCTTTCCTATACAGGACGACACGTGCAGGACTTAGATGTCACCCGCATACGGTGCAGAACATTCCTTCAAGAACCAAGCGGTTGCCAGCTCACGTGTTTCCCTCTTCCTACAGTCCCGGGTCCTTTAAGCGGGGCGTGATAAAGCATCTGCTGAGGCTGTCAAGCTGAGTGCCATCATTGTTAACATGGCACGTGTATATAATAGTGGCCCTCTTTCCTGAGACTTTGCCTTCAGCTTACCATCAGGCGAGGTAAAGTCAAATTGACGTGTCCCATATAAAAAAAGGTGCAAGGATTCCAAAGAAGAGAGGTAAAGAAAGGAGTAACTGAGGACATGACTTCTGAAACGAGAATAAGAAATATAACTAATAATTGGGACAAGGGCAGGCAGATGATAACGATGGTAAATTAATTCCATTTTACATTAAAGTATGAGACACATTTCGAGGTGGACGTTACGTTCTATCGTCCTCTTCACATAATGGAGTCTCGACATGCAAAGTGACATCACTACCTAATGAGTTTTAGATACAGTTAGGCAAGGTTAGTGAAACAATTCTAGTGATGAAAAATTGTGGTAGGTAGTAAATGTTATTGACATACATACTTAATGGGTTTGAAGTTATTGAAGTGATCGATTGCAGAGGTAGATATTTTTGAGCTGACACTAATACTATAGAGATACGTTACACTACCTCTTACATATGCTCACGCCTATTTCTGTCTGGGGTAGGTAGAGACAACAGTCCGTCATTTAGTCTCTATCATTACACTTCTTAGCTTTCGAGCTCGTATCTCATATTGATATGTATTTAGTATATTTAAATATAAGAAGATTTTGTTGATTAGATAGTTTCTTAATAGATTATTTTTTCAGTATTCTATAATCAAGAATGATTTGCAAAATACTAATCCGTAAAAAGCCCATAGTTTGCCTTTTTAATACCATTTTACATTTTTTATAAAACGATCGGCGGCGTAGAACGCAGGTACATTTTCATGGCCTTGTATTCCATAGAGGTTTGAAGGGGACGGGAACGCTCTGGTACTTCAATTTCATTTCAATATTTGTAATACAAGCCCTTAGGGCGAGGCAGATCCAATCAGACGTCGGAAATCTGATCTTGTAATACATTGGCAATGGTGTAGTGTAGGTATGTTATGTAGACATTAGCGTAGACGACTTGCTAAATTGATAATGATTTTGCGAATCTTTTCTCATGGAATATTAATAATTTCGAAAATTTAGGTTGCTAATATCCTTTTTTTTTTAAAAAAAAGGTAATATAATTTTTTTAAAGCACATTGCAAGCTGATCAAATCGATTATAAATATTATAAATGAAGAAAAATTGAATCGGTTCCGTTGGTTTTTCCTATCTTAATTAACTCATGGGTAATGTTGATGTTTTTGAAATTATGTGTACCCATAGTTGCTAAGAAGCACAGGATCGATAGGTAATACAACACTCGAGAAGTGTACGACACGTGGTAAAGTGCATAGATCCTAAATATTGCGAGGAAAATATTAAAAACAAAACTTTTCTGTGCTCATTCACATCACAGAGATAGAAATACTTGTCCGCAACACACAACAATCCGTTAGGTTATAGCACTTATAGCCAAGCTGAGTAGGCTAATAGCTAATATGTAATATCTGCGCCAAATTTATGCAAACAGTTAATCTTAACCTTATTTCTATTCCAATAGAATCCACACATAAAACATTCAATACCTAAAAAAAAAAAATACAAAATCAATAAAATAAAACTATGTACGTGCAGAGTACGCAGACCAAAAAACGGTCAAATATCGTAAAATAAGAGAATTGGTGTGCGCACAGCGTATGCGTGATACCACAACATTCAACTATTATTTTATTAGACTGGCTTCTAACGTTCGCAATGATATGTAACTCACAAGCAATTGCGATAAGTAGGTATTTACCCGTCTCTGTGGAATACGTTAAAAATAAAGGGTTTGTTTGGAGACTCCTGTATCATCATCCCACTTTTATCATTGGTATAGGTAACAATAATTAAGTCGTTTAAGTAATCATTATTGTGGTTTCAAAACATAATAACTTTTTATCGCGCCTTAAAGTTACAATTCTTTACCCGACTGCGCCAGCTTGAACGGCTCGATGGATTTTAGCTTGAGAGGTGTCGTTAGATTCGTATTTACTGTGAGAGTGACACTGTATAAAAACAACAAAATGGTGGATTATGCTAAAAAACATTTTTCACAAAAAAAAAAGGAAATTAAAGGACAATTACAAAAATATATTTCATAACTAAAAAGTATAAAATAAAAACCCGACTGATGCTGAAAAGATCGAAACAAGCTTTATAGCAGTCGGTATCCAATTTCAAATTTCTAACCCGATGAAAATTAATGGGAACCGCCTGCTATAAATTCATCAGTCGGGTTTTTTATTTTTAATATTTTCTTAAGAATTCTTAGGTCCTTTAACGTAGTAAAGAGGCGCGTGATAAATCATCTGATGAATTTATGAAACCGTGAATCTGAGGGCAACCCTGGTAACATTATTTGTAATAGTGATCATCATTCCCCTTTTACTTAATCACCTGGCGAGTTGAATCCACAGTAGCGTCACAGTGTCGTGCTCTGCATGAAAAAAGATGTGACTCGTAACAAGAAACTAAATAAGCCCCTATTCGGGTTTACCAGTAACTGGATCTATTGCTTACCACGGTCCCTTTTACTAAACTATATTCGAAGAACAATACTAAATTATGATATAAACATAATGTTTAGGGCCGACAGCTTTATTACGTAAGCCCGGTTTCTACCTCCTACGTAGGCTTGATGAAATTACGAAGTCACTTCGAATTAAACATCTCTCTTGGTTAATATTTAATTCATAGTGGAAAACATTGTGCGGACTGATTTATTACTTAGTTTTACTTGACGACGCGTTAATGTTTTGGTGCTATTATTTAGCAGATTAGGGTCTGAACATAAGTAACCTTCCATAAAAAAAGACGGGTTGCACTCTGGGAGTCTCGGCAGAAGTGAAAACATTTTCTTTATTTCTTTCTTCGTTATATACATAGAAAAAGATAAAAAGAACGTACCATACCATACCTATAATAAAGCGCCAATCATTGTAAACATAAATAGAAACATAAGACATGAATCATTGCGTAAGCTATCATACCTGCCTATGTATAAGTTACCTAAATATACCAATGTCTACGGAACTAGGACGTGGGAATACATGTTGCCAGATATATTAAATAGTCTACCAGCCGAAATCCGTGACGTATTAAATAAAAGAAATTGTAGACGTGTCCTAACAAAATACTACCAGACTCTTACCTAATTATTACTTCTTTTAGTTACCTATTTTGTAGCAAGATCGAGTGTCAACATGTCACTGTTAAACCCTAGATGGTTTGTGTGGTATGTAATAAAATACAATGTACCTATCTATGTTATGCTTTGAAAATAAAAAAACTTAAAAAAAAAAGAACCTATCACTAATTTTCTGCTGTCGGAAGAAATTAATAAATTACAAAAAGAAAAGATAATCACAATAAGTAATAAATTACAAAAAGAAAAAACAATCACAAAAAATCCCTGAAGGCCAGGTGGTTTGAACCCGATACTATCTGAAAAACTATAAGGCCTTACAGTCGAAGTGCTTACCGTTTAAGCTACGACGCTATCTATCGTAACTTGCAAAATAGATAGTCTGTACCTAATCTTGTATGACGTCTGTCGTCGGTTACGGTTCAAAGGTCAACTAATCCTGACGCTTCCTTAAGCTTAGCTAGCTTAGCTTAGCCGCTAAAGAAGTTTTCACTTCAAAAATATACAAGTACAGTCGAAATAGCAGATGCGGTTGTACCTTTACACACAAATTTATCTCCTTTGTTGACTGTGTGATCACTCAGACGCTCAATAGTTCAAATTACCTACATCGTTAAGGAGTAGGTACCGATCTAAGGTGGAGACATTTTTTATGAGGTCCTGCCAACATCTTCAGGTCTCAAGCCAATCTCTGGTACTCCTATTGAATGATAGACAAGGCTTTGATGCAAGTCGTCATCTCAGGGTTAGGGGGATCAAACTAAAATAAACCAAATTATGGAAAAGAGATTTGTAAATTATATTGATATTCATTGTACTAAGAAAATGAATCTTTTTGTTTCAACAGATTTTTACCAATTGAAGAGTATTGTCACGCATGCAAATGCTCTGATTGTAGAACGCATATTGAATAATTTAGAATATTCCAGACAGCTGTCAGGGACCTTACTACGGATTAAATCTGATCTCACGTTCAATATACAATGTATTAGTTTAACGACCAATTTCGAAGTAAATTATGATTCTATATTAAATTGCTTAATTAATTTGCTTAATTGGTTAAGTTTTCGGATCATTATCGTAATAGCAACTCATTAAAAGCATTCCAGTATATACTTTCTGAATCCCACCAAAATTGTTTATAGTTATGAGATAATTTCGGTCCAATTATAAGTGGTGCCGTTGAAATTGATGCACACAATGGCATGCCCTCAATATTATTCGTGACTAAGTTTTTCTTTTTCCACACAATCGACCACGGGCCACCTTACAGTGAATGTTTACTCTAGCGATATCGGCTACAGCTTCTGTCTTCACAAAGAAGTTTATCTAACTCTATTCTTCATCTAAAACACTACTCCAAACGAGTACTTTTATACAACTGCGTTTGTCTGTAAGGTGACCCATTGGGGCGATGACTAAAAATTCCCGATAAGCCCTACCTTCTATGTAAGTATGAAAAGGCCCTATTTCTTTCACGCTCCTTCATTTTAGCTAACGTTGGATTAAGATTGAAGACTCCCGTTAACCTCATTCGTGAGCCACACATGTGTGGGTTAATTTTGTACGGTCTGTGCTATAATTTAATCAATTTACTTTCTTTCTGGGGTTATTACATTCGTTCATTGGGCCTGTTGTATTTCTTAGTACTGTCTGAGCAACGGAAAGGGCTCAAGTCCCAAGATGGTTGTTGTATAGGAGAATTTCGAATGCTCAAGACGTGTTGGTTGCTCAAATTATTTTCCCTGTAACGGACTGGTTGCGGGGTCAAGTCCCGTCTTGGGGATTCACTGTTTTCAGTGACGTATTATATTAATAGATACGTCGTTCAGGAACATGGCGGCCCACAAAAATGGTGCAAACACAGTCTAAAAAAAAGACGGGTTGCACTCTGGGAGTGCCGGCAGAAGTGAAAACTTTTTCTTTCTTTGGTTATATACATAGAAAAAGATAAAAAAACATACCATACCATACCATACCTATAATACAGCGTCAATCATAGAACCTATAACTAATTTTCTATCAAAAGAAATTAATAAATTACAAAAAGATAAAATAATCACAAAAGTAATAAATTACAAAAAGAAAAAAAAAGAAAAAGTGTCAGAAGGCCAGGTTTGAACCCGGTACTATCTGAAACCATAAGGACTTACAGTCGAAGCGTTTACCGCTACGCCGCGAAGCTATTTATCGTACATTGTAAAATAGATAGTCTATAGCTGATATTGTATGACGTCAGTGGTCGGTTACGGTCCAAAGGTCAAGCGATCCTGACGCAAGTTAAACATTTTTTACCCATCCAACGCCGCTAAAGAAGTTTTCACTTCAAAAATTATAGCTACGTGCTAATAATACCTCAATGTTATTAATTTTATATAATTTTATATTATTATTGTTAAGAATTTATTATTAAAAATGTGTTTTTTTTTGTAACGCTCTGTCGCATCTCTGATTGTTGCATAAAATGATGACCAAATATATCATTTTTTATTCGCCATTTTAGAGAGTGAACAACATATATATAGTTTATAATATATCATTACTCTTTTTATTAAAATAAATCGAATACTTACAAGATTTTTTTAAATCATTTAATTTTCTTTAATGTTTGATTTTCTTATTCAAGGCATAACTCTGGTAAGACTATTTTTAATTCCATCCATCAATTTTACTACTACCAAGCCAGAAATAAACAGGCAACCTACAAAATTACGCGTTTTCTTTGTTTGTTTATACAATATCGGTTGAAACGCCTAGATTGCCCTGGACATTTTTATAGCCCTTCAACCAAGAGCCAACTTTACTTCGTAATGAAGAAATCCACAAAGATATTGCATGAAACCAATAACGTAAGACATGTAAAAAAGTTTCGGAAGGCTAACCCGCGGTTCGAGATCCCTTCATAAATATATTTTATTGACACACTACTTTGTAATGCGGTCCCGAAAGCCATTTTTCTTTATATGGGTGCAGTTGCGTCAATTGTAGGCGATATTAATTTTGTTAAATGGATTGTTCCATTAAGCGGATCCCTTATTTCGAGGTGAAAAGCTTCGGATGCGACCGGTATTGTACCATTTCTTATTTACACGTAAATAATTGATTTTTAGGAATGCATTTAGTATTATGCGATTGTTTTTTTTTTAATTCCATCGCCATTTTTTCTTGGTAATCTTGGTACATTTAGCATTAAGAGGAATTAGATTCAACTTTCCATTTTAATCCGCAGTAGTGCTGTATCCTTATATGTTTAATCTCGGCGGTTCTTTCCCGATATCGGCGTGTGTCTAAATCGATACGAAGCAATTGCGTCACTCGTTCAGTTCCAAGTGCGTAGTTCCATGTTTGTCTAGTCCTTTGACCCAAGATTTGGTAACATCATGATTTATGGTGTCTGCTGTAGCTGACTTCATAGGCTCTGCGACGACATCTATAAAGCGAGGTTTTCTTCACTTCAATTTTATGAGTGTTGTAAGTTGTGTTATGTTATATTGTTACGAGTGTTGTAGTGGATGTTTTCAATTAATTTATTATCAACCAATTAATCTTTTTCTAGTTCAACGGACAATTCATTAGGTAATCTCTCTAATCTGTTGTCAAGAATCTTTAGAAATTTGTAGATTTTTGTAGACAAGGTTGCATAATAACATCGATTTCAGTTGAGTGTATTGAAATTCGAAACAGGACGCCCATCAAGTTGATCAGGAGTGCTAGAATCAAAGCGCACGTGTCTAGAATGATCTCTGACGTTCATCCCAGATTCAACTCACCCTTCCTCTTGTTTGCATTTTCAATTAGGTACCTCCTAACCCTTAATATAATCATCCAATATAAAATATGTTTATTTAGAGTATAGACAGTAATGCCATCATTCACGACACCCTGCATCTGAGCAAACAATTTCAAACGTGGGAGTATGGGGAGGCGGAGACTGCGACGAAGTACTTTTATCGCTTTACAGAATCAACCCTCGGCTGTTAATTAAGGCTTTATTTTATAGTAAAAGAAGTAACGTTGTTTTATAACATTGCAAAAAACAATTAGAGTCAATTTGAATGTTGTTGGACAGTGGAAATGGTCAGGTTGGTGAGGATTGTGTTATTTGCGGTGTGGGGTGCGCGACGGCGGTGTCGCGCAGCGTGGTGTTAGATCGAAGGCGCGGGGACGTTCTGCGCGCATGCCCGGGGCGCCTCCTCCCCGCCACGGCTGCCGGGCCGCAGTCACACCGCGGTACGGCACGCGACGCGCCATGTCGGCCGGCGCTGCTACCTGACCAAGCAACCAGCTCTTGGGAAAACAAACGTTGTGAAAACGCGAATCGGATCGTCGCCATCGATCACAATCGTACGGGGATTCGGGTAAGTCTGTAGCGGATAACTTCACGTTTAACCCAGCCGCCGCGGCCAGTGCAGTGTCCAAGGTTACAGGCTTCCGATGTGCTTTTCCCGGATACCGATCTGCGATCTCTGGGGGTGTAGGTGGCGCTAGTGAGCGCGGTGAGTCATCTCTGCGACACGTTTTTTCATGGCCGCTCCTTTGCTCTCGCGTAATATCGGACCCTAGCTAGAGGTTTGGCGAAGATGGTTGCAGTGGATGTTACGTAAGTGTGTTGGTGCAGCGGCCGTGGTGGCCGACGCTTTCGATACGCTCTGTGCGCACTCGACCGCGGCCAATTACCGCACGCGAGAATCGTTTTCAGGAAAACATTCACCATTTTGTACTCGGTGCTCGCCGGAGCAACTGTTATTATTGTGATCGAAGTCATGACTCCGCAGGTTACTGTGATTGGTAACGTTGTTGTCGGGACGTTTGTGTGAAATCGTTATATTGTGCAAGTGAATATTTGATTATCTAGTTTTGCAATTGTTTGTGTTGAGTTTTAATAATTCAATATCGGAGACCCCAAAGAGTAGGTATTGGAATCTTTCATTGTTATTATTCGAGTGTGATATTTTGACAAAATTCTTCAAGTTTAATACTTTCTTGGTTTAAAATGTAACGGTCGATATTGATGTAATCTAGTTACTTTAACGTTTGGTCATAATTAACCAATATCGTATGTTCTAGTTGGAATACCTCGGCATTACATGCTATGAGCTCGTGTTTTACAAACCACGCAACTGTGCCCTTGAAATTCGAATGATACTTAACAAATAGCTTTGCACAAAAAACTAAATTACCAAATCGTGTGCCAACAAAAAAAAAAACTTAAGATTAGTTACATTACCACAATAGCCTAGTTACTGCAGCTCAGTAGGGCAAAAAACGCATCAGCTGTGATCGCACGCGCATGCATCGACGGTTACGTTCTTCAATTAAATAGTTTGAATATAGAACGGCTTCAGTGCAGGCACCGTTAAATGACAGGCTTGAAAAGTATAATCACCGAACGAAATAGGTATTTTGTTCGGTAAATACTTATTCTTTGTTTAAGTATTTACCGCTTTTTTATCATCATCATTGGCTCCTTGTAACACCGAATTCATTAGTACGGCAGTTGCCTTTTTTTAAAACCTTGCAATATAAATGCTTGAGAATGTCCGAAAGATTGGGGGTCCGATCATGTTCCTGTGAAAGCTAAAAGAATATAAATGTATATAAATACAGAAACCCTGAAAACATAGGTGCCCAATTTTTTGGGTAGTTATGTCAAATGCCCCGAAAATCAAACAGCATAAAAGATCTTCGTTCTGCGACGTTACTGTAACATTTACATTATTATCACAATGTTGGATAATTGTTATTACCACTCAAAACGGCGCTCCTTAGAACCTAACATTTGCAACCCGCGCTAAAGCCTCATTATGGCCCGGCTTTATTTCTACAATCGTTTTAAGGGAATTCTCTTTGCTGCCTTTGCTCCGTGTTTTAGTTTTGCTTTTAATGAAGTATTCGATGGCGGACTGACGCAATTGAGGGCGCAGTTTGCGGATTAGTTGAAACTAAAGAATTCTCAGTTTGAATTCTTTGGAAAGTAATGAGGTTTCTTTTATTTTTCTTAAAAGTTTTGAAAACGTGAGTGTGATACAGGCCCCACCAAGATCTGTAAGACGGCCCAACGAAGGGTTGAAAGATCAAACGGTCGTCGCTCTCATAATGTAATACATTATTGACCAAAAATAACCAATATGTCGAATACGAGCTCCTAGTTTAGCTTTAGAATGAAAGCCTTGGTTGTAACATGGATTAACGTCAAAATGATGACGATTTATAAACTGCATTCGACATCCTTTTTGTGCTGTCAGCGGGAAGACCAAAGGCTTGTCCTGCTTTATCTTCTACACTGACGGCACAGAAACTCTCTGTTCGAACAGGGTCGGCACCACAAGTGTGATGCTCCTGGTGGCCACAGTAGCCAATTTCCATAAGTAGGACCGTGTGCTTGTCTGCCAAAAATTTTTTTTTGCCTTAAATGTCACTACATAAATGCACACAAATATAAAAGAACAATTTCAATGTTGTCTCGTCACGCTTCAGTTTTAAGTTTCTAAACAATTATTTAATGCATCCGGCCACTACAGTTTTATTAACTCGTTCTAGATTTAAGCCCCGATAAAAGACCTCTTACAGTGCTTAATAATTCTGTACCCAACAATATATCAGTTTGTTTGGTTAGAATAATAGCCGAGCTATAGTTGAGAAAGAGGTCAACGGCCTTTCTTCAAATGTCGCTCATTCCAACCACCGAGTAAAAGAATTTTATCGAGGCCCCGACTTCTTTCCAAGTATAATACTAAACCTGATTTAACATAGTATTGATTTTTGGTCCTTTCATATCGCAGACTTCGTTTTGTTCTCTAAATCCTAACGCATAGCCGACGGCTAGGCGTAGGGTAGATAACTTAGAATTTGCGTTGTGGTATAGCTATTTTATTTAATTTTGTTTAACTTGAATTTAATTTAGACTGTATTATCACTACACTTAAAACCCTTCAATTAGAGTGGTCGTGAATGTTCATTGGTAAATTCTTTTCTCACTGGCTATCACCTTACAAATGTAGTTATAAATGAAAATGTGGAAGTAATAATCTTGGAATAATCATAAATGTTACCTACACGGTGAACTGCATGAATAAAGATATATGATTTGAAGAAGAATTATAATACAACGCTATCTAGACACGAACTAAGTCTAGCTTATAATATGAATTCTAGAAATGAATAATTAAGTAGATTCATCATCATCATCATCATCATCATCAGGCTATATTAGTCCACTGCTGGACATAGCCCTCCCCCAATGAGCGCCATAATTAAGTAGATTACTTTTGTAAATTATGCTATCCATAGTTTTTATTCGCATGGATTCAGACTGAATAGACTGGCTTATTAATTTAAAACATTTTATTTACCTTTGAATTTGAATCATCACAACCTAATTTTTAGCCGTTCTTACAGAAACTTCTAGAAATATTTTACTGGCTATATCATTTGATCAAACAGTTAATATGAAATTAGGCTCATTGTTATTGCCTACCGATAAATTTCAGAGTTACGGCCCGTATTCTACTATGAACCTTGATTTATCTGAGGAGAGATTGTATAGACAATCTGCCAAATCTTTCAAACTGTCCACAAAACCTGTCGAGATTCAGGACTGATAGTATCGTTCTTGAATACGGGCCTAATTGTTTGTTTGTATAATAATACATACATACCTACATACATATAATCACGCCTTTATCCCCGGAGGGTGAGGCAGAGGGGAATTAACACCCACATTTCACCAATCTGTATTCGGTCCCACGTAATAGGGGGTGAGCCTATTGCCGTATTCCGGGCACTATTGTTGACTCGAGCCATGCATCTGAAGCTGAGTCTGGGCTGTAAATATCTGTCTGATGTTGAAGTTAATCAGCCCTATCCCTTAGTCGCCTTGTACGACACCACATGGGAAGAGAAGGGGTGGCCCAAATTCTACTCTGCCGGGAACCACGCGGCCTAGATAGCCATAATTAACAATCCAATAAGATTATTCTTGATTAAAATAGGAAAAGTTTGAGTCGGACTAGGCGAGGCTTGAACCCGCGATCTTTGTCTTATAGGGGCAATGCTTTGACCACTAAGAACCAATAGAATTTTTTTTTCCTTGTATATCTCTCTTTGAGGAGAAGACGCAAATATTGCGGGTTCAAACTCCACCTAGACCGATTCAAAAGTTTCCTATATTAATCAATTTCAACATTTAGCACGCAAAATGCTTAAAAATTACATTAAAAAAGATTCTTCTTGTTACAGTTGTAAATCCGGCCCCGTACCGATGCACTAGTGGTTGTGTGCGCGAGAAGAGAACACAGCCGCCATGTCGTCTGTAAAGGTGGCCGTCCGCGTGCGGCCCTTCAACTCGAGGGAGATAGCGAGGGACTGCAAATGTATCATTGAAATGACGGGAAATACTACAGGTAAGGCTTTCTTTAAAATTGAAAACTAGATGTACTTCCAAAAAAAGAAACCAAAAACGGGACTTCATTGGCTTTGCCTAACAGTCTATTGCCCGTTTGCACTGAACTTAAGAGTATCTTAACCTGATGCCTAAAGTATATAAGACACTCTTAACAAGAAAATGCATTGCACCAACCCTAAGATACTCCTAAACACGCTAAGTCAATCTTAATTCTTATGACACCGATTAAGTAAGTCATAACGTATGTCTTCTATGCCTAAAGGGTTGTGGTATGGTGAAAAATAGTTATAGATTAGCAGTTGTTGAAAAACAAAACCATGATCAAGAAGTTCGTGAATAGAACAAAACAAAAGCGTTAAATCGACGCGATTCATTCGAAATAGTGGATCATTATTTTTACTGTAGGTTTAGATCGGAAAATGTCACCTTCTAGGACGGGACTTGAACTATCTATATCTATCGATCTATATATATTTAATGGCTTTTTGGACTATATCAGAGTAGACTTATGTTTAGTTCCTTACAGCTGGTCTTTGAATTTAGATATATTGTTTGTGTTTTCAAAAGCACAATCACTTGACATAACAAGTTCTTCTTGCTGTTATTGATATTATGTCAATATACTTCGATCATAATTGTTGTTATAATTATTCTGATGTTTATTTTGGAAACACTCTGACTAAATCAAATAACAGAGAATCCTTAATGTCACGTAAATTGATATACCTAGGAAGTGGATAGCAATAAATATTTACATGTACACTTCAAAATAAAAACATTTTAACATCTATGAAATGTTATGCAATGGTTCTTTGCTAATTCTGTTGTGATATAAATAAACTCAATAGTTTAAGAGCATTAATTTCTTTATCATTATTGTGTCCTCTCGGTAGAAGAGGAGACATGTGAGTAATTGGGTACTTTCCTGTAGTTAAAATAAATTATTTAGCTGGACTTATTAAATTAATAATGGTAAAAGAGTGAAAACAGTTGCGTCGGTTCTTATTTTTTCGTTCTTATTTATTTTTAATCATCCATCCAACGTTTAATAGTATATGATTTGACTATTAAATATTATGACGTCACAAATATAGTTTTCATACAATTTTCCTTATAAATTACCGTTTTGACGTTTAGAAAAAAGTAACTAATTTGACTGGTCAGTCAAATACCCAATTATTTAAACGGCTACAATAACAACTGTTTCTTGGATCAGCACTAAACAAATTTCTACATTTCTTATCCTATAATTTTCTCGGAGACATATTTCCAAATTAAACACAAGATTCTGGCTACCTAGATAATGAAGATTGACTTTTATACTGCAATAAACTTCAAGGTTGCCCTCCATTACCCACAAACTGGTAAACATTGGCAAATATAAAAGCGATGGAAACAGCCAACGGTAATGAGAATTGATATGTATACGGTGAAGAGGGTGAAGTAAGGAGACATTAAAAGAGAATAGCAAGGATAAGCAACTTGTTCTGTCAAAATTCTTACATTCATGTCTCACCTGTCAAAAAGACAAAGCATTAAGTCATCTGTCATATGTCAAAAAGACAATTTTTCCTTCATGGTCAGAAAATTTTCGGAAATTCATTGTTATAGCATAGCTCTATTTTCAAAAAGTAGATAGGTAATATCTGACCTAATATTTGACTGGAAAAGGTATGCGTGGTAACCAATGATTGTAACTGCAAGTTATATGCCCGGGCGGGCGAACTAAATACGATTAAATCTCTTTTGTAAGGCTTCAATTTAACAGATTTATAGTAAGAGTCTGGTTGAAAGTAAAAAGTTAATTCAATTTTAAAAGTATTTCGTTATGTAATTAATCTATTATTTCATCCAACTTGATTATAAACAATTGTAAATGTAATTCACTGACAGAGACTCGAAAAGCTTTTCAATATTTCTTTATTCAAAACGTATTTCCACTAAATTTATTGAAGAAATTTTCGTCTCGATAACGTCTTTCTATTTATTCGATGGTAAGATGTTAAAAATTTCTTTGAAATATATTTTCTTTTTAACCGAGTTCAAAAAGCCCTTTCTAAGATATACAAAGCTCTTCAATATCGTATTCGGTACATTCATTTTTCATTACCTATTTAAGTGCCTTATTTGTATTTGAAATCGGTATAAATGTTTACTTTAATTCCTAAACGCAATTTTGTTACCTGCAATTTTTGATTTAGTGATTCTATTCTCAGCAGTTTACAAGACGTGTTATTGGAAGGTCGCGAATGAAACCTTATAAATTAGTAATGTCAGCAGAAATCAATCGACTCTGTTTACTCATAGCTAAGTGAACTGCTATGGTAGGATTACGTATTATTAGAGGAATGTTACTTACTGCTATCCAGTTTATTTTGAGCATAGAATATCACCAGTATGTTCGTATTAGTGGAGGAATTTGTACCAAACCTTTTATTCCGTTGGAATTTTGTTATAAGCCCAAGGCCTACATTTTCATATTATAACTCTCCATATTGCCCGTCTCCTAACATTTGAAGCTCCCCTGTTATGTAGATCTATGTTTGTTAGAGTATCAAGTTCCTTCCTTAGGAAAAATAACATATTAATTTTCAAGGGTGCTCTAGCTAGGTCTCGAGAGAAGCCGAGTGACACGTGAAGTGGCTCGTACTTGAAACGTAGCCAGTTTCAAATTTATTATCCACCCTTTACCCAATTTAATATGTAGCTTGTCTGTTTGATATACGGCTTTAAGACGAAGGTAATAGAGGTCATTTTATTTTGATCTACCCTCAGACGGGAATTTTCCTCTAGTTATTATTTATTTAGATGCTATAGGAGAAATGCTTTATGTATGAACAATTTTATTTAAGGACACTACAGTTTTATTCATATTTGAAAACTGCTATTAACATTTTAGATTGTATTCTTTGATAGAGCAAAAAATTATTAAAGAAATCTAGGTACATGAAATTAAAATAATAAAATAACTATTGTTGAAAGGGTTGAAAATCAAATAAATGAAACTGAATGACATGTAGTTAAAACACAGTCTAAGCAATCATAATTGTAAAAGTTACCCCCCCCCCCCCCCCCCCCCCGATCCTGTTTCTGCTGCATAATAATGACATGCTGTCTGATGACTCCATTCATTGTTATGCGGACAGTACCGGGGACATGTGTAACACGGGCCGTGCAAATATCCCTCAGTCCGAGATGGAGGAGAGTCGTGAACAACTTGTTTCCGAAATCGAGACTACTCTCTCGGGAGTATCCGATTAGGGTCGACTAATCCTAGCCCAATTTTACCCCATTAAGACACAAGTATGTGTACTCACGGCTAAGAAAACATTTATTGAAGCGACTGTCCTGGGCATGCCGCTTTCCGCTTCCTCGAGTATTGGGATCTTAGGTGTCGATATCTCAAGCGACGTTTAGTACCGCAGTCATTTGGAAGACAAGGTCATGCTGGCTTCAAAGAACCTAGTTTCTTTGACACCAGCATGACCTGTGTGCTTAACAGGGCGAAGCAGTACTAAACTGCGGGGCAACGACTCCTTCTTTATAAGGCTCAGATTCGGCCCCATATGGAATATTGCTGTCACTTTTTTGCCGGAGCGCCAGCCTACTAGTTTGACCTCTACGACTCGGTGCAAAGACGGACGTTAAGGCTCGTCCCATACTCGCAGGTTATCGCCTCGCTGTGTGAATTCTACCATACATACTATGGTTTGTACTCAGATGTATTGTTCGACATGATGCCCACTACTAGATTGTATCATCCCACCGCTCGCCATAGGCAGGCAGTTCATCCTGCCTACACATAGCCGGAAACGGTGCGCACTGTGTGGTATGAAAGGAACTTCACGCACGCTCAAGCTGTGAAATAACCTCGGTTTTCCCAAGCGACAACAGTATGAGATTTTTTGGAACATTCGTAGGATTCTTCAGGGTCGGCAGCACGAGTGTAATGTCCCTTGTGTTGCATACGTTCATAGGCCGTGGTAACCAATTTCTATCAGGTTGGCTGTGTGCTTGTCTGCCGAAAAAACTCTGCAGCATAACGGTAACGCTTCCTCCAACACCATTACAGATAGCGAAGTTCCGTTTTTTACAAACTGTAGCCCAACTTAATACCCCGAGCGCTTTTTCATTCTTCCGATATCCCTTTTCGTTTTCGAGATATCGTCGGTTCAAGTTGCGAGGTCGCAAAACAATCACGTAATTTTTTCAACCATTTCAACCACATCTATGCACTTTTTTAAAAAGTTTTTGGCGTTTTTAATTTTTTTACACCATTTTTCGAACAAACATTTCCAATGTTAAAAACAATGCTTTATACTGGTAGTTGTTAAACTTCAGAGTAGGCACCACATAAAAATCTAAATTCAACACTTTATTCACTATACACCCTTTACTTCACACAGAATATATGACCATATTCATTCCTTCCTTTCCACCCTATCTAAATTGCCAGACCCTACACATATTTTCCCAACCATTTCAGCTTTAAATGAAAATTCCGTCTGTCATAGATTCGCTCACCAATTAAAATCTATTAACAGCTCAGCACCCAAGCTGAATGAAGTCGTCACAGTTCAGGTAACTTCCATTCCTGTGCAATATTCACTCCTAACGAGCTAGGCGTCTCGTTAGTGCTAAACTAGTACGTGTTACCTACATATTTTATGAAGAATGTCTTCCTTTCTTGAGCTTTATTTCTTGGTGTTTCATGATCATTGTGCTAGTTCCATGTTATCCCTTAGATTTGTTTCAGTCGATTTAGATAAAATGCCGCGTCAAAAAGATATTAAGAGTACTTAACCCATTGTAAGGTCTAATAGATACTTTCTGTCATTTTATTTAGTACCTTTTTTGTAACAACGCCGTCTACTGAAAGCTTTAGTGTTGTTCACATCGCTAATAGATGTCAGGAAGAGTCATAATATATTATCTTTTTTTTTTAAATAAAATGAAATTTTCTAAAAATGAATCCTAGCTAGATCGATTTATCGCCCCCGAAACTCTTGTATAAATATACAAGAATTTCTCGTTTAAAGAAATAAGATTTTTATGTGAATCTCAACCAATAATAACTACTCTCATATTATTCTATGGGAGTATTTATAGGGTTTGACTCAGATCTTTGGGGCCCAAGGCAACCTCAACTGTTGTATCGACACCTGCTGATGAACGAACGAGGTGGTCGCTGACTATGCTCTCGACATTAAGAGGTCATTGCCTCAAGCACGAATAATATTCTAATTCGTAACGAAAGCGTATCGAGAGAACAAAGCATGGCGCATGGCCGACTGCCTTCTGTGAACCAATCGCAACAATCGCTCTTTCGATACGTTTATGTTACGAATTCGAATATTTTTCGTGCTCGTGGCACAGATAGCAGTCGCTGCCAAGAAAGCCAAATATGACAATTCAAGGAAAAGAGTAGAAGAGCGAAGCCTGCGTTCCGAAGTTATAGGTTTTGCAGGCAACCGCGACTGACGTGTGATGATAATGAATAACTTTCCAGTCGTTTCAATCGTTATATTCAAAATTAAACGTCACAAGCTTCTTTCAAGTTCATTGTCACGTCTCAGCTACATGGGGTGTGAAAGCATTGGCTCGTAAAGGGCAAACAATGACGTCACACGTGCGTCATACTCAAGCACTAAACTCAGATACCATTAATATGCATTAGTGCGGACATTGTAAAAGCTTTTTTTTCGTTTACGGCAGATTTTAAAAATCCATTTATATTTTACCGATTATTTATGATTAGTTATTCATTTTTACCCGTAGATCTGCCTGCGTGGTATTATAATTCTGTTCCTGCAACCCACTTGTTTACAGGAGAAAGTTTATACCTTTTAAGGCAAAAACGTTATAACTTTTACAAGAACAAAGCTAGCCTCTTCAAATTTGGGATACTGTAATAAAATAGCATTCGTAAGAAAATATTGAAGCAGCTGTGTTAACTGACGTAATCATAATTAAAAAAAACAACAACATATCTTTGTTTACGTCAAGCGACGCACCTAATTTTACGGCGCATCCGCGAACAAGTGTCATATGTCCGTGTGTACTTCATTACTTTGCGAATTTAATGTATAGTTGTCTTTATATACGCTGCAAAAAATATTAAATTACCGACTTCTTATAAAAAAATACATGTCTAAATAGATGAGAAAATTCTGAATTCGATTAGGTAAAAAAAAAGGTTTTCGCAAAGATGCAGATGTCCGCTTGTAATTTGCTGCCATCGATATTATAATGCCAAGTTTAAGTGTACAAATCATCTTCTCTCGAATTTGACAATTTAACACAACCAATATAAGCTTAAGCCACTTTCCTGTCGTTACACGATTGCAATTCCGTGGTCAGGTGCTCGAAATCCGAAAAATCATTCCGCATCGGCATTGTGGTTCCATCCCCTCTGCAATGCGTTCCAATGGCCCATAAACCCCATAATACGCCGTAAACCTTGTCCATGGACGCTTCATGGTGCCTATAAATTTTCCGTTTCGCTTCCTACTTCTAAATTCGCGTGGTTTCATTTCATTTACTTCACAACGGATTTGATTGGATGAATATCTGAATGTGGATGGTGTATTTGATTTCATTAGGATTGTTTTACTTTTGACGTACAACGCGCTCATTGATCTTTAAAATAATTATTGAGCTAGATATTGTATAATTCGCTGTTGCTGAACACTGATAAATGTACAAATTACAAACAAAGTTACAAAAAAGTCGATTCTTGAAAGCAAGTGAATCACTAAATCCTAATTGAACGTAGTGTATAAATGCTTACAGCGTTAAAATAGTTCTTTTATTCTCAGAGATTCGTCTGGCCTCCGCTTAGTTCTATAAAAAGCATAAATGATTCATAACAGCGTCGTCTAGACAATACTTTTATACACTTTTACATCTAATCGACTTTTTTTATGAAGGCCCTAAACGAGAACTTGTCTCGTAGGTATACGAGCTCAAACAAATTTATTGGCAGTTCGGAAGTTCGTACGAGTGCGGGTTCAGGCCAATGACGTTTGAGAAAAGGGAGCAAGTCAAACGCCGATTGGCCTGAATTTGCATTGGTATCTACGAACTTCTTTGCCGCTATTAAGTGTGAGGTATACTTGATTATATGGGCACAGTACCGTAATTTAAGTTATCGATCGTCGCGAATAGCATTTGAAATGTGCCGGCAATGTTTTGACTGCTAAAATTTACAATATTGCTTCTACCCGCAGATGCTCAAGATGAAGTTGTTGAAAACGTCTAACTCGTAAACTTGTAGCAGAGCGGTATTTCCCTAAGGCATAGACAAAAATGTATTACTTTCGCGTACAAGGGTAGATCTAACCTTCGTTCTCAGGGAGACGGTTACAAGTTTCCAAATATCGTAAAGTATTACTGTAATTGTGTTTATATGTTTCTTAACTGGTTTTCGATGATATTGATTTTATTTCTTTGTTTTCGTACAAAACGAAGTTATGTTGAAATAGTATAATAATAGTACTTAGATGGGAAGTAAAAAAACTGACTTTTTAAAAGTTTTATACACAGAAGGGCATGAATGAACAAAGACTTCTTGAGAATGTCAAGTTTATCGAGCTTCTTGACACCGTAGACATTTTTTTTTTTCATTTATTTATTATTTAAGAATATATACAAAAGTTTAACATTATTGTAATAATCTAAAAAACCACTAAGGTTTATAAATCTTATTACTACGAAACATTTCACGCTGCCGTTTATATTGTTGTAACTATGCTAATAACAAGGTAGATGCCTAAAAAGAATTGGGTCTGGTCAAGTAGGTATTTAGGAGTGTAATTTTTCTTTTTCAATCACTTCATATAATTAAGAACTAAAAAACATAAAAAGTGATAAACAACATAGGGTTATATTTTTGGCGTAGTCGGGTAAAAAGGAGCCTTTTGAGTTTGTTTAGTTAAGTTAGTATTATGTGAATATACAAAAGCGCACAGTGTCGGTACAATAGAGACCATAAAAGTACTAATGGACATATTTAGTTACGATATATGTTTTTTTGAATACTAAGTTTCATTTAAGTAACTTATTACCGTCAAGGCTATATCGTTATTGCTGTTAGCGTCAAGGCTATATCGTTATTGCTGTTAGGTAACTTTTAAATTACATCATATAACAATTTATTTGTTATAAATATATTTTACCGTATAGTCTAGAAAAGTCACAATTCTTAACGGCATGAAGCACACCAATTTATTCCGCTTAACTATCAGTCTTCTTTTCGAAGTGCAAAATCGAAAAGTCGAGTTCTGTATACACGGCCAAGGAAATAAAAAAACACCTTCACATGGAAAGATGTATACTTATTTCCTTGGCAGCTTGTACAATGCTCTAACAGTTTGTGTGACAGATTGGATTTTCGGGCCAAGCAGCTGCACAGATTACATAATACTTGAGTTTCAGCTTGGTGCAATCGTTTATAGGCCACAATAACCGTCAATAAAGAAATAAAACAGATATAAAACGAGAAAAAACCTTCCAATGGATGTATAGATTACAACTTCAATACAGAATTTATGCTGAAGTGAACATGTAGGTTGAATATTGATCAAGGTCATTCGTTCAGTATCATGAACACTACGTAGACATTAATTTACTAGACATGATTTATAATTATGAAGATTCGGTTCAGTGGACATTTTCGCTAGCAAGGTTTCGAAATTTACCACTAATTTGGTCAATAAGTTATTAAATACAAGGAAATATTATAAATGATATAAAGACACTAAGATCTAGTTTCTGAGTCTAACTTCTGGACTAACTCTCTTGACGAAAGCGACAGCGACGACGTATCTGTTTTTTTTTTTTCATTACAAATATTCCAGCCACCAGACTCGTTGTAAGAGTGCTTTTCCAGTTCTTAGAAACATAATTTTACTACTTAAATCCTAACTGTGAACGTTTGTTATTCAATCACGCTCAAACGGCTCAACAGATCGGGCTGAAATTTGGCACAGGGATAGATTATAGCCTGGAATAACTTATATAACTCTGGAGTAACCAAACTCTCACCTAGGGGGTCAGGGAAATGGATGAGATGACCCAAAGAAGTCGCGGATGGATCATCCGTCCGACCATCCGGCGTCCCCACAGTGAGTGTCTTTTACAATAGTAAAATATAGCAAAACGGACTGCCAATGGGCAGGCAACATCTTACCATTAACTGCAATCCTGGCATATGCCTTTCTCTTTTTGTAATTGGCGTAATGGAGATGTTTTCCATGTTTGTCCTTCAGGCGCTTACAGGCGTGAAGTATTTACGCTTACATTATTACATATAAAAATAGTATAAAGTCAATACGTACAAAATCAAAAAAAAGTATACAATCTACTCTTAAATTTATTTCAAGTTTCATTACTCACAGCTTCATAAATCATCAAGAATGTTTTTGACAGAAAAAAAATAACAAAAAAAGCAGGCGGTGCTCTAGTTCTTGAGTCGTTAAAGCAATTATCCTGCGTTAATTACGTTTCGTTCTTAATTTGGGAAAATGGACGATCATTTTGCGAAGTAAATCTTTTTTATTCTGAGAACAAAAAAATGAAATGGAGAGTACAGCGGAGCAAGGTCATAATTCAGATAAAAGTACATCTTGATTAACACAATAATATTTTCTCTTTACAAAGGACGTAAAATTTCCAGATTGAGGTTTACATTACAATTATTGCGTTTGTCGCCACCTTGCTATTGTTTATTGCAAGTGTTTTGAAGCTATGGTGAATGCCAACCGCTTATCATCAGATGAGAATTGTACTTGTTTGCTTTATTTATCCAGGGAAATTGCTGTTTTAAACTGTAAATATCGAAAGGAACCCCTTGATAGCTAAACGATACGTAAACTAAACATAGATTGGATAACGTGTTCTAGAATATAAATAAACATACTTTGCTTTTTTTAGGTACATTTATATATATATCATATATATATTTGAAGGGATAGAGAGATTCTCTCTAAAGAAAACGCTCTTCAAAATACCTACCCACTAATCTCTTTCAATTTACTCTCTGTAAATATTCAGCCTTCGTTGCTAACTGATGGAACAAAGGCTGGAATTGGAGTGTTTTATTCTAAAATTTATTTAAAAAACGAGTAATTATATCGCAAACCTTGCTCTCAGCATTATATGAAAAATACAAAATGTTTATTTCAAACAGTTTATTTTGTTTTTGTTCGGTTACCGACCGCTACCGAACTCCTTTGTGTTCAATTCTACTTAATGTATTATCTTTTTGTTCCCAGAAAAAAATTACCTACTTCGTGAATGATCGTTCATTTACGCTTATTAAATTAACACAGAACAATTATTATACTGAATCAAGAGCTGGAGAAATAGCTAACCTTTTTAACTGACTTCCAAAAGTAGGGAGGTTCTCAATACGACGGAATCTTTTATTATTATAAATAATAAATCTACTAGTATAAACATTTTTAATCTATACATATATAACTAATTTCTTGACTTAACTGACTTCTAACTGATTCATCCACTAAGAGACTGAATAGCTGGCACTGCTAACTTGAAATTTTGGAAGTTAAGCATAAAATAAACGTCCGTAGCTTGGAGGTAAAGAATTAGAATCGACAGGTCCAGGTTTGATATCTGGTCATAACATTACCGACGTGAGCCTTCTAATACAAGCAATTAAGTTTAGGTGGAGGTATTAACAGGAACACTAGAAGTATTCTTTAAAAAAAGAAATTGTGAAAGATTTTTGGAAATTTCGCCCGCAAGCCGAAACAGACTGCTATGTTAATGTCAAAACTTGATTCACTTAAATAGCAAAGAAATGTAACAGATACGCTAAATAAATGTCCTATTCATCGAAACTGGAGCGCAAATGTCCCAGCATCTTCAAGCTTTCTCCTAAATTGTTGCACGTTTGCAGTAAGAATCAGCAGGTAACCGTCAATTAAAATGAACACTTGAAATGTTCACAAACGAATTTAATGTAGCTCCATCACGATCTTTGGGACTAAAACCAACCTCTGGTACTAAATTTTGAACCTGCTGACTGACGGATGTGGCTCTGATGAATTTGCCCTTTTTATGATTGGGAAATCATATGGCAGTCGCTCTGTCAATATAATTATCCAAATATTAATGTAAGCAGGAGTCCTACTGCCTCTGTGATCCGAAGTGAAAACTGAAAGGATCAACGCCAAGGTCACGAAGATATCCACTCTTCTATTTAATGTGTTCAAAAATGTCATATCAAAATATTTGCTTCATTGTTCCCTCAATACAGCTACCTATTATTATTACCTTTATTGGTAAGTCGTACCTTGACCCCGTATTGTAAAACGGTCCATTTACTTTTACAGCCATTTTTCATTGGCCCAATGAAAGTTTCGATTTGTTGAGGGAGCTACAGTAATAAAACGAAATGGTGCAAACCAATTATTTACAGTTTAGTGAGTTTCATGACATGATTTACGCCTATATTATTTGTACAGTTCATTGGACCAGATCGCTTTCGGTGCCCTATAGGATCTCAGTGTTGTTCTTAGTTGCATTCAAGGCTTACACTTCAGAGGCCTGCTCACTCTTTCTTGTCCCTTTTATTTGGCTTATACGGCTTTATCAGCGACTGCTGAACTGGCATGCCTGAAAGCAAAACTTTAGTCAGTGCTTCGTTTTTTAATCAGCAGGAGTACAGGCTGGCAGGGGAGACCATTCTTAAGAAATGGGGTCTCACCCCGGATCTCGGGTTCACGGAAAATTTTTACCCTGTAAAACCTCGAATGCCCCTCTTGAAGAACCCCATATTGTAGAATGTAAGGCTGATGATTTTGGTAATGAAAATAGTGTTCAAAACTGTTTTTAAACTTCAAGTGATATATTTAAAATCACTAACAACAAAAAAGCAATGTTGTTTCCCGTAGTTGTTTCCAAAGTCACTTTCTCGTACTAGATAGGTGCAACAAAAGCTGTCACCTGTCACGTTGACCTTGGGGCGTTGTACGCGACACACACTTCCGATTGCAGAAGTCGTATTTCAACAAGATGATTGACTGAACATTGAAAAGCTTTATATAACTTTTTCATTGGGAAACAATACAGTAAACTATACTGTACGACTAAAAAATGCACTTCAAAGGAGCTTACGTTTCTGTGGATAATAATGTCACTGCAATAGATATAATATTAAAACACAAGATATTGTGACATGGATCGCTAGTTACCAGACCTACAACTACCAAAACTATTTAATACCAAACTAGCTCTAACAACTCAAGTTAAATATCTGGGCATCATACTTGACAATAAGTTGAATTGGGCTAGCCATAGGCCTGTATAACTTTCTGGCAATGCAGAAGACTCGTTGGTAAGAACTAGGGTCTTAACACAAAGATAACACTTTGGCTGTATACAGCAATTATCGGACCTTCTCTAACCTATAGATCAGTTGGATGGTGGCTCAGAACAGAACTGATCACTATGAAAGAAAAACTCCAGAGATTACAACGCCTAGCGAGTACAGCAGCCACTGGATGCATGAGAACCACTCCATCAGTCGCACTACAGCACCTCCTAAAGCTGAGACCGCTGCATCTAATCATACAGGAGGAGGCCAAGGCAGCACCTTAAGACTGAAAAATAATGGGCTCTGGAAAGAGAATACTGGAACAAAGCACTCAAAGATTTTACAGGGAATTCTAAAGAAGATACCACTTCTCCAAGCTCCCATAGACAGAATACCATGTCACCACGTCTTCGAAAGGAAGTATCATATCCAACTTACTTTAGAAAAAAGAGATAGCTGGCGTCAAAGAAGTTAGGATAGACACAGACGGCTCCAAAACATGTGGTACTGGAGCAGGCGTCTTCTCGGATGACCTAAATATCAAAATAACAACCACCCTGGACAAGCTAAGTACAATATTTCAATCAGAATGTAGTGGCATAACGACAGCGGCGGAAACGATTTCCGCCTGAGATTTCACAGATCTAGATATAAAGATCATCTCAGACATTGCATCCGTACTCCAAACTCTACAAAGTCTCAAGCTATACAAACCTTTGTCCTCATATTGGAATATCATAACACACTCCAATCCAATGCAAACACAAACAGGGTCACGCTGCAATGGATCAAGGGACACAACAACTCCCTCGGCACGAACGCAGCCGATGAATTGGCCAAGAGAGAAACAGGGGCGACAGTATATGGACCGGAACCAATACTACCCATACCTCAAGCACAGGTCAAAACTTAGCTACGAAAAAGTATAGAAGAAACCCATCAAACAGAATAGACAAACACTGAAGGATGCAGGCAAACAAAGAATGCAGTTCCGGTAGCATCAAAAACGTTTTTCCGAAACCTCATTAGGTTAAAATGGGACCAAATCCGCAAGGTCACAGGCATCTTGACCGGTCACTGTCCCCTAAACAAGCATATTTTTTACAATAGGTATGACGGACAGCCCTCTGTGCAGAGGCTGCTTGTGGGCAGAAGAAACGCCATATCATGTGCTTACAGAGTGCATGAGTGTGGCCGAACAACGGCGAAATATCTCCAGTCACCAGCGTCGCTTCGGGAAGCATGTGGAAACCTGAAAAGGCTGCTGGCTTTTTAGGAGAATCTGGGTTGGTTGGAATGAGAGGTAATACGGTACGCACAATGGCCCAATCAAGAGGCTAAGTGCGGAACAGCCCAGGTAAACTAACTATGGATCGCTATCGCTACAATATATCTTCCTACTAAAATACATACCCACATGGAAGATTTCTACAGGGTCAGCAGCGCAAGTGTGACAGTCCTTGTGTTGCAGGCGTCCATATGACACGGTAATCACTTTTCTTCTGGTAAGCCGTGTGCTTGTCTGTCACCTAAGTGATATAAAAAACACAAACCTCACGAGTTATTTATCTCAAGCAAACGTTGTAAAGCTATAAATTTCTAAAATGCACTATTTATTTCACGCTCTGAAAAATGTATCCACAACAAAACGAGAGAAGCCATAACCCAGCTCTCTATTTGATTACTCGCTTCATAGTGCCGACAATACAGTTGCGCGTCGCAGTTTCAAAGTGTGTGCAATAACGTTGAAGCTAAAATCGCAGTCGTTCACATACTATAAATATTATGAACATATGAGCAGAAAGTTATCTTCATACAACTCGTTAGCGAAAAGCAGATACATTGCATTGAGATTAACGTTTTAATACAACATTATAAATGAAATTGATAAGAATTAAGACTGCAAATAAACACGAATTATATACAAAGCCGGAATTAAATTGTTAATCTCTAAGGAGGTTCTTTCAACACATAAAAAGGTTTTCAAAACTTATTGTACCCCACATTAGACCGCTTAATAGCACATGTTGGCTGGAACATCAAATCCCTAGACCTGTCGGTGCAGTGCTGTAGCTATGACTCATAAAATTCTAAGCTGGATGCAGGAGAGCCATTTTATAGCTGGTTGAGTCATCCGCCGACACGATTTTATGATTCAAGTTTACCTCTAGGGTACGTATGTTGGTACATTCGCTAGGGCATACACGGCAAGGGATAATATATAAATGAAAACAAAAGAAATTTCCATTTTATATAATAATTGTAAATAGCTCGTAACCACTGTAGACATATTTGTAGAGATAGGTTTATAAAAAAAAATTCTAAGTGTCCAACAAAGGCTCAAGATGTTTTTCGACCTTCTTAACTACTTAAACACTGTTTCTCACGTTGGTAGGTGGTATTGCAATCGGGTTAGGTGTAGGTTTTTTTTCACAAATGTATTCACTGGCAACTGGCAGGACCCTAAAAATATTAGGTACAACCCGTACAACTCAGTTCTTAGGTATTAAAGTCGCAAAAGCTATTCTTTCAACTAACTCCTTCAACTGTAAATGGGAACCAACTATCAAGGCTAGAGGCCAGACATTATAGTTTGAATGTACCCTATTTAGATATAGTTTGGAAGCATTAGATAACTTAGGCATGGGTGAGCTAACTTACTATAACTATATCTGTTGTCAATTTAGGAGCGAACGACCCTTTTAGTTAAATGGCTCCGGAGAATTGATGTGACCTTTATGGATAATTGTATGGGAAATATACGATTTCACATACCTAATAAGAAACAGGGTTTATAATAACACTATGGTTTATAAGGGTTTATAATAACTACTATAACACTATAATAACATTTGCCCGCGGCTCTGCCCGCGTGGATGTCGGTTATCGCGACCAAACATAGCCCATGTCCATTTTAGAGGTCTAATCTACCCTATACCAAATTTCATCAAAATCGGTTCAGTAGTTTAGGCGTGAAAGACGGACAAAGACACACATACTTTCACAATTATAATATTAGTATGGATATTACATACTATAATCACAAAATTCGGGTACAGCATACATTTCCGTAGATACCAAGATTTTTCAATGGATTACGAAGGAAGAATAAGCAGGAGAGTGAATATCAGCCTGCCAGTTTTTAAAGCAACAAGGAATGACTTAAGTTTATTTGAAAGAAAGAGCTAGCAAGCAGGCAGCAAGCAAGCATGTTTATCAACGAGGCGCACTTTACATCTATATATGACAGTGCTAGTACTTTTATTTATTGTATGACAATGCTAAGAAGGATGAAAAATAGGTTTCTCAAACATGCTTGGAAATTTGAACATTATTTTGACATCCTCCTTCGAGATAAATCGAAATTGCTGTACATGCTAGCAGCGGCCGGCAAAAGTTGTAAGAAAATCCATATCTGTCGTGTTTTAGCGTCCAAATAAATTACTATGTAAACTCATATCTGTCGTGTAATTTAAAAATGGAACCATCTTTTACTCCTGACCATGGTATCCAAGGAGGTAACTTAAGGCATTATTTAAATACAGAACTGGCTTACAAATAGAAAGCTGTTTCTTAAGAAAAATTAAAAACAAATGAACATTTTGCCGCGTGAAATATTACTGTTGTTCGTTGTTCGTCATTGGTTTTGAAATGTAGGTAACTAATAAAATTGTACTTTTCTCAAACATGGTTGGAAATGTGAACATTATTTTGACAACCTTCTTCGAGATAAATCGAAATTGCTGTACATACGAGCAGCGGCCGGATAAAGTTGTATGAAAATCCATATCTGTCGTGTTTTAGCGGCCAAATAAATTAGTATGTAAACTCATATCTGTCGTGTAATTTAAAAATGGAACCATCTTTTTCTTCGAACCATGGCAACCACGGAGGTAACTTATCCAAGGTATTATTTAAATATAGAACTGGCTTGCAAATAGAATGCTGTTTATTAAGAAAAATAAAAAACAAAAGAACATTTTGCCGCGTGAAAATTACTTTTGTTCGTTGTTTGTCGTTGATTTTGAAAAGTAGGTAACTAAAAAGTTCTGCCTAGATACTACTTAGTTTTTAATTTCCGCGCATTGTTTGAGAAAAGCACTATACAAGCCTTGGCCACAACTGTGCGTTGCCGGACTCCGTAATGCGTGCCTCGGCTGCGCCTCGGCCCGCATACTTCACGATCGTCCGGCAACACGACAGTTGGTGGCCGCGGTAGTAATGTACTATTCAATAACTGCATTTTCAAATAAAAATTTCTGCCTAGGCTACTTAGTTTTAATTTCCGCCCATTGTTTGAGAAAAGCACTATACAAGCCTTGGCCACATATGAGCGTTGCCGGACTCCGTAATGCGTGCCTCGGCCCGCATACTTTACGATCGTCCGGCAACACTACACTTGGCGGCCGCGGCAGTAATGTACTATTTCAATTCATCTTAAATGTCAAAGACCTCATATTTAGTTAATCTTATTGACAGACGTCTAAGCAGTGGCAGACAACTATTCACAATTCCAAGGTTTTTTCCCCCTTACAGAAAAAGTATTTCAAAAACTGCAGATCCACTTAACTAACCCTTTGAAGCTTAATTCAAAGCTCTCGCAGATGTATTCACGTCCTTACGGACAATGGCGTCGTGTGACGTGTCGGCGTCAGCGCCGGTCGATACGTCGCGACGCTAAGTCGACTGGCGTTTATTCAAAGTCATACTTTTGAACTCCATAGTGGGATTGTCTGTATGTAGCAATTGCAGACGGAATGGGATGATAAGATGGAATATTTTAGTGGTTTTTATAGAATCGGGGAAATATTTTTTATTTTTTTTATTTGATGTGGTCTATCCAATTAAATAAATTTGAAGTTTTTGAACGGATTGTCTATAGATTGCATAGCGAATTGGATAATAAGATGGAATATTTTAGTAGTTTTTGTTCAATCGGGAAAATCAACTAAGTATTATTATAATTTGATTTGTTTCATCCAAATCCCTACTTTTGAACTCTTGAGCACATTGTCTGTTGCGGATAGCAGACAGAATTGGATAATAAGATGGAATATTTAAGTAGTTTTTACAGACTTGGAAAAATAAACTATTGTTATAATTTGATTTGGTTGGAAGTGAGTAGATATTCTAGTAGACCAATTAAACTTTCACAATAAACAATTAAAGAAGTATGATCGCATGGTTTTCGAATTGTAAAATATACACTGCACCTTATTCTTTACATACATACATGTACTCACGTCTTTATGGAGTTAGCAGAGAAAACAGCGTATCATTTAATACGAAATCAACCTACTAAGTATCTATTACTATGACACTCACATACTACATCATAACATTAATTGATTGAGCCAACCCTTCATAGACCAAGAAAAACCATGTTTTTTTTTATAACATTATATTTCTTTTTGTTCCAGTGATAACAAACCCGAAAGCTCCACCAGGAAGCAAAGATGGAGCAAAAAGCTTCAACTTCGACTTCTCATATTGGTCGCACAACGTAAGTACAATTATTGTTTGTGCATATCCAACTCTTTTTTTATCGTGCGTGAAATCTCCATGGATACCATCCCCGCCGGAGCCGGAAGGGGAGGTTATGTCGGACTCGAACCGACTAAATCGCACGCCGTCTGTGGGTCGCAGTGCAAGGCCGAAGGTGAGGTAGCTATAGAGCATATCCCTCACAGATGTATGTTACCCTTGGAGTTGCCTTAACAACTATCAAGTTATCAATTACCTTATCTATGAAATCTTTCATAAAAATATATTGGAAATTCCTCTGAGGATTACAAAAATAATTATATAACAATGAATTCATTGATTTATTTGAAAGTTCGTTTCTAAATAAGTTGTTATATTAATAAGTTGTTGTATTTCCTCTTTAATTCGATTGCACGTTTCTTAAACTTGACATAATGTTTTTTAACCTGAATCTATCTGAATCTTAATTCAGACAAAATGTCCAGGTAAAAGTGAAAAAACAAAAACCTTAAAAAAAAATATAGTTGATTTAACACAATTACTATCTTGTTTTCAAAATAAAAATGAGAAACCATCATATGTAAAGAATATAATGCGAGCAGTTATTTTTAGAACAGCTACTGCTTAGATTAGAGTCACAAATAGTACTGTGTCCGAATAAAATATAAATTGTCTATATAACTGGGGAATAGGTCAGTTGAGAACAAAATTGATGTCCATTATTATAAATAGGCACTATAAATAGATAAAAGATAAGGTTCAGATTAGATATGTAGATTTGTGTCCACTTATAAAAGGTGAACAGTGTGGGTAGTTTTTACCAACGTGCGACGGTATATAGTGTCAATGTCGTATCTATTTTTTATATACACAATTAGATATTTCTTTATTTACGCTAAAAGCATTAAAATGATTAAGAAGTTGGCAGTAAGTAGATTACGGCAAGGAAACATGAAAGTAATAAATTTTGGGAAATGCTAAATTAAGGGTCCACTATAAGATATCCTCTAAATTACAGTGCAGTGCAAGCCTGAAATTAGAAAGATACTTAATCAAGAGACAGCAACTGTACAGCAAAAAGACAAGACAAGAAAGGCTCTGCAGTCATTCTGTTTTATCTGCACAAGACAACACAATGGAATGTCAAAATCTAGTACTGTTGAAGATGTGTCTTATAGACGTCTATAATTTCGCCCTGTCACGTTCTTATAGTGCCTTCCGAAATACAATACACTTTATTTCCCTTTATAATATTACATAGTAAAATATAAACCCAGGATAATAATACCCCTTGGTTCAATTCATACACACATAGCTATGTTGCTTCAGCCGTTTTGTATCAAACAAGAAATAAATTGCCATCCCATGACTCGGGTGTCTTGTCTGAAAAACGCGAGAAAAATCTGTTTTGTTTTGTCAAGCTGTCCTGTCTGGACAAAGACTGCTAAAATGTCATTTGAGTTTAGACCTTACCGGATATAAATAACGTTGGTATCACGTTGTTCCTTTTATGTATCTACCTCCAATGCGACTATTGGAAAAGGCACTTTTAGTCAGTTTTCCATCTAGTACTGACTTTGCGGTATTATCAATCAATACTTGAATGTAGACTGTACGTACCCCCACGTGCGCTTGGAATTCTTAGAATGTCGTGAATTTTAAAAAGCGTACACTTACAATAAGATATTTTTTTACGAATTGATGTTCTACCTATTAGACAGTTTTATCCAGTTATGTAGACAAAGACGTGAAAGACGAAAAAAAAAAAGAAGTTAGGTACGTTTAAAAAAAGATCTTAGTAATCTGCTTAAATTTAAAAAGATAGATCGGTAACTCATCAGTAATATTTTAGCGTCTAATTCAGTGGCTATATACCTAAATATTAAGAATAAGAATAAGAATAAGAATAAGAATTGTTTATTCACCAAGAAAATAATTTACATTTGCGTTCACTTAGATCTATAGTAGTTAGTTACAGAGACGATACCTAATAATATTGTTTAATTACAATCACAGAAAAAAGAGAACTGTAGCTATCAACCCCACACTAGGTCAAGCCTGTCTCGTGGAGTTTTTATAAAATATTTCCAACTTCAAAATTAATTGCTATAAAATTACCAATATTAATAAATATATATAAAAATGATAGTAGTGTTATTTCTTAATATTATGAATTCATTATGAATTTATCAATCATATCATAAATCATTATTATATCAATCAATACAAACATCTTGAACTATAAGCATTCAGCTTACGGTACGGCTGATTATTGTACTACAATTATTTTATTATTTTATTTATTTTTAACTTAATTATTAATAAAAACTTGTCTGCATGCAAACGATGGTTACTACAATGTTACGCGCGTGTGTGTGTGTGTGTGTGTGTGTGTGTGTGTGTGTGTGTGTGTGTGTGTGTGTGTGTGTGTGCGTGTGTGTGTGTGCGCGTGTGTCTGTGTGTGCGTGTGTACGTGTGCGTGTGATGATAGTGTGTGAGTGTATTATGAAAATACCTTCACCAGAGATTCTGAATCGGCATATGATAGTGATAGAAGATATTTTCGAACAATTATTTTGACCTGACTAGTTCTACAGTGCTTAATGTTACATTGTTTTGTGATGCTGTTATATACGCTTCCGAGTTTGAAATCCTGCATGTGCTGTGCAAAATCGGTGTTTACTCGAACTGGCGCGCTTCTATAAACTCTACGCTCAAGAAGTTGAGGATAATCCTGTGATTCCAGTACTATCCTGTGCTGCTTTGAAACCAATTTAAGGATGTACAGTTGCCGAACATTAAGAGTAGTGGTTTCTTTATAAAGAGAGTCGGTGCAGAATCTGAAAGGTTTTCTATACATGACTTTCAAGACCGATCTCTGTGCTCGTTCGAGTAGGAGCATAGTAGTGGAACCGACGCCACCCCATACCGTTATACAGTAGCAGATAATTGATTCACATAGTGCAGTATATACAAGGTGTAAAATATTATTACTGGCTGAGTTACGAAGCAGTTTCATAATGTGAATCAATTTCCTGACACGGCTTGCCACCAGTTCAATATGGGGTTTGAATGAGAGCCTAGGGTCAATCATAACGCCGAGGTACTTGACACTATCCACCCTTTGGATCGATTCGCAGGAGCACTTATTTGGGTTGCACTTACTAGTGTGGATTTTGACGGTGTACGGTTCCTTAGGTTCTGACGCTTTCGTCTTGTAAAAACACACGTAGTTTGTTTTTTTAATGTTCAAAGACAGCAGGTTGCAGTCAAGCCATTGTTTTAACTGCGTCATTGTTTTCTGTGCATTTTCATGCACTGATGCCCAGGATTTACCGTTGAACAGAATAGCCGTATCATCTGCATAACAAATAGCTTCCACCTCTGGTCCTATGGTATTGTGGATATCATTAATATACATGATAAATAGGGTAGGGCCAAGCACACTTCCTTGCGGTACTCCGAAAGTGGTGGTTGTTGTGGTACTGACATATTCTCCAATTTTCACACATTGTCGTCTGTTTGTTAGATACGTCTCAAACCATTTCAGAGGTATGCCTCTTATTCCAAATACCTCAAGCTTTTTTAAGAGAATCGGAATGGCGACTGTGTCAAATGCCTTCGCAAGATCAACAAAAACTCCGAGGCACCTTTCATTGTTATCGAGATGTCTAGTCACACGATTGGTTAATAGGCTTACCGCATCCTCTGTGGATTTACCGAGTTGGAATCCAAACTGCTTGTCAGAGATTAGCTTGTGTGCTACAAGGTAGGATTTGAGACGTTTGTTGACTATTTTTTCTAAGATTTTAGAGAATACTCCTAACAAAGATATGGGTCTATAATTCGCGGGATCTTGTTTCGTTCCATTTTTGTGTATGGCAATCACCTGAGCCTCCTTCCATTTATCAGGAAAGGTCCCAGAGCTAAGGCTAAGATTGATAATATGGGTTAGTGGGATTACAATTTCGCCACGGATTTCCTTTAACAGTCTTGGTGTGAAAGTATCTATACCTGCTGCGCAATCGCTGTTTACTTTACTTATTAAACCGTCCACTTCGTAAACGTCAGAAGGCTGCAAGAAGAAGGAAGTAGCAACCGGTTCACCCAATTTTTGTCTACTGATCACCGACTCCAGGGTTTCAGTCATGTTATCTAGAATTAGTGTAGCTAGATTCGCACCAACCGTCGAAAAATACTCGTTACAGGCGTTAACTGATGCTTGTGGGGTTGATTTATATTGAAGTAAGTCAGTATTAGAGTTTTTGTTTTTGTCATGGTCGGTGATATTTTTTATAGTTTTCCATAGGGTCTTGGTATTATTTTTACTTTCCTCAAGTTTTTTATTGTCATACTGTTGTTTTACTTTACGTAATAGGTTAGTAAAGAAGTTCCTGTAACGGGTATATATAAGTTTTTTAACTTTGTCATTAGGATGTTTACTGGATGCCTGATGCAGTTTGTCTCTGTGGTTCATGCATTTTACGAGTCCCGGGGTAATCCACGGTTTCCATATAAATTTAGAGCGACCGATTTTCTTTTCACTAGTATGCATTCTTAATATACTGTCCAAAGTTGAATGGAATGCATTAGTCGCCTTGTTTACGTCCCCTTCCGAGAGCACTCCGAACCAATCACAGTTTTTCAATTCTGCAATGACCGCTGGGAAATCGACTTTACGAATTGTATGCTGTGAGGGTTTTGATCTCTTTGGAGTGACCGTGTTACATCCCATCATTACCATACGGTGATCAGTGATAGCGACATCGCAGACAATCCCCACGACATCGCGTTGTCTAGCATCAATAAAGATGTGGTCTAGACAACTGTTTAACCTGGTTGGTCCTGAGATAACCTGGGCCAGACCATGTTCAGTCATAAGGTAGGAGTATTCTAACACTTGGCTGTCCGATGTGTCTAATAAGTTTATATTGATATCTCCAGCAATTACGACTGTAGAGCATTTATTCAAAGTATTAAAAATTCTGTCGAGTGAGAAAATAAAATTGTCTATTCGTCTATATGATGGGGAACGGTAGATGGCAATCAAAGTCATGCCCGTAGAAAGACCCACAATGAGACATTCTGCGTCCTGAATATCGGGCTCAGTGACGGTTGGGCTCCAGCAGTCTCTGACGTATACTACAACTCCTCCACATTTGTTAAGGTTATTTTCTGTGGCGTATGAATTATACCCCTGAATTCGCCTTACAACTGGGTTTAATAACAAATGACATTCGGTAAGAATTATGACGTCAAAGATTATGTTTAATCTTTTTAATGCAATGCACAAAGAATCAAAATTTGGTTGAATACCACGTATGTTAAAAGTCAACACCCTGAAGTTGTAGTTCGAGTTTAAAAAACTATTACACAGTTCCAGTTCGTCGAGTTCGTGACATTCCAGGTTGGTAATACGATCTACTTCATTCGTTAAATAGACTGTCATTGTGGTAAGTCAGTTGTTTCGAATGCGAATACTATTAGGTTGGTTGTCGAGAACTCTGCACAGAGGTTACGAGATAATAGCAGGTCCAACACTTCAAGCGTATACTTCTTGGTTATTTCTAGGCACAAAGCAAGGTATGTAATAATATAACAGAAAATAAAAATATTAGTGTTCGTGAGTGTGTCTAAATAGTGAGATGCGTAGTAAATAGTTTTATGAATGTTGTATATTATGTAGTTTATATCTGAATTGAAGGTGAAATACGTGTAGTTATTGTTTGTGCTGTAAAGATAATGTGTAAAAACTATTTGTGTATTACAGGTTTTGCAAATGGAATTCAGTAGTGTAATGTCACATATGAGATAAATAATCGTGATTTTCCAGTGACATTTAATTGAAGGCTCCCTTACAATGATAGGATTAGTATATTTGCCGTAGTGATACTTGTGTAAGAGAGAAATCTTGATGAGGTGTGTGGAAGCATAATAGGGATAACTCTGATTATGCACTATTACAACAATAACAATACTAAATATTGAACCTGGTTCATTGATTCGAGTGATGATTTTTGTGAAGTACAAGCGTGATTCGTGTTGATTGACAGTAAAAATACGGTGAACAAAAATAAAGTCAGCATGCAATCGTTGTGTACATACATGTGGTCTAAGGTGCAACTGAGTGGATACATTAGGCTTCATGAAGATCGAATGTCTGGGAAAGACCAACATTATCATTCCGCTGGAGGTCTTCACTGGCAATAGCTTCAGGAAGTCCGATTTTTTCATCAAGGTCCCTCGGTGTTCGGACGGGCAAGGCTGGCATCTTTTCAGCTTTACGTACATATATCGTGCCGTTTCGCACCCAGCAGTAGCGAAAACGATGCGCTGCCGCACGTATTCGAGCTTCACGAAACAACTGTTTATTAGTCCTAGATAAGTGTTCATTGATATAAACAATTGAGTCGGTCCCCTTGATAATATCCTCAGACGTTAGCGGGCGTCGGACTTTTGCTGCTGTTAGAATTTGAGTGCGCAATGTACGGCGAGTGAGTCTCAATACTATAGGTCTCGGTTTACCAGTCGTATTAGTGCGACGTCTGCCTGAGCGATAGACCTCATCAATGTCAGTTTCGGTTAGTTGGACCCCAATTTTTCTAGTCGTTAACAGCGTGATATGGGTGAGATTTTCATTGCTCTCTTCCGGAATACCCATTATTTCAAGTTCAGACTTCATATCAGATTGTTCATAGATATTAAGTTTAGTTTGAAGTTCGGTAATAGATTCCTTCAGAAGTGAAATTTCTTCATCTTTATTAGAGATTTTTTTATTTAGGAGATCGAGCCTTTGGCCGAGTGTGTCAGAGACATATGAAAGTTTGGTGCCAATGTCTATACTTTGTTGCCTAAGGTCACTTATCTGTTGGCTCAGAAGGCGTATTTCAGACAGCAGTATCGATGTTTCGGAGGCCTCTGGTTCACCAACACTCGGGCTTTCTTTTCGCGCACGCTTGGATTGGCGGTTTGCTTTATTCAGGATAAAAGGCGAGTTCAAGGATGGCCTCTGCGAGTCAAGTTCAGATTGTACGTTCTTTGCGTTTGAATGTTCCGTGGTAGCCGTTGAATTTGGCGGTGGCGTGCGCTTAACGTTCGGCATAATGTGGTAAACAGATATAGTTTAATTTGCTTTAGATAGACACGAAAAGGCAATAAGTTGGTTTATTGCCGGTCACTATTAGTTTTTTTGCAGGCGTTTCTTCAGTGACAAGTCAAATTTCCAATTAGTTGTGAATGATCATCAATATGCCATACAATGGTCTTATAATTATCAAAAAAATACCGAGAAAGTCCAAAAAGTGATGCCAGTAGGTTTTTGAGGTCACAGGATTGGAACTCGGTATCGTTTCAAAGTGCAAAAGGAAGACTGGTGCTTATACCACTGGACCGGCAAGACAGATATTACACTTGACCAAATAAGTGTTTCGTTCTGTACACGTAGCTAGTATTTGAATAGATTTGTGTACAACTTTATATAGATGTCACTGACCGAATCCACTCACAATTTTGAATAAAAAACGACTTTTTATTTATGTTTTTCTTTGATTGTTCACCAACACTGACGAATTTCAATTTAGTGATTATTTGAACGCACAGGGTTTTGAATTCTGCACAAATTGATATGAAACACTAGTACGCAGATAAACTTTTTACCACTTCGACTGATTAAAATTGCAGAGACAAACTTAAAACGGGCCTCCCTCGCTCGTGGCGTATACTATACAAATATTTTAATACGATATCACATATTCTCATTTGGACCGCAGCCATATTTGCCGCAGCTGCCACTATGTTAATAACGGATTAAATTGATTTTCGAATTTCCTGCCTGAATTTTATTGACCACCCACCCTGGTTCCGCTGGAGGGGTATCCGAGGGGATTTCTGCATGTAAAAAATGGGGGTACACTGACATTTCTAGGTTTACTCAGTTTCGTTTCTGGGTTAGGATCTACGAATAATGTATCTACATTATTCGTAGGTTAGGATTAAACGGTACACGTATAGGCGAGACTAACCGACCATAAAGTAATTGAAAAATAGAGGGACTTTGTTTCCTCCGTCCAGGGTAGCTACGGCCTCTATAAAAACCTCTTTCTCCCCCTAGGCGAGATACTGTAGGAGACATGACCCTGTTGCCGAAATTTCTTCTGATAGAATTCCTTTGCCTACCGTGGTAACCGACCTATTTGATTCTTTGAATAAATGGTGCAATAATGGGTTTAATAGTACCGACATTTATTAATCCGAGGTTGTTTTTAAATCACAGTCGTATTACCAAAAGATATTGTCATAATCATACAATTTTTGTATCATTTGTTCTTAATATGTGCTCAAATGTGAAAGTAGATGAGAATAGCATTAAGAAGTTATGTTTCATTCATACATGAATTTAAATACAGGTCATGCTAATGAAAGCGTGTCAAAATATGAAATGTAACGTCCTGACAAAAGCAAAGTAATTGTTAAAGCCTCATTTTACGTGTCAATAAACACGGGTATTCGTGCACAAATGACCCCCAACCACGACACAGCCAATTTCGATTCACAGTTCAATGATTCATTAGGAGGACAAACGTGTGGACGTTACACGAAACCGCTAAACTGATGGGTTTGGTGGCTTTGTTTCAGACCACGGAGCAAAACATAACGCGATTGCACAAGTGACTGTAGACATTTGTGTCCACGATTTTAATAGATGCTCTTTGTGGATAAGACTAGGTGCTGTTCGCCCGGGTGCTTTTCAGTTGGATGCTCTTGCTTCAAGCCGCTTAAAGCAAAAATTGTGTCACTGTTCCTTGGTTTGGGTGGGAATAATTATTAAATTTGTTTTTTTTTTTTTAAGAAAATAGGTTGATAAATGAGTTCATGAATTTTGGCACCTATCTATATAGAAGCAGCACGCGTTTTTATAATATCTGTTCGGCAGATACAAATTACAAATAGTTAGTGATGGGGTTAGTTTCTTCGGGAGTTAATCGGGGTAATGCTTAAGGGGTAATGCTTAATCTCAAGTTAAAGGCTAAGTTCATCTCGGGGTTGCTTATTTAAATGCGCAATCTAAAAAGCGTAATTTCATGGAGGTTTCTTGGTCTACCTATATCCGTCCCGATAGGAACGAATTTTCTCAAAGCCAAAATCGAAGTCATACACAAAAGCACCTTAGGTATATTTAACAGATTTTTGGCTTACCGATGGCAAATGGAACACAGTAAAGAGCAACCATTTACCTAATTTGCAATTTGAACGAGACTTAGGGTTGCAGATGTGGAATAATTTTGGTAATTTATACAAATTAATGCGTGTCGCTTCGCCGCCAAACGTCCACTCACGTATAAGTGATATTATGATAATCTACTTTATTTTGGTTTCAACAGTTTATAATGGATATGGGTATATATATATTACTTACACCTTTTCCTATTCTTATACACTTCACGAGCTTCCTCTTAAGCCATTAAAGGTTTATTATACACGTGCATAGTTTCAAATATTTTGAACTGCACTTTTTTCCAATACATCATGACTTTTGATCAAATAGTCAATTGATCATCATGATATTTTAGGCAGGCAGGTTATTTTAGATGTGAAATAAATGTAAGGTGGTTCGGTTCAGCTATCGCATATTCTTCACCTCTACCTGGAGGCATAATTATGCGATAAAATATAAAATGCTATATTCTCTAGGTCATGAATAAGATCGCAGAGTATCGATCCTAATATTCGGTCGCTTTCGTCGTAAATATCATGGTACCTACTGAAATACAAGTCCCTTAAGACTTGTACCTAATGTTAGTGTCTAATATTTTTGTAACGAATGTCAGTCATTTACCTATTTCTTTGCCATTTTATCTCGTGATGGATTTATTTTCTTACTTGTCGAACTTATTGTAGGACTACATTATTATTACAGTTTTGACTATCCCAAGGACTTAATGCTTGGCATCAACATTTAGATTCGATGTGGGTGTTTATCAGGCGTTTATATTGAACTAGCTCAATTGAATATTCAAATACTATTCCTAAAATTAAAATTGAATAGATATAAACTATTCCGTTGTAATATTAGGGGTATATTATTAGGGATGTATATTATTAGGGATGTATATCGATACCGGAAATTTCAATTGTCGTAAAGGATAAAACACGACTTTTCAGGAGAGCCAAAAAACAAAAAAATAATTACAAAACAAAAAACTGATCGAGCAGTGAAGCACAGAATAGATGCAGGGTGAATGAAATGGCGGTAGATCAGAGTCACAATATGTGAACCCCAATTACCCCTCAAGTTTAAAGGGAAAATGTATAAATCCATGTTCAGACCTGTCGTAATGTATGGATCGACATGTTTGGCCTTAAGAGCGACGAATGAAATGCATGTAGCGGAAATTCGAATGTTAAATGTGGATGTGTGGTGTGATGGGAATGGACAGAATAAGGAATGACTATATTAGAGGAAGTTTGATAGTGGCACCAGTGAAAGAAAAATTGAGAACCAAGCGACTGTCGTAGTATGAAAATATTATGAGAAGACAGTAAAGTCATGTTGTAAGGAAGGTTCAAAGTATGAAGGGTTATGTAAGGAAGGGTATGTAAGGAGTTATCATGGACGTCCTGCGGATAAGCAGTCGGATATCGCGGAAAAAAGGCAGCTTCTTGTCACTGAGGCTCTGTGAACTCTGAGAACTTGGTCGAGTTCAATGCCAAGAAGACGAAAACATGTGCGTTTACAGCAAAGGTATGTCCTTGTCTTCCCCTTCCCACTCTTCAGAACATGCCACTGCCACTGCAGGACAACCTCACTATCCTCGATATGGGTGTTCGCTGGAATTGAGTAACAAAAACTACATCGAGAGTATCATCAAAACAGCCTCGCGTAAACTTGGAGTCATAAACAGAGTGAGACGGTTTTTCACGCCGGAGCAACGGTATCTTCTATACACATACTGCTCGCATCTCTGGGATGGATCCGCAAAGTACTTATTATAGCGACGTGCGGTTCGCATTGGAAATCCTAAGGTCACGAGTACCCTCGAGCCTCTGCAGATGCGTAGAGATGTTGCTTCCTTGGCAGTATTTTACCATCTCTACCTTGGTGAATGTTCTGATGTGCTATTCCAATTAGTCCCACCCTCTCCTTTCCTATACAGGACAACACGTGCAGGGCTTAGATGCCCGCACCCGTTACTTAAACCCCCCGTGCCCTAAGCTTCGTGCTTCCGCGCAGTGAATCGTCACAGGTCTTAACATGTTATATACCTCCGTGTGACCTTTACGCCGCGGCGTGTCAAATGTGCGCCGTAATTACAGAAAATAAAGCAAAGCATAGATTAGGTCGTAAGGGTATCGTTTATAAAATAAAACGTTGTTTATAATGTCGTATAGAACATTCAATGCATAAAAGCGTATACAACCTTATAAATAATAAAAATATGACTTTACGCTCTCTGACGTAAATTACTTTTACGATACACCCCAATTATTAAGAAAAATCAAGCCGGAGCTGTTTAAAAATTCAGGTAGTAAAGGACAGTTTTTTGAAGATAGGACCATTTTAAGTATACCATTCGATAGAGCTCGCGACGCAGATTCCGAATATATATTTAACTCGTTTTCGACAAAATGTCCTTTACGACAATTGAAATTTCCGGGGTCGATATTATTAGGGATATATATTATATTATGATAAGGGTAATATAAAAGTAGGACAGTAGCGCTAATCGTTGAGGAAATTTCAGGAAATATATCTAAATTTCATAGGGCCCTTTTCTTGAGCAAGGTTAGGTATTGGCTATTCAATATAGTCTTTCTTTTAACACGAATGAAACAGTGAAACATTGTATTATTACTAACCCTATCATAACATTTATTATATGCTTAACGAAAAGTAATGATTTATTTTGTCTGTCCACAGCCAAATGATCCACAATTTTCGTCGCAAGTCATGGTGTACAAAGACATCGGCGAGGAGATGTTGCAACACGCTTTCGACGGTAATTACCACTTTCCTCGTATACTTTCACTACGGTGCAGATAACTGCCGACTCAAATTGAGATTTCTAATTTCGCTAAAGATCTTTTCTTGTACAGCACTTGATATTTAGGAAGGCGATTGACTTATTTTAGTTCGCTTTTGAAGGATGTGCGCAAATTCACGCTGCTATTATCCATACCACTGCCAGTAAAAGACATATTGTATAAAACAATTTTTATAAATTTTAATTACTGAAACGTAACTCAAACGAAACATTTGGGTATTTTTAATCACACAATCAGTATACTTCGTTAAACGTCTTACTTAGGACATAACAGCAAAATCAAAATTAGATAGTTAATGTATTAGTAAAGGTGCTTCCTCACCGGGAACAATTGCTTTGAATGTTACTTTACACATTTATTAGCGAGTGCATTAACTGCTGTATTCTGTAATCTAATGCCTTTTGAAATACACCATTTCACGTTATAGTTCTTGACATTCTTGACCTAACTTACAATAGCTGTCATTGTCCGTTGGTCTCAAGACATGATTACAACGTACCTACTTTTAACTTGAACAAAAAATTACTTAACTTGAAGTGAACAGTATTACCGTTAACTTACGAACTTCAAATAGCGCTCATTCCGTTTAAGTATAGGAAAAAAACAGATGATAACGTGCCTTTAGTGATGGCACACTACTAATATTATTGGAATATCTAGTAGTTTTGGTAAAAGACTCACGCAGTTCTAGAAAAAGTAAAGAATTAGGTCCTATCATAAATACGAAATGATATTTTCTGAATTGACGACCAGCACACCAGGCTACTTATTATATTTTATAACCTTTCCTTGTTACTCCAAAGAGGATAGGTTTATATTCTGTTGCCAGTCAAAATTACGACTTGGCCAGACGGTAATTTGTGTATGATCACATGTGTCCAAGGTGATAGAATGATAAAACCTAGATGGATGAAACCGGAACTCAAATGCTAAGATGACGATAATACGACACCCCCCTCCCCCTTCTGGAGCCGGAGGGGAGGTTATATCGGACTCGAACCGGCTTAACGGTACGCCGTCTGTGCTGCTAGGCCGAAGGTGAGTTTGTCTTCGATATATCCCTCGCACCCCGGCTGACCCAGGGCCATCCCTCTCGGTCTGGCCCTCCTCGGGGGTAGGTACTTGAAGTCTGGTTATTTATAAAGGGCAAGAAAACAAAAACCTGGAATTAACAGTTTATTAGTTACATTATTTGACTTCAGTGTCCATGTGGTTGCCTACGTGAATTTCTCACTAGACAATAAACTAACGTTTCACAAATCTTTGTTAACAGGCTACAACATATGCATATTCGCCTACGGTCAAACTGGCGCAGGCAAGTCCTACACCATGATGGGTCGCGGCGAGGACAGCCAAGAGGGTATCATTCCACAAATCTGCAAGGATTTGTTCAGACGCATCAAGTCTACCACCAGCGATGATCTCAAATACTCGGTTAGTTTGTTTCAACATTTATAGACAAGTGTTTAACTACTATCCGTTATATTATATCAAGGCTTATACTTCATCTGAAACTAAATGTTATTCGCAATTTCGTTCATTTACCTATTTCACTTTTAAGTCTTAACATATGCCATTGAGACCTAAGATCGATTGCTCAGCCTCTCCGTGACTATTGTCTGTACTTAACTAAAAACCTAACGAAATATAGAGAATTAGCACAGTTACACAAAATAAATCATGATAGAATCCGATGCAGAAATAGTTTTATTTCAATGAATAATATTCGCGTACACTTTGCGATAAGTGATTCCGTATAAAATGCTAATTACCCTTCTAATATTTTTAGGGAGAATAGTTATGCGCGGTAAATATTATGACGAAAAAAACAGTGCCTTCGTACTTACTTATATCACCCCTAACCGTGCAACCCCTAGCTATGTACCAATATACGTCCCCTAGAGGTAAACTTGAATCATAAAATCGTGTCGGCGGATGACTCAACCAGCTATAAAGTCGTTCTACAGCAGTCAGCTCAACATTTTATGAGTCATAGCTGCAGCATTGCATCGACAGGTCTAGGGATTTGATGTTCTACCCAACATGGGCCATTAAGCTGAATAATATAGCCTAGGATGGTTTTCAGTGTGCATTTTATATATGAACAAGTAACAGTCGTATAAATGTAGGAGTAAGCTCTTTAGGGATTAAGAAGTAGACTGCAGTCCTGTAATATAAGTTCGTTTTAGTAGACACTTACATCACTAGATAACAACAGATATGTCAGTTATATGTTGCTATCTGCCGAAAGAAACGAGAATAAAATAGTTGATGGGAAAGGGGAAAGGTAAAGCACCCACTTTTTTTCAAAGTATACCCTATACCTTGTTTAATAAAACTAGTAGTTCTGTGAACAGTAGACCTCGCGAGCACACTATACCATGTTTTTTGATAACCTTAAAAAAACCGCACCGCATGTACTTAAGTTTCAGCCAAAAAATCATTAAATAACGCGACAGCGAACTATCCCCCTTTTTCTCCGTTCTATTAAAAAAGCTTTCGACCAAAATAAAATTTTATATCAAAGGATATGTTTGCCAAGTTTGGTGAGAATTGGTTAAAAAAATTAATGGAAATTAGCATTCTAGACCGGAACTTAAAAACGGACATCGATACGGACAAAAGCAAAATATGCCAGCAGTCAAAACGGAGAATTTAGTTCGCTTCGCTCGCTCGGTCAACAATGAGATAATGGCATTGATGTTTCAGGAGAAGCGTCCAAAGTTTTGGGAAATTCTTTTTATTCGGTTCAAAGACACGTTGGAACGGAAAACAGCAATAATTCTGATGAGGTTTCCTTGGATCACACACAAATCACATCAAACAGACCACTATCTGGACTTATTTCTATGACGTCATTGTTCAATCATCTCTAATTTTTTTGAACAGGTGGAAGTATCTTACATGGAAATATATTGCGAGCGAGTCCGCGATCTACTGAACCCAAAGAACAAAGGCAATTTGCGCGTCCGAGAGCATCCAGCCCTCGGGCCTTACGTCGAGGACCTCAGCAAACTAGCTGTGACGTCATACCAGGATATCTATGATCTGATCGATGAAGGAAACAAAGCTAGGTAACATATCTGCACATATTTTATTGTTGAGTACTCAGGCTTCAGTATTTGATTATTCGCAATAAAGGGAAAAATGTTATCACCTTCATTCGAGCGTTAATCCTGGTTGTATCCAAAACTTGTGGAGACCAGCGTTAAGAAGGGTATGCTCCCTCCTACTCCTCCATTATTGGTTAATCTTGATTTTTATATGAGCAACTGCCATCGAACCCCAAAGAGAAAAAATGCGTCAGAGTCTCATCCGTCAATCAGCAGCTAGATTTACCAATTTATTGGTGAGATCGTTTGAGCTGAACACTGCTACTGATAGGCGGCCATCTAACGAGGTTCCGTAAATTGACAGAATACTTAAATATAAAAAATATAAAAAAAAGACAGACATTACACTTGTGGAAGTATCTACTCGAAAAAATACAAATTCAATGTATTGTTGCCTTTTGACAGGACTGTAGCAGCTACCAATATGAACGAGACTTCGTCCCGTTCTCATGCTGTCTTCACCATATTCTTCACCCAGCAGAGGCATGATCAGACCACCAATCTCATGTCTGAAAAGGTATGAATGGTTATGACTTTTTTAATATATAGTTAGAAAGGAAATTTAGGAGTAATTCAGGAGATAATGTCTGACAGGAATGTATGGCTGAAGATAACACGTTGTTATGAACATTTTTTTTTTGAATTAGCACTTTATGCCCTCACTGCTTTAGTCCCGGTTGCCATACAAACAACTGAAGCAGTCTTTACGAGTAGTGTGAGCCCTTAAAAATCCATATCCAGGATTAACTACAGAACTGCAATATCGCCACGAGTTGTAGAGGTCTGACAGCAATTGGCTTCACTGGTAATATCGAAATTAAAGTGAAAACCGACCACAAACTCAGTTGGCATCATCAGCTCGGAGGGTAAAAACAGCATTTCTTTGTGACCTATTTTGAATTTCAGATTGATTCTTGTACTATTCGACTTTCTCATTCATAAAAAAAATCGGTGAATGTGTTGCTAAGCGCAAATCTCGAGAACAGCTGAAATATTCCTTGCAGTACGAGGCTGGTTATTACGCAGAATAAATTTAAAAAAATTGCATGTTAATGTCTAAAAACAACACTTCTATATTCCTATAAAAACTTTATAATAATTCTGAAGTCAACTGAACTGAACTTTAATGCCTTATCATAAAGTTCAAGTGTTAGTGGAGAGTTTCCGGGAAGGCAAAACAATTGAGTGATGCATAATTGCTTAGGGGTTCTACGGGGTTAAAGTATGCCATGAGTGAAGCCGAGGTGGGTCAGCTAGTTCATAAATAAAAATATTATAATCGTTGTCACAGGTGTCAAAAATCTCGCTGGTGGATTTAGCTGGGTCTGAGCGCGCCGACTCGACTGGCGCCAAAGGCACGCGATTAAAGGAGGGCGCTAACATCAACAAGTCACTCACCACTCTAGGCAAAGTCATATCTGCACTGGCTGAGATTGTAAGTACATGTTTGTGAAGAGTTTTAGAGCTAGGAAAGTTGGCGTCACGAATGGGCAATTTGTGTGGGCTAGCTATATTAATATTATGTTTAAGAATCTGACTTTCTTCCTCCTTCTCATTTCAGAATTTGCTAAGGATTTATGTATAGAGATTTAATGGTGAACCATACAAAAGCTATGTAAAATGACAGCGTAAGCCCGACTTTATTTTTAGTTCGTGTTTCAAATTACTGAATCCATATTCTAGTGGATTAAACAGGTTCGATTCCTAATGACCTTGTGAGTTGGGATTTATTTCTTATCTTCACAAATATCATATGCTTGTAAGTCATCTTTAGCATAGGAATATTTCAAGTATAAGAAGTTATAGTTAAACAGTAGTATAAGCTATATACTAACACAAGACACGTTTTGTTTTCCGCACCTGATACGTATGGATAACTGTAGTCGGTAAGTTTGTGTTTAAAGTATGAGTGCTTGTAACAAACACAATACGTGCTATATACTGCAATATCACTTTAGTACATTAGCCGAGAGTTGCCAGTCTGTAAGATTGAGATTACTTACCCAGAGTGAGCGCTAAGCGAAAAATGAACGTGCGTTTTGTACGGGATGTGCCTTATGCAATCTCATACTCTAGCCTCTGTGCCTTGAGCAAGAAAAATCATTCGAATTCGTAAGTTAAACGTATTGAAAGAATGTAGCATGACGATTGGGCGCCGGGTTATTGCATTGTGATTGGCCTACTGTGAAGGCAGGCGGCCAATCACAATGCTTCGTTTTCACGATGCGTTTCCGTTACGAATACGAATATTATTGGTGCTTGAGGCAATGAAGGCCCAAGATGGCGTGCGGTTTTAGTCGGTTCGAGTCCAACATAAACCGCACGAAAAAAACAAATTTTTAAAAGGTAATTAGATTTATCATATAGCAGCAAATGGCTTCTACAGCTTTATACTGATTTAAGACCGTCCGATGTATACGTGATGATCGTGATTGAGCGTCAATGCATTAGCTTAATCTTGAAGAAGAAGAAATTGGCGAAATGTGTGTGTTAATACAATTTTGCCTACGCATTCTGAGATTTACAGTCGTAAATATGTATGTAATGCGTAACTAAATGAGAGAAGAACACTTATAAATTCAGGGAATAATCATTGAATGTGAATTGCGCTGCTGGGTAGATCTAAAACTTTGATATAGATCATTCTTATGCCGGAGGAAGGACACGAAGGTGTTTCCATCCAATTAAACAGTCCGACTGGGGAAATACCTCCGCCCTACAGAATACCGCGGTTATAATAACGTGTTGTGTTCCCGGCGGTGAGTAGGGTAGCCAGAGCTCATGGGAGAGTTTATGTGCTGTCAGTGGGATGACCAAAGGCTATTCCTGCTTTGTCTTCTACACTGACGGCACAGAAACTCTTTGTGTTTACAGGATCGGCAGCACGAGTGTGACTCCCCTGGTGTTGCACACGTCCATAGGCCGCGGTAACCACTTACCATCAGGTGGACCATGTGGTTGTCTGCCACCTCAGTGGTATAAAAAGAATATTGCATACGATTATGAAACTCAAGCAATCAAAAGGCCTCTCGCAGTCAACTGCTTATTATAGGCCTTTTCCAATGTTCGTGCACTTATTATAGGCATCATCTTATTATTGACATACCTGTTTTGTACTTAAGTCCTATTCTCCATTTAGTTAGGTACTTAACTAAATATAAACGATCTTGATGCGAATTTCTATTAATTTTATTTGAAAACTCAATATTTTCCATTTACTATACGTATTTTGAAGACTAGAAGAAATTGAAACATTAGTTAGGCAAGTTAGACAAATTAATTAATCAGACATTGCAATCCTTGACATACATAATAGATTGTATTTTACCATCGAAAATAATTCCAGATCTTAAATTGACTCATTATTATATTGGCATTATATTATTGTGTTTAATCTTATTGTCTTAAATTACCGTATTGAACAATGTTTAATTATCAGTCAAATATTTGCACGCCACACTTGGCAGAATATGCAGATCAAGAAAATTTTAATACCTGTAATGACCGTATTCTTCGAAATAAACGTTTCTTTCTTTCTTTCTTTCTTTCTTTAGCCTAGTTTATTTGTTTAATAGTTTGTTTTTATAAAAATTCGCCACAAGATTGTTTAACTTTAGTTGAGTACATAACAGAATGGAGTATAGGCTCTTACTTCAATAACTAACACATTTTCCTCAGGCCTCAAAAAGCAAGAAGTCGAAGAAAGCAGACTTCATCCCGTACCGTGACTCTGTGCTCACGTGGCTCCTGAGGGAGAACCTCGGAGGCAACTCCAAGACCGCCATGATAGCCGCCATATCGCCTGCCGATATCAACTTCGATGAGACGCTTAGTACACTCAGGTAATTTAACTTTTTATTCAAATATTCATAGTACATAACAACATACAGTACAGTACGTTAAACCGTCGGTCCCGGTTGCCATAAGAACATCTATGGCAACCGTTACGGGTAGTTGAAGCCCTCAAAATTTCAACACCTGGTCTAACTGCAATGCTTCGATATCGCCTTTGGGTTGTGAAAGTCAGATGGTAGTCGCTTCACAGAAAATGTAGTAGTTCAGCCTAACCCGCTGATAGAATGGTAAAAGCGGACACACACTCTGAAATTAAAGCTTCGAATGCGACTGGGATTAATGCTGGGATGAAGCAGGAGGTTTATATAATCTTTATAATGATATATTTAATTAATTGAATATTCATAATAATTGCAAATTTTCGATAAAATAAGTGAATAAGACCGTCTGCACGTGTGTGTGGACACCATTGTACTTAGCTTGGTTAGGTATTTAACTAACAGTTAACGTTTGATGTGTTACACAAAGACATATTAAACTTACAAACTGCTGCCAAACAACTGGATCGATTTCGGTATTTAATCTTTAAACTGAGATTTTGAACAAAAAATATAAATACAACATTGTAAAAAAGATACAAATAGATTGCTTACTTTAAGTTAAATACTTTAAGAAACCGAGTATAGGCACCTGTGTCGTGTTCATAATGTGGAGGGAATTTTGTTCAAATAGATGCTTCTACTTCGTTCTACTATCTTCTTTCACTAATTTTATCAAAATTTCATTAATAATACTACCAACTGAGAATATAAGAATAACATACAGAGCGTATTAAACTGGCGAGTGGAACAGCCTAAACTAATACTAAAGTAGTACCATTTCGCTCGCACTCGTGCGCGCACATGAATAGTGCGAGCGAGTTGGTACTACATTAATATTACTTTCTATACGTCTGACACTAACAATACCTCTCTATCAAACAGATACGCCGATCGCGCCAAACAGATCGTCTGCAAGGCCATTGTCAATGAAGATGCTAATGCAAAACTCATCCGCGAGCTCAAGGAAGAAATCCTCAAGCTGCGAGAACTCCTCAAGGCTGAAGGCATCGACGTGGAAGAAGGTAGGCTTCGGGAGTTAAGGGAATGCTGGCCTAGCGTACATTGAACGTCGGGAGATAAATTGACTGATTGGAAATGTGTTACACGTATTGAGGATTCTGTAATCATAGTTATGGTGATAATATCGAAGGGTTTTGAAGCTGTTAAATTAAAAAGAAAGTAAGATACGAACTTGTCATGTAAAAACTTGGTTTGAGTATTACTTAGTGAGTAATCAATACTTTATACAGTAATATTGATGGACGGGACAATGATGCGAGATTCATGATTTCAGTTCACCCAAAAAAGAAAATATTTGAAAGCGCGTCAACAAATTTTCACTGAAAAAAATATACTAGTGCAACTTTTAAAGGTCGAAAATGTATAAGAGCGTAATGCTTACGCTGCTCACGCCATCTGCTTCTGTAAACTGCAGTTAAACTAATCAATACTAGCGCTTATTTTACTTCAAACTTATTTATGACGGATATAATAATTTTGTTAGGAACTAAATATTCTCCGGTATTTTACTACCTACATTACAATAAAACTGATTAAAAATTGGAATTAAATATTTAAGCTTCTCATGCTAAATAGTAAAATCGATTTAAATAGTGAAAAAACCTGCGATCTTTGCCTTACAGGGGCAATGCTTTGACCACTAAGCTACTAGACCTCGCCTTAATTAATTAATCCAAATTTCTCCTTTTATATCCGTCTTTGAGGCGACAGTGGAGTATCTACCGACATTCTTACGAACTATCGAAACCAATGAATGATGACATGTTTAAAAATACTGAATCCTTGCTATATGCTAGGCTTGTGTAACATACATATTATAAATACTGTACAGTAACCAATGAATGATGACATGTTTAAAAATACTGAATCCTTGCTATATGCTAGGCTTGTGTAACATACATATTATAAATACTGTACAGTAACCAATGAATGATGACATGTTTAAAAATACTGAATCCTTGCTATATGCTAGGCTTGTGTAACATACATATTATAAATACTGTACAGTTTAAAGCGCAAAGCTTAATTGAATCTATAGTCAATTTGTCTGCCGGCTCCGATGAAAGCTTATCTAGTGTTCATCTAAGTTAGGCTGTCTAGTCGTCATGTGGTCGGATAGACGTTTTGTGTGATTGTATGATAGCGAAGTAACCCCGCTAGTGTGACTACGCCACAAACGATAACTGCTCGAACAAGTACTTTTAGTATTCCTGATACTAAAACTTGATTCTGTTTCAAAAATCAACACGTACTAGGACCCGATGGTAGAGTCGTTTATGAAAAGAAAGAACAGCCTACCAGTAAGTAATTAACGATAAACGAGGCTTGCGCATTTTTGCATCTGTACACCCCACCTTGTACGCTTGGCCTCCATCTTGAATATGGGTTGCCAGAAAAATGAAAAAAAAAAACAAACTATATTGGTAATATTTTGCTGTAAATATTTTGACCAATACTCTGGCAACCTGACACGTATATATTATTATATATATATTGAAAAAAAAATATAGCAATTTATTTTGCACCCTTGTCCAGAGCTTGTGGCGTTTTTAGGCATACAGAAATTTAGTTTATCACTTCACGTTTAAAAGTATATCTATGAAATATGGTGTGGGTCATTCCCTAAATATATTTAAATATAGTAATTGCGCTTCTATAACTATATATTGGTGTTGGTTATCGTATTTTGTTGTTATGAAAATGGTTAGACGATATTGTATCTATGTAGTACATAATTGGTGTGCTGTTATATTTCTTACTGAGCATTTTAATTATGAAGTATTTCAAACAATTATTAAATGGTCAGTTAAGCTATATAGGACAATCGATTTTGAACATAAACCCTGTTTTTTGTTTTTATAGGCAGCTAAACTTTATTTCTACTTCACCCTATTTATATCTACATATGTATATTGATACTTGCTTCTTCTTGTATTTCCAAATCTATCGGTCCGGTGATCATTTCAAAAATCCAAATAATAAAAAAAAATCTGAAATATATACAAAATGATGAAAAAAAACTTTAAAACAAGTCATCCATTACTCTCTTACCGGTTAAACCAGAGCAACTAACTAATATAAAATGCGTCATTATGTGTCGTATATACGCTTATATACTAGCACCTAGCCAAGCTTATATACCTACAAATTACCACTTTCAAGCATAAGTTAAAATGCATATCACGCCAGTAACCTCTTCGCCCAGACAGCACGAGCTTCAAAGTGACAGTCATAATATAGATGTACATTGACGAGTTCTTAAGTTCTGAAAAAATGACGCCTTTGTTCAAAAACTTAATTACTACAAAATAAAAGTATTCTACTTTGTCATACTCGGACATTGAGCTCCAAATTATCTGAACTTACTGATAATTTTTTATTTTTTTATTTATTAAAATGCATAAAACACATCACAATCATATACGTATTATATCCTAAACCTTTTCGTCTCAGGTAAACGACTATCTTGATATTTCCATAGAAACATGACGATACTCCTAAATATTAATATTATTAAAACTATACGATTATTATTTTTTTATATTGATCGTCATGGCCAAGACATACAAACAAAAACGAGGGAAATGGTTCGGTTTAATGTTCAGTTGTTTGTTATTTGATGTAATTCATTTACCTACAGAAGAAATTCAAGGTCCAAAAATATACAAGGCTAGTTTCGACCGTCGTATCATAATCTATTATAAAAAATAATTTCCATTTAATATGTAGAAAAGATTACCTGACCATTCTTAGATAACATTTAAGGTTACTTCAAACTCGATTGTACTATCGGTACAGAGGTTTGTCCGTGAGCGGCCATATTATAAAAATTGGCGATGAATACAACACATATCAAAACTGAAAGGTGGTCGCAAACGGAGGTCAAGACAATATTGCGTTGCTACAAAAAGCTTCTAGCTTCAGAGGCCTTGCATGTTTTCAATATATATGTGTCGATATAGAATAATTTTGATGTCATATATATTTGTTTTATGCATAGAGTACATGTTACAAATATTTCATATCTAGTTACCTATATATTTCACATTGTTTAATAGTGTGATAGTGTGCACAGGCCACAATGTGGATGGATCCTTATGTGCATACATTAAAGTGTTTACGCACACACTGAATATGTGTTGCATTTCTTATACCTAGCACTTCAATTTAGCCACATGATTTTTTAAATATTTCGAACGAATACTAAAGTCATGTTCTATTAAATTATTTCTAATCCTAATTATTACCAATTAAATTTCTAATAGATATTTACGAAGAGTGTATCAGAACGCTACAATAAAAGATAATATCCCCTCTCTCTCTCAATTCAAGTTTTCAATCTGATTAGAACTATCAAACCTACAATGTGTATGATATGACAGCTGAGGAGAATTCCTCACCGCAACGCAAGAAGAGCGAGGCCGAGGTTCTATCGCCGAAGCTGTCCCGAGCAGCCACGACCATCGCCGAAGAGGCTGTCGACCAACTGCAGGCTTCGGAAAAACTTATTGCTGGTAAGTTTGCACAAAGTAGTCTTTTCGCCTGTACACTCCGCGTCAGAACGATCTTGACTACAAAGTCTCAGAATGATCTCATCACCAATGTATTAAGAGCCAATAAAATTGTTTTATTGATTTTATCTACTCTGGTACTATAATACAAGGATTATAAAATTGAAATCGAAACTCTTATGACAAACATTACGCACAGGCCAAAAAAAGAGTTTTATTACGATACAGGTCTTGTATGGACACCTAAAATAACTTTTTAATCATAACGAAATACTTATACAACCTCCATCTGGACTGAACCTCTACTTTAAAAAAATAATCCGCCGATTCGGAAGAAAAAAAAAAGAAACACGCATGCGCAATCGATGTTTACGCCTTGGCGCTAACATTTGACATGTAAATTAAACAAAGTTTGGTTT